>CM076613.1:10121534-10289809 GCA_038502775.1 Hippodamia convergens | reverse complement strand
CCCATGATTTACTCAAGCTGATTTTGAAGGAGGTGAGCGGTTGCAAACTGTTGCCTCAATTAAAAAACTCTCAAAGTAACGTTCTTGAATGGCAGTTCTTACATGTGGTCTACCCTGTCCTGGTCTTCGGACATTCATACCTGTCTCCCTGAATCGCTTGAACATTCTGGACACACTTGTAAGGGAAACTCCAAACCTTTCTGCAATTCTTGTGTTATGTCCTCACTTTTTCTCGCAAAACTACTGCTTGGGCACATTCCTCTTGGGTTCAAATTGACGCTGTTTTCGCGTTGCATAGCGATCGAGTGTAGAAAATCAACGAAAAGAAAAACTATTGATCACTAGAATTGATCGAGAACAACTGATTTTAGAATGGAGCCAATACATTCAAAATCTGATAATATCATCTTTTTTTATTCCTGCTTGGAAACAAACACTGTATTGAAGAAAAACGTTGAAAGTGGATAACATATGCATTCATAATTCTGATGGATAATAATTATCATTGAGAACACCTTCAGTTGTAGACTAAATTTAGGATTTCCATAATGTGCGTTAATTTTTTTTGCGCAGTGTTTTTGGAAATTGTATATAAACAGTGAAAGTTTGAAACTATCTAAATTTTTGTATGGATGTACTTAAAATTCGGGCCGGTAATGTGTCATAGATTTATCCTTTCATTGAATTTTGAATGAAAAAGACAATTTTGGATCATAACAGTGGAGTGTCGAGAATTCTCCACACACACAGAGAAAAATAGGATTATTCCCTTTAATAGGATGCTGAATCAGCAGGATCTGTTCCTGTATAGTCTCCAGTCAATAACAGCAACGAAAAATCTACCAGATTACCTTTTTTTCCGAACTAGACTATTAATTAAAGGTAAGTAGGTACGTTCTCGAAGCTTCAAGCCTCCAACCCGGATTCATATTTGCCAAGTCTTGGGAATGACAGGTTTCCCTCGGGACTCGAATTCCCTCGCCGTTAGCATAATCAGTGTAATCCGATTCGGCGCTGAATCCTCTCAGCCACAGTTTTTTAACTTAATTTCGCACAAATTAGATGGATGCCTTTTTACGATTCACCTACTTGCATCCAGTAACTCGCATCATCCTTACGGAAGGGAATACTGTTCAGAGTATTACTTTAATGAATGATCGAAGGGCCCTATCCACTACGGCCTCTGTGGGATCATGTGAATTTATTGTTTCGGATAGTAATAATAATGAAGGAGGTTATTATACACGAGGTAAACCAAGGGTCTCCGAAACTTAACTTATCGATATCTATTGAAATATTGTCTGGGAGGTCTCTGCATTTTCCTGGAAACTTAATTTGGGTTTTCTCTCCCAGTCTCTGAATCAAGAAACAATTAGAAAAAATTGAGAAATTCCAATCTGAATCCGACTGATATTCTAGTAAAATTCGATGTAGTAAATCTTTCTCCTGGTGTTCTGGTTGATGAAACACTTTAAATAGTAAAAACGAAATTAATGGATAATAATACTTTTCATGAAAATTCGAAATTAACTGTATAAAATATAATGAAAATGTTAGATATTTGACTGAATTCGACATAATTTCCATTAGATGATGATTTTTATGAACAAAAATTCGGTATGGCTATGGGTTCTCCTTTATCACCAATAATGAGCAACATTTTCATGGAATTTTTGAAGAAAACCATATTGAAAAACATTCAGAGAAAACAAAGACCTGGTAGCGATATGTAGATGATATTATTTTAATTTCGTAACATGGGAGAGAAGAATTGATAAAATTTTCCAATCAAATCAATGATAAAAAACCTACAATAAAATTCACAATGGAGTTGGAACAAAATAATGTACTTTCCTTCTCAGATGTTTCGATAAGAAAATGTCCAAATCATTTTGAAACAAGTGTGTTCAGAAAACACACACTCACAAATCTAAATTTTCATTCTAATCATCAAATAAGTGATAAAAAGAGGTATTGTAAAAACACTTTATGATAGAACGCAATTAAGTTCATGGACAACTGAAACACGGAATAACGAAATTAATTTCATTAAAGATATTCTTGAGGATAATCAATATCCAACTAATTTCATAGAAAAAACTATTTTGAATTTAGAGAGAACAATTTTGCGTCAAAACCATAATAACAATCAAGAACCAACAACAAACAGTCAAGAACAACCAATTTTAATAAATTTGATTCCTTATGTTCATGGACTTTAAGAAAAAATCAAAAGAATTGGTTTTTAATTCAACATAAGAAATGTTTTCAAAACAAAAAATCATTTACGATCTTCATTAACAAAAATAAACCTTTGAATGAGAACCAAAAATTAAGGAATTGTATTTACAATATTGCCTGTATTTGTAGAAAATCTTATACAGGAGAAACATCAAGACCATTAGAAAATCAGAAAACGTGAACATAAGAACAACATCAAAAATAGAAGATATTGGTAGATCGCAGATAGCAGATCATGTGTGTTCCAACACCGGCAATCACATATATACATATATATTCTTTTGAATAAGAGAGCTAAAATAATACAATAAATGTTGAAACAAAAAGTACATGATGGATTGGAATGGAACAAAAATTCTAATGACGGAACCTGATGGTTATAAAAAAAAAATCAAGGAGTCAGCTTGTATTTTGTTGGATGAGGCCAATAATCTCGCCAATTGTTCAGTAGGAATAGATCGAATTTGGATGGATTTATTGAACAAAGAACTGCTTTCGGGGAATTTTGAAATGAAATAACGATATCAACATCTAGTAATCAATATTAATCTTTGCTCATCATATATTGACAAATGTCAATCCAAAAATCAAATTTTCACGATTCTACAAAGTTGAATTCAAATTGGTTATTGTCTGACGAAGGAGTCTGATTTAGACTCCGTAACGTTACGCTTAAGATTTTAATGTGTTTTCATTTTCTTTTTGTTCATTTTTAGGCAACAATTTCTTCTCATGAAATTTTGGTCCCTGACAAATTAGTGCTCAAATTTTTAAGCAGGGGCCTTTCTTATATTATTAAAAAATTTTTCTTATTGTTTTTTGTTTCAGAGACTGGAAGAGAAAACCCAAATTAACTTATCGGTTTTATATTATTAATGATATTGTCGTAGCAATCTTGATATTATTTACTGATTTTATTCTGTTCACTCAATTCACAAAATTACAAAAGCTCACTTTCCATGGCGAACCACTCACTTTGATATATCTCGTAAGTATCGGCGTATTTTAATTTGAAAATATGAAGTACATTGTACAGTTATGTGGCAACGTTACTTCTCTATGAATACAAATATCAGCTCTCTAGTTCATTGAATATTTTCTTGTTATTGACATTCTTTGAAATTGGTCGACTGTAGAGAATCGCACTAAAAAAAAAAGAAAAAAAATTGAAAAAACATTCGATGAATAGAAAGAACAAAAAAACAGTCATAAATATTAAAAGTAACGTTCGAATTGTCATAACTATCTAAAGTTGATCACCGAAAAAACTGCTCAACCCAACGTTTTGCCACTAGGCCTCCAAAAGTGGATGAAGTGCTTAATGTGTTTGTTGAAAAGTTGGACTATTTTGTTATGGAGCTTTCACAAATTGCTTCAATGTTGAATGAAATTACGAAAAAAAATTGAGAACATTAGAAAAAGTAAAAATAATGCTTCTGGCTTCTGTCACAAAAGTTAAACATCATGTTACAGATGGCGATAGAAGCCATAATCGAATATATCTTTGAAAATTATGTAGATGTGGAAATGACACAATGCCCCAAAAATGATATTATCTTAGAATTTCAGAAAAAAAAAACATTCAGGCGATGATATTTCGAATGATATTCTTCCCAGAAAGAAAATGGTTGACGATTCAAATTACTCACGTCCACAAATAATAGTCAATGAATGATATAATTTTCTATTTGAGAAGAATAAAATTCAGAATGTGAACGCCAGAACGAATTCAAGCGCATTGGTATTATTTCCATAAGTAGATTTTTTAAAAAAGTCTATTGAGGGCATAGCAAAAATATTCTGATTCTGAAAAAATTGGTTTTCAGGTTTTCGAAACTGCCAAATTTGACAACGCTCGTGTGATCTTCTTTATCATGATTTTTTAATTATTTTAAGTGTCACTATTGTGACAAAAGCATATTTCTTACTTCTCTCGGAAGTCTAAAAAGTACATTTTTCGAATGTAAAACTCTGAAGCTCTCCATATTTTAGAAAAGCTCCATTTTCAATTTTTTTTTCGTGATTTCAAGTCGAAAAAAAATTTCAGACGCATATTCGAAATTGTGACAATAAAACAACTCAGAATTTTAGAAATAATTTGATTTCATCATATAATATGAGGTCTATCTTTCGAAGGGGGTTGAATATACAGTTCACATTTTACACGGAAAAATGACGATTTAAAATTCAAATTTGATGTGTTTCGGATTTTTCATGGATATGTAGAGTAACCATGAAAATTAATTCATTCCATTTGACTCTTACACACTATAAATTAATTAATGAAAGTATGTATGTAGACGACTTTCTGGGAGGTGTTTTAGAATTTTCAACAAATCTTCTTGTTCTATATTAGCAATCAAGAATAGGAGCCAAAACCTTCTGCAAGATAAACCAATTAAATAAATCCGACGAAATATGTAATGGACTCTAAAAAATTCACGAATCCCTTTATAAAGACGTTGTTCACTGCAAACAATGGCGTTAAACTGAAACTAACGATGTCTTTGCCTTTACATAAATTAAATTCGACGTGCTGCGACAGTTGACTCGCAAATTCGAACTCCTAATGATGTAGATCCTCGAGTATCAGCAATAAAGTAGAAAAATTATTATTTTATGCTAATTGAAGAGAGTATGTGGTTTGTTGAATACCGAGAAAAAAAAATGGAAAATGATGTGTTGCAGCAGCTGTTCTTATTCAATATTCGTACAAAAAAGACATTGTTGACGCTGTGCCAGGAGCGGTTCCAGAGGGGATAATATGGGGACTATGATAACAATTAAATTTATAGGGAATGTTGAAATGAGCAACTAACTATTGTTCCGTTTTGTTTATATAATATCAAGGTTTAACTTACTCTCCGAAAATGTCTCGAGATCTATAGACGAAACGTTGGTAATGCAATAAAACCGTTACCTTTGGTGGTCTTTTTCACTATGAAAAATTTCTTCATATTCAAGCAAGGACGTGAGAACAATCACAATGTTAAAAAAAATATTTGCGTTTTCCCTGTTTACACAAAAAAAAGTTGTTCTTCAAATTTGTAATACATACACTGTGAAAACCCCTCATGGAATGAAATTTCTTATTGTCCTCATGTCAAATTTAAAATTCAATTGTGCGCATCGAACATAAATTTTAATGAACAGGATGATTCGTATAAGTTCAGAACAGTCCTCTTCATATTGAATGGAACGGCCTGTATAGTTTTAGACTTTTTTAAGCTCTGCTTAAATTTCAATCTGAAATAAAATGCTGCGATTGATTTTCATACATTGCAATAACATTGTTTTACAAAACTCTTGTCTAATTTTGTTTGAGTTCTGCTTGAATTAAACAAGATGAAAATCCATGAGCATATCAGGAATGCTCAAGAAAATTTTTTCCAATTGTTAGATCAGAAATTTCATAAGTCAGAATTCAGAAGATTCAAAGCGTAATAAAGTATTATTTTCCTCATGTCACCCCATGTGATTTTGAGAGACCCAACATAATATGGGTTCGTTGAAATTAGGTTGTTGAGGAGCTTTAGAAAAATATAGAATTTTACAGGTTCATTCAAAATGAACAGGACGGACTAAGCTGGATTTGTGATGATCACCTTGTACATGTACATCCATGCTCAAAAAGCGCACAATCAAATATAAAAGTTCAGATGCCCGAATGTTGTTTATAATGTTCTAACATGAGGACCTTAAAAATTTCAATTCATTAGTGGTTTCCACAATGTGGGTGGAAACCTTTTCTGCTTCAGGTTGAGATGGCTAAAAAGTGAGGCTTTCAATCAACTCGCCGTCAACTGTTGAATTTCTGAATAACCCTAAGTACACATGTCGAAATAAAATAATCCTGTATAAATCCATCTTAATTACCATAGATTAAAGAAGCAAAAACGAAAAAATGCTCTATCCGCAAGGCCTCATCAACTCCAAATAATCTACGCCCCTATAGAAACAATTTCCAATTAACCCTTCCTCTAATCTTCCATCATTCTCCTGATCACAATGCTCGGATGGGCTTGAATTGGCTTCAAAATTTAATTCCTTTAATTTGAAAGTTGAGAAAGGTTTCAACGATACGCCAATTCGATTTATTTAATAACTAATAAAAATTCGAAAGCATATAGATAAGCGGAACGAGTTGTCTTCACTATTAACGTCTCGTCATGATTTTGAAATATCAATAAATTCAAAATAGTAATAATTGAAATTGAAACCATCTTCAATTCATAGACTCACAGATCTTTCCCATGAGGCTGGAGAAATGAAATAGATATACCGGTTTCAGCCTTATTTTGCATCAATAGTATTCCATATCCCTTAGAGAAGCAATCTTCATCAAAAACTTCTACTTTTGAACTACAAAAAACCTATGAGCCTTTGAATTTAAGATGGTATTCATTTCGATTTCAACTATTTCGAATTTATCTTTGTTTCAAATATGTTCTCGTATAGAGGCAGAGAGTTTTTGTTTTTTTTTTTCATAAGAAAATACATGAGATTGGTTCATCTGGGAATGTTTAGAGGAAAAAATATTTCCGTTGGGAGTTTTTAGAGAAATCCCAATTGGAATATACTGTGACATTTGATTTCTTTGAGACAATATAAGTCTGAAGCCCATTTAGGGCTAGTATTATAAACGTGTCAACCGAGAATTGAGAAGCAATGTCATCTTGAAGGCCAGTTTTGGCATATGAAAACTGGTCTTCAAGCTGAAGTTCAGTTTCAATCTTCGGTTGACACGTTTTTAATACCGGCCCCCATTGTCAATATCTTGGAATAGATAGTCTCAGCCATTTATCGATTTATTTAGAATTTATTCAGTCGATCTAGAAAGGTATTTTCAATAAACAAAAACTTCAGTAATGCTATTGATAACTAAGGGGAAGTCACAAAGGGAATACTTATTTATGAAAAAAAAAGAAAGAACAACTGTGTATATAAATGTGATTCAAGGATCTGATAAATATACAAATTGATAACCGAAAGGTGTAGCGTACAAGTTATATTTTGTGGAAACTTCAATAGAAAAGTTGTAATAGGGAGAACAAAAGATTAAACAGGGTGGTTTTATAAGTGTTGAATCAACTCATTCGAGGTAGAAATTTGTATGCAAATTCAAGATTCTGTATTCTTGTTTTCAACCTTAATCGACTTCCAGGTCTACCAGAAACGAATCTAAATTTCTTTATTTGGAATGTCACACCCCTGTATATTTATACAAATTCGAATACTTCGTCCAATTTTAAAATGATTTCATGTATGATATGCGCAACAACTTCAAGTGATTGTAGAGTTGTAGCCTCATTGTAAAATTTTTTGGCAGAAAAATTGTCACAAGCTAGCGTTTATATATTCAGAATCCCAGATTTTGAGAATGAGACAAGAGGTTAGTTTCCTTGAAAAACCTATGAGGAAATATTATACAGGGTGAAACAGCGCTTCAAAGTGAGCCTCAATAAAACTATGAAATCAAACGGAAAACATATAATTTTGTAATTCATATCGATTGCTCTTCAAAAACTAGTTAGAGTGTGCAAAACATTTCATACCTTCAAAAGCTGTATCTTTCTTCGTGGTACTGCGATTTTGTTCAAATTTTCACGGGTCTTGTTATATTAACCTGAAATTTACTTTGCAAAACTATCTGTAGTTTATCCCTTCTACAGGGAGAAACGAAACCTTGTTTTATGCCCTCCATTTCTAAACACCCTGTGGTGAATTTGAGGCGGACAATTTTAAATCATTAAGTTTAAGTTCGAAGGGTTATCCTTTCTTAACAAAATGTTTCTTTATTTACGTCAGTACCTGCTTTTGAAACAAAGATACACAATTTCAAAGAAAGTGTTGCAGTTTTTCAATTTTTATAACAATTTAAAACATTAAAATACCTTATCGACTAGCAAACATACACAAACGTCTCAAAATTTATAGCGTGCATTTCCAACTCGCTTTCTCATCGCTTCTTCCATACGACGTGCCATACTTTCAACGCATTTCCGAATTGCTTCTGGGGGAATATTTTCTCGTTCTTCAAGAAGGGCTGTTCCTAAATTGTTGGACTGTCGATTTCGAACATGTCTACCTAGCATATCCCATACATGTTCAAATGGATTTGAATCCGGACTTCTTTCTGGCCACACCAATCGTTGAATATTCGCCTCTTCTAAGTATTCTGTTAAAACCTGTGCAACGTGAGGCCTAGCATTGTTCTGCATTAACAGAAATTGTTGGGGAAATATTCCCCCAGAAGCAATTCGTAAATGCATTGAAAGTATGCCAAGTCGTATGGTAGGAGTGATGAGAAAGCGAGGTGGAAATACACGCTATTAATTTTCAGATGTTTTTTTATGATTGCTAGTCGAAAAGGTATTGTATTGTTTCAAATTGTTATAAAAATTGAAAACATGCAACACTTTCTTTGAGAATGTATATCTTTTTTTTTAAAGCAGATTCTGAAGTTAATTGAAAACATTTTTTAAGAAAGGGTCAGACTTCGAATTACTTAATGATATAAAATTTTCCGCCTCAAATTCGCCACAGGGTGTTTAGAAATGAAGGATATAAAACGAGGTTTTGTTTCTCCCTGTATAACGGATAAACTACAGGTATTTTTGCAAAGTTAATTTCAATTCGATATTACAAGTCCCAATACTTCACCTGGTGAAAATTTCAACAAAATCGGAGAACCACGAAAACAGATACAGGGTGTTGAATTCGACAAAAATTTTGCCTGTCTGGAATTTATTGACCTGTATATCATCTAACTCTAACAAAAAAGCATCTTCAATACAGATGCATAGAATTATTTAACTATTTACCTCAGCAGCTGAAAGTTTTTGGGTTTTAAAATAATTATGTTCAGAAATGTTTCAATGTTTGACTTCACTCTTTTGCACTTTATGTAATATGAGTAACAATAAGAAATACAGGATTTTTTTATTTATATTTTTGTTGTAATACGACATATCCCTTTCAAAATTCCATTTTGATGTTGTTTGAGAACTCTTCTACAATTTTCAACATCTGTTCTATATTCTTCTAATTATTAATATTATTATTATATGTATATATATATATATATATATATATATATATATATATATATATATTCTTATGAAAAAGAGAGCTTTAATAATACAATAAATGTTGAAACAAAAAGTACCTGAGTACCTAAGCTGAGGTAAGAAAATAACGGGGTGTCATAACATTCTTCGTATGATACCACAGAATCATACGATACTGTACAGCCAGGGGAAAAAACCTCAGCCGAACAAACCTGTCTCCCGTAAAAAAAATTACATAAAATAATAAATATCAGAAAAATCTTGAAAGACATTAGTGTTATCATCTTCATGTTATCCGTCGATGGCCTCGGATAAACAGATTCTTCCCAAAACGACTCGCATGCATTTGTATCGCATGGGAAAGGCAGCAGATGAAACCTGCAGGCTATGTGGATCAGAGAAAGAAACGGCTGAACACATGGTATGCAAGTGTCAAGAGCTGGCGGAACTAAGAACCATTCACATGGGGAAGTCGGTCCTGGACCAACATGAAATAACCGCCAAGGCTCCTAAGGATGTCGTTGGGTTCATCAATACCATTGATGGCCTCCTTAGGTTTTAAATGAACGAGTAGGGTTAAGAACAAAAGATCCTTGCGGTCGAAGTTCCCGGGAGGCTGAACGAAGCCACAACGACCCCTGTTCATGTTAATAATAATAATAATAATAATCTGAAATGAAAAAAGACAAAAGCAGAAAAGAAACCGATTATTTAGAATAAATCAAATGCATTTAAAAAATGCATTTGCTACTTTGAAAAACATCAATATTCAGATTTCTTGGCCAAATTATGTTCGGAGGTTTATATATATTTATGACAGAAATGTCACAAAATTTGAAAGAAGTGAAAATACTCCATCAATTTCCGTTTTTCGAATCTGTTGAAAATTACGAACTGATAATTTTTTAACATAACAAGCTAAATTTGTAAAAAAATCAATTAATACATAACCTTTCAACTGTCCTCTTTCACGAGGATTTTTTTCCGTTGCCCTGTGGGTTCTTGCAGAAGAATCAGTCCGATACCATGTTCATCAGCTAATTTGGAGACGTAATCACACTTCTCTTTCGAAATTGCCTCGATATTCAAATTCAAAATCCACAAATTCTTGCTCTCTGCTCGTGAGGGTTTTTCAAACCGGATACGACCTTCCAGGTGATGATTTTTCGGCACTTCAGATGTTTGAAGACCGCTACGGGACCCCAATGAAAGGAAATCATCTCCAAACATTTTAGATGAATGTGAAACTGGCAACAGTTCTGCCAGCAACAGATTTAGCGTTCAACCGGTGCGCCGTAACTGGTGATCCCGCGGCACGGCCGACAGACGAGTTAGTTAGCGTCTTAAAAAACATTGAAACATAGTGGAATGGTATCATATTTTGAAATGAAATGTTGTTTATGTATTAACTAGGGATAATAGTAGACTATATCCATTTCCGTGAAAGGGTGGGCGGAGGAATAAAAAAGGACTTTGAAAATACATAACTCCGATTATTTTAAGTTCTATAAAAACCAAAAAAAAGTTGTCCCATATGTTGACTTGGTTTTTTGTGTTGATTTTGCTATGAAAAATTATTACTAATCGATGAAAGTCATTGTCGGGCCGTAGGAGGAGTACAGGGGGAATCTGAAAATTACTGTACTCTTATTACTCAATGTTCTATGAAAACTAAAAAAAAAGTTGTCCCATATGTTGACTTGGTTTTTTGTGTTGGTTTTGATATGAACAATCATTCCTAATCGATGAAAGTGATTGTCGGGCCGTAGGAGGAGTACAGGGGGAATCTGAAAAATACTGTACTCTTATTACTCAATGTTCTATGAAAACTAAAAAAAAAGTTGTCCCATATGTTGACTTGGTTTTTTGTGTTGGTTTTGATATGAACAATCATTCCTAATCGATGAAAGTCATTGTCGGGCCGTAGGAGGAGTACAGGGAGAGTCTGAAAAATACTGTACTTCTATTATTCAAAGTTCTATAAAAACCAAAAAAGACGTTGTCCCATATGTTAACTTGGTTTTTTGTGTTGATTTTGATATGAAAAATCATTACTAATCGATGAAAGTCATTGTCGGGCCGTAGGAGGAGTACAGGGGAATCTGAAAAATACTGTACTCTTATTACTCAATGTTCTATGAAAACTAAAAAAAAAATTGTCCCATATGTTGACTTGGTTTTTTGTGTTGGTTTTGATATGAACAATCATTCCTAATCGATGAAAGTGATTGTCGGGCCGTAGGATGAGTACAGGGGGAATCTGAAAAATACTGTACTCTTAGTACTCAATGTTCTATGAAAACTAAAACAAAAGTTGTCCCATATGTTGACTTTGTTTTTTGTGTTGGTTTTGATATGAACAATCATTCCTAATCGATGAAAGTCATTGTCGGGCCGTAGGAGGAGTACAGGGAGAGTCTGAAAAATACTGTACTTCTAATATTCAAAGTTCTATAAAAACCAAAAAAGACGTTGTCCCATATGTTGACTTGGTTTTTTGTGTTGATTCTGATATGAAAAATCATTCCTAATCGATGAAAGTGATTGTCGGGCCGTAGGAGGAGTACTAGGGGAATCTGAAAAATACTGTACTCTTATTACTCAATGTTCTATGAAAACTGAAAAAAAAGTTGTCCCATATGTTGACTTGGTTTTTTGTGTTGGTTTTGATATGAACAATCATTCCTAATCGATGAAAGTCATTGTCGGGCCGTAGGAGGAGTACAGGGAGAGTCTGAAAAATACTGTACTTCTAATATTCAAAGTTCTATAAAAACCAAAAAAGACGTTGTCCCATATGTTGACTTGGTTTTTTGTGTTGATTTTAACATGAAAAATCATTACTAATCGATGAAAGTCATTGTCGGGCCGTAGGAGGAGTACAGGGGGAATCTGAAAAATACTGTACTCTTATTACTCAATGTTCTATGAAAACTAAAAAAAAAGTTGTCCCATATGTTGACTTGATTTTTTGTGTTGGTTTTGATATGAACAATCATTCCTAATCGATGAAAGTCATTGTCGGGCCGTAGGAGGAGTACAGGGGGAGTCTGAAAAATACTGTACTTCTATTATTCAAAGTTCTATGAAAACCAAAAAAGACGTTGTCGCATATGTTGACAATCATTTCTAATCGATGAAAGTCATTGTCGGGCCGTAGGGGGAGTACAGGGGGAATCTGAAAAATACTGTACTCTTATTACTCAATGTTCTATGAAAACTAAAAACAAAGTTGTCCCATATGTTGACTTGGTTTTTTGTGTTGGTTTTGATATGAACAATCATTCCTTATCGATGAAAAAAAATTGTTGTTCATATCAAAATCAACACTAAAACCCAAGTCAACATATGCGACAACGTCTTTTTTGGTTTTCATAGAACTTTGAATAATAGAAGTACAGTATTTTTCAGACTCTCCCTGTACTCCTCCTACGGCCCGACAATGACTTTCATCGATTAGGAATGATTGTTCATATCAAAACCAACACATAAAACCAAGTCAACATATGGGACAACTTTTTTTTTAGTTTTCATAGAACATTGAGTAATAAGAGTACAGTATTTTTCAGATTCCCCCTGTACTCCTCCTACGGCCCGACAATGACTTTCATCGATTAGTAATAATTTTTCATATCAAAATCAACACAAAAAACCAAGTCAACATATGGGACAGCGTCTTTTTTGGTTCTTATAGAACTTTGAATATTAGAAGTACAGTATTTTTCAGACTCTCCCTGTACTCCTCCTACGGCCCGACAATCACTTTCATCGATTAGGAATGATTGTTCATATCAAAACCAACACAAAAAACTAAGTCAACATATGGGACAACTTTTTTTTTAGTTTTCATAGAACATTGAGTAATAAGAGTACAGTATTTTTCAGATTCCCCCTGTACTCCTCCTACGGCCCGACAATGACTTTCGTCGATTAGTAATGATTTTTCATATCAAAATCAACACAAAAAATCAAGTCAACATATGGGACAACGTCTTTTTTGGTTTTTATAGAACTTTGAATATTAGAAGTACAGTATTTTTCAGACTCTCCCTGTACTCCTCCTACGGCCCGACAATGACTTTCATCGATTAGGAATGATTGTTCATATCAAAACCAACACAAAAAACCAAGTCAACATATGGGACAACTTTTTTTTAGTTTTCATAGAGCATTGAGTAATAAGAGTACAGTATTTTTCAGATTCCCCTGTACTCCTCCTACGGCCCGACAATGACTTTCGTCGATTAGTAATGATTTTTCATATCAAAATCAACACAAAAAATCAAGTCAACATATGGGACAACGTCTTTTTTGGTTTTTATAGAACTTTGAATATTAGAAGTACAGTATTTTTCAGACTCTCCCTGTACTCCTCCTACGGCCCGACAATGACTTTCATCGATTAGGAATGATTGTTCATATCAAAACCAACACAAAAAACCAAGTCAACATATGCGACAACTTTTTTTTTAGTTTTCATAGAGCATTGAGTAATAAGAGTACAGTATTTTTCAGATTCCCCCTGTACTCCTCCTACGGCCCGACAATGACTTTCATCGATTAGTAATGATTTTTCATATCAAAATCAACACAAAAAACCAAGTCAACATATGGGACAACGTCTTTTTTGGATTTTATAGAACTTTGAATATTAGAAGTACAGTATTTTTCAGACTCTCCCTGTACTCCTCCTACGGCCCGACAATGACTTTCATCGATTAGTAATAATTTTTCATATCAAAATCAACACAAAAAACCAAGTCAACATATGGGACAACGTCTTTTTTGGTTCTTATAGAACTTTGAATATTAGAAGTACAGTATTTTTCAGACTCTCCCTGTACTCCTCCTACGGCCCGACAATCACTTTCATCGATTAGGAATGATTGTTCATATCAAAACCAACACAAAAAACTAAGTCAACATATGGGACAACTTTTTTTTTAGTTTTCATAGAACATTGAGTAATAAGAGTACAGTATTTTTCAGATTCCCCCTGTACTCCTCCTACGGCCCGACAATGACTTTCATCAATTAGTAATAATTTTTCATATCAAAATCAACACAAAAAACCAAGTCAACATATGGGACAACGTCTTTTTTGGTTCTTATAGAACTTTGAATATTAGAAGTACAGTATTTTTCAGACTCTCCCTGTACTCCTCCTACGGCCCGACAATCACTTTCATCGATTAGGAATGATTGTTCATATCAAAACCAACACAAAAAACTAAGTCAACATATGGGACAACTTTTTTTTTAGTTTTCATAGAACATTGAGTAATAAGAGTACAGTATTTTTCAGATTCCCCCTGTACTCCTCCTACGGCCCGACAATGACTTTCGTCGATTAGTAATGATTTTTCATATCAAAATCAACACAAAAAATCAAGTCAACATATGGGACAACGTCTTTTTTGGTTTTTATAGAACTTTGAATATTAGAAGTACAGTATTTTTCAGACTCTCCCTGTACTCCTCCTACGGCCCGACAATGACTTTCATCGATTAGGAATGATTGTTCATATCAAAACCAACACAAAAAACCAAGTCAACATATGGGACAACTTTTTTTTTAGTTTTCATAGAGCATTGAGTAATAAGAGTACAGTATTTTTCAGATTCCCCCTGTACTCCTCCTACGGCCCGACAATGACTTTCATCGATTAGTAATGATTTTTCATATCAAAATCAACACAAAAAACCAAGTCCTCATATGGGACAACTTTTTTTTGGTTTTTATAGAACTTAAAATAATCGGAATTATGTATTTTCCAAGTCCTTTTTTATTCCTCCGCCCACCCTTTTACGGAAATGGATATAGTCTACTATTATCCCTAGTTAATACATAAACAACATTTCATTTCAAAATATGATACCATTCCACTATGTTTCAATGTTTTTTAAGACGCTAACTAACTCGTCTGTCGGCCGTGCCGCGGGATCACCAGTTACGGCGCACCGGTTGAACGCTAAATCTGTTGCTGGCAGAACTGTTGCCAGTTTCACATTCATACATTTTAGTACATAAGAAAACAGAATATTTTTCAGCACCAAAAACTACGACATATTCTGAAAATTGTCATTCATTATTATTATCATGATGGAACATAATAAAAATTTCATGGAAGTCGCCGCTGTTAATCAGGATTTCGGGGTTTCGTTGGAATTCACGTGAATATCAGGCCCTATCGTGAACAATCACATTCTCACCCCTGTCCAATTGCGAAAGTCCTGATGGTGATAGAGGTCGCTAAAAATGCCGAAGGGTCTTTGAAATTGAAGCAATTTTACAGGACTCATCGTCACATTTGCATCCCAGAAAAATGTCCAATTCTGTCCGGTATTCGCTGATGAGGCGATAAAAAAGAACACGCGACACGTCCGAAGCAGTCTGCCGTTCGCCAGCATTGATTGAACGTGTACACCCTTATGGTCAGCGCACCGGAGGAAGGAACAATGCCGTCTCGTAATGGACTATTTGCATTTTGATTTATACGAAGAATGGGGCAGCGCCAGTTTTCAGCAAAGGGTATTGCTCGTGTCGGAATTCTTTGAACGCATTCGGATGTTTGCCGATAATTAACTTGTAGAATTGAGTCGACGTCGAGCCCTAATGAAAAGCTGTACAAATGCTGCTTTCCAACAATTTTTAATTGTTTTCGATCCCCCGTTTCGACGGTCCGGATGAACGATACGATTAACCCGAAATATCCAGAAACGTCGCAGGAATCTGCTCTTTGTGACTTCAATTAGATATATACAGGATGTTCCATCTCAGACGAGCCACCCCGTGTGAATCTTATTCTACAGAAATTGGAAAAATTTCCCGAAAAACGTCGAATAATTTCGTTTGGGCGACATATTTTTACGTATATTTGAGGCTTGAATGAGCAACCCCCTAAGGGAGGGGGGCGTTCAACCCCTCAAAAAATGATACTTCAGTTGAAAGATCAGGGAAGCCTTCTTACAATTGTTCATAAAAAACGTAATTTTAATGACCCATTTTCGCCGGAAATCACCTTGAATATTTTGGTTATTGTCCCAATGCACAAGCCTATTTTTACTGAGCCCTATTCATAAACTTAAAAAATATTTGAAAATATCACATTTTTGAGGATAAATATTTGGTGTATAATGCTTATAATAAAAAAGTTAGAGCTGTGTTTTTGAATCAAATGTTCAAATTGTCCTCGACTCACTCCCACAAAATATTCTCGACTGAAAAAAAAGTAAAAAAAAGATGATATTATCAGATTTTGAGTGTATTGGCTCCATTCTAAAATCAGTTGTTCTCGATCAATAGTTTTTCTTTCGTTTGATTTTCCACACTCGATCGCTATGCAACGCGAAACACCCAATTTGACCCAAGAGGAATGTGCCCAAGCGAGAAGAAGGGTGGACATACACAAGAATTGCAGAAAGGTTTGGAGTTTCCCATACAAGTGTGTCCAGAATGTTGCAGCGATTCAGGGAGACAGGAGACAGGTATGAATGTCCGAAAACCAGGACGGGGTAGACCACGGGTAAGAACTGCCATTCAAGAACGTTACTTGAAAGTTTCTTCGTTGAGAAAACGGTTTGCAACCGCTCGCATCCTTCAAAATCAGCTGGAGCAAACTCATGGGGTGCAAATTAGCACTCAGGCAATAGGAAATCGCCTCAGAGAATATGATTTAAGGCATCTTGTCGCTGAAAGAGGCCCAGCTCTTACCCCAGCCCATCGGAGGGCGCGTTTGGATTTTGCGAGAGAGCATATCCATTGGGAAAGAGTTCTCTTCACAGATGAGTCTAGATTCTGCCTCTACCATTGTGATCGACGTTCCCTTGTATAAGGATGTCCACATGAAAGATATGATCAGTGCAATTTCCTGAATACTACTGGTTTCGGGGGAGGACCGATTATGGTATGGGGTGGAATATCTTTGACTGCTCTCACCACAGACCTAGTGGTCGTTGATAATAGAGCTATGAATGCTGATAAGTATATAAGGAACATTCTTGAAGAGCATGTAGTGCCATTTGCCCCATACATTGGTGAAAATTTTATTTTTATAGACGATAATGCCAGACGCCATCGTGCGCGCATCGTTCAGGAGTACCTTGAAGCGGTTGAAGTCTCTCGAATGGAATGGCCAGCAAGAAGTCCAGATCTCAATGCGATTGAGTAGGTTTGGGATAACCTCAATAGAAGGCTGGGAAGTTCAGAAAATCATCCAGCCACTCTTAATGACTTAGGAATCCAACTCGGAGAAATCTGGAAAGGATCAGATCAGAATGCTTAAGATCACTCATTTTGAGTATAAAACGTCGTTGTCGAGCTGTTACTAACGCAAGGTGTGGAAATAGCAAGTTTCAAATCACTTATCAGCATTTCCGTATTGTAAAAATTGTTAATTTCTCTTCTTTCACATAAGATTCGGTGAAATCCTGAAATTTTCTTCCATTTAATGTGTCTGGTTTCGTTCCAAACCTTCCCGAGAGAACATAAAAAATAAGTTATGAAATGAATGTAGAGTTAACTTTCATTAAAATTGAGATTTTCAGAACGTGCATTAATTTTTCTGCGCAGTGTTCCTAGTTGGTTAGTACCCAAAACTTTGCAAGGTGTTTCGTTTGACCTCACTGTTCATTAGAAATCCACTAAAAGTCGACGTTCTGTCGAAGACAGTTGGAAGTTGGGTTATTATAAGAGCTACATTCACTGATCTATCATCTCCTCTCGGAATTTGTTGTAACCTAAATAGGTGAGTTATATATCCATGGAGGTGAAGAAAGTGGAGGGGGCATAACGTTTGAAAAGTGTCAACTAAACAAATCTGGATTTGGCACCCCAAGATGGCCGACCTCGTGGTATTTTTAACTGCAGGTTCTGCCATTTTGGACTTATTTATTATTCGTTCGTTGGTTTTGGCAGTTACATGTAGTGGAAAAACATAAAAGAAATGATTTCTTGTACAGTATATAATAATAAAGGACTTTTATTGAACAACATGAATTAACATTGATTACAACACTGATAGAGGGCGAGGTTCAGTTCGTTCCGAGTTTTCATACCCTGAACTTCTGTTCAACTCACCCTGCTTAAATTTAATGATTTAATAAAGTAACACATATTCTCGCCAAAAACAAAAACCAAAAAAAAATGAATCTAAGGACAAAAAAAATAGTCATATCCATATCTCAGTACTTCATTAACTGTATAAAGATATCAACCTACGTATCCACTCAGAGTATTGTGCACCATCTTTCTGAATTTGGCTCTTGAGTATGATGAGTCAATGCTCGTGTAATCAAAGGGGAACTCGTTCAAACATTTCGCGATGTTATAAGAAAATGAGCGCTTAAAAAGCTCTCGTGAGTGCGACGGTATGGTGAGCCCTCCCCTGAATAATATGAGTGACATGATGTGAGAATCGCAAGTCGCTATCAATGAAGAGCCCTAGGCTCTTCACTACTTGCTGAAAATTTATATTGCAGTTGTCCATCTTCAACAGTTGACTGTACCTTTGCATGAAAACATCCTTATCCTTTCGCTTTCCAAAAATTATGGCGTTTGTTTTCTGAGGGTTCAGTTTGAGCGAGTGATTGATGGAGATATGCTTCAAATTGCTCAAGTCATAATTCAACGCCGATATAGCCTGCATGCACTCCTCTAAGAAAAAAGAAAAGCACAACTGAACATCATCGGCGTAGTAGTGCTGCGTACATGATAGAAAGGCAGTCGGAAACCTGGAAATATAAACGGTGAAAGTAGTGGAGAGAGCACTGAGCCTTGTGGTACACCAGTGAGCATACTCAGAAATGACGACTGTTTCCCGTTCAAGACAACGGTCTGAGACCTGCCCATTAAAAAAGCTGCTATTATATTCAGTGCCATCTCCGATAAACCAATATAACGTAAGATGGCCCTCAACACATCATGACTCACAGTATCAAACGCTCTAGAGTAATCGAGTAACATCAGTATTGTCAGCTTACCCTCATCAGTTGCCGTCAGAATATCATCTGTTATTGAAAGAAGGGCAGAGCTACATCCATAACCCCGCCTAAAACCCGACTGGCATTCTGGTAGAATATTATTATCTTCCACATATTTCCGAAGTTGACCCTCAAGTATTTTCTCTAGCACCTTTGAAAGAGTTGGTAAGATGCTTATCGGTCTCAAATCATTGAGACTTGACGGATTCGATTTTTTAGGAAGCGGGATAACACGGGCTATCTTCCATTGGGCCGGAAATACTGAATTTGTAATACAATAATTAATTATATGGGCTATATAAGGCAACAAGTACGGAAGACACAGATTCAAAGTTAACATATTAATACCGTCTAAACCTGTTGCGTTACTTTTGATATCAGTCATTACTGATCTAACTCGCCAATAGATAATGAAAAGCTGAAAGTTTGGAAATACGACATGGTTTGATTATTGTTGCATACAATTTTAATTGATTGCATATTATCCGAATTTTTATGTACGTAAATTGAAAAAAATAGAATATATGATCAGTACAGGAACAAATTATTAATTCTGTACGTAATTCAACTTACTAATTCATTAAAAGCAATAGTTTATGATATTTTGACTATTTGATTTGTTTCGATCATTATTTATTCATAAGAAAAAGAAAATTCTTTGCCTTTACGAAGGCACATCGAGAACATTTTTGAAACATAGATGAATTCAAAATAGTAATCATCGAAATGAATACCATTTTCAATTCCCAGGCTCAGAGATCTTTTATCATGAGGTTGGAGAAATGATATTAGATTTTGTCACTGAGATGAGAGATATACCGGTTTCGGCCTTGTTGGGCCTCATCAGTAGGAGAGTTTAAGTTTAAATATTGCAGGAATTCGAAGGAGAAGAGTGATTACGTTCCGAAATTGGCCACTGAACATGGTGGTGAGCGATCTTCTAAGACACCCACATGGCAACAGAAGAACTTCTTCGTGAAGGGGACAATTGAAAGTTATGTACTCATTGATTTTTCACTTGGTCCAAATTACGGTGTAGCTTGTTGTGTTATGAGTTTTGCTATGTATAACAATTCGAAAAGGGGAAATTCATTGGGTTTTTCATTTCTTTCAAACATTGTGACATTTCTGTCATAAATTATTCATGAAGAAAGAATTTCTGAAATGGATGGTTAATTCAAAAACCATTTAATTGATTATAAATAGCTAGTTTTTTCTGTTTTTGTCTTTTTTTATTTCAGATCTAGAATTTCGGGTAGATTGGTGAAGAGTCTGTTTTTCTCTGCTGCCCATAGCAAAACTCATGAAAATTTTCTTCTGATCACGTAGATGTCCTCCAAGATCCTCTGATATGATATTTTCAGTGAATTTTTTTCTAACAAGGGTGAGGTCAAGGTTTTTTCCCTTTCCTCATTTTATCATACTACAGACCTGTATGGTTTTCCTTTGTTGCACTAACCTCAGCTAGGTACTTTTTATTTCAATATGTATTATTTCAGCTCTCCCAATCAAAAAAATATATATACAGGGTGAGTCGGGAGGAACGGACCAAACTTCAGGTGTGTATTCTGCAGTTCGAAATAATTTCAAAAAACTCATATGTTGTTATCCGATTCTCATTTGTTTTCAAACTTAAGGTAATTAGAATATTTAAATAAGGCCAACCAATTTTCAGATCAAGAGTTTCTCGGACTATGGATTGGTCGCTGTGGTCGTATGAGTTGGCCTCCAAGATCTCCAAACCTAACACCATTGAACTATTGTTTGTGAGGCTGCTTCAAGAACGAGGTATACAAAGTTAAAGTTGACACTCGGGATGCTCTATTCCGACGCATTAGAAATACGGCATTTCTTTTCAAAGAAAATCACGAATCAATCAGAAAAGCATCGAGAGCCCTTCGCAGACGAATGTGTTTCGAGGTTATTGGCGGGATTTTCGTGCATTTATCAAAATAATGCTATAAATGAAACTATTTTAATATAGAAAATGTTGTTTTTTATAATGACGCTGTAGTTTGAGAACAAATGAAAATCGGATAACAACATATGAGTTTTTTTATATTATTTCGAGCTATAGAATACACACCTGAAGTTTGGTCCGTTCCTCCCGACTCACCCTTTATATATATATATATCGTTTTCCTTGAAACTTGAGGAGAATATAAATTGGCAGAGGTTGGAACGCTATCATTTCGAAAGAGTGCGGTTACTTTAGCGTTTCCCCTCTGTAGGGTATTCTGTTTGCTAAAACTGATTTTGCAATGAATTTATTGCCCATATTCCGAAAATTTTTCTCATAAAACTCAAAAATATGTTTATTTAATATTTCTTATCCTGAAATTTAATGAAAAAAAATTAAATATCCACTTTGCTTAGAAAGACTAAGAAGTCCTTTTTTCTCTCTATATATACAGTGGAACTTCCCTACAGCGAACGTCTCTACAACGAATTTCTCTGTACAACGAATTTCGTATCTGTCATTGCACCTTGAATCCAAATACCCTGTTAAAAGCACCCTCTAAAACGAAGTGAATTCTCTCTATAACGAATTATTCCAAGAAAATCTCTCTAAGTGCGTATTGGTAAGGAGGTTTTTCCCAGAGAATACTTAGGGATGGTTTTTTCCGTAATTCTGTCGGACGTAGGAAATAAATCCCGATCATAAACTAAACCATTACGGCGGACGGAGAGTTCCTTCTGAAACAGTTGTAGAAGCACCCCTGGCTATACAGATTGTTCAGTTTTCAGTTTCGCTCTGATCGTTAATGAAAATAGTAGTGCGAAAATATCTAGAAGTTAAGTTAATTACGTATAATGTATTCAAATAAAAAAATGCAAGTGAATGTTGCTTTTTTTGACACTTGACACAATAAAAAAAAAATTTCTGCATAACGAAATTTCTGTATAACGAAATTTTTTTGCGGATTTAGCGTATTCGTTATAGGGAAGTTCCACTGTATATTTTTTTTTTGATTGAGAGAGCTAAAATAATACAATACATATTGAAACAAAAAAGTATGTAGCTGGGATTAGTGCAACACAGGAAAACCATACAGGTCTGTAGTATGATAAAAGGAAAAAAACCCCATAAAAATATCATATCAGAGCATCTTGGAGGAAATCTACGTGATCAGAAGAACATCTTAATGTAGTTCTTCTATGGGCAGCAGAGAAAAACAGACTCTTCAACAATCTACCCGAAATTCTAGATCTGAAATGTAAGAAGACAAAAGCAGAAAAAACGAGTTATTATAATCAGTTGAATGGTTTTTAAATTAACCACCCATTGCAGAAATTCTTTTTTCATAAATTGATTATAACAGAAATGTCACAATGTTTGATAGAAATGAAAAAAACCCAATAAATTTCCCCTTTTTGAATATCTGAACATAAGAAAACTTATAACACAACAAGCTAAACCGTAATTTGGACTAAGTGAGAAATCAATGAGTACATATCTTTCAATTCTTTATAAAATGTTTGATCTAATGAGCATCTAATGCTCCAAACCAGGCAGTCATTATACATATATAGAAAATTCTGAAGCAATATCTCTTCGAACGGAATATCTCGGATAAAAAACAGGGGCCTTCTCTATTCCACCTTCCAATGGTGGAAGATTTTGACAAATTGTCCTCGGCTTCAGTGAAAATACTTCTCTACATCATTATATAACCAGGGGTGGCCGTCCGACTAAGACAAATGACATTATAGATGCATTAGATGGTTGCGACTATGCGTTGACCGGATAAGTAAATAATATATGAAAGTAACAAACCAAGATAAATGGAGCAAGTTAGCGAATCGTGAAGGTCTGTTTACCATCGTATTCGACAACAGCACTCTTCCACCCTTGACGGGAGTGATATGCAGCTTCGAACACGAATCCCCAAGATATAACCGAACAAATTCAATCACTTTCCAATATTTGAATACCGCGCTCTTTATGGAAATAAATATTGAGCCCAGCTCCCAACTTCAATAAAAGAGAATACGTAGGTAAGTGGAAAACGATTGAATCAGAGGAATATGAAAAATCAATTCCAGAATGTAGGTAGTGTAATTCAGACCATCTTTCAATCTATCTATGAATATAGTATGCATGCGAATTTCTGTTTCGTATCATTCCAGTTTCACCCTGATCTCTTTTCTACTCAAGTTTTTTCCCATCTATCTGGCTGTCCCTAGATGACTTGAGATTGGATTCAACCTCAGATCAAGAAATTCTGAGAATTACTTTTTTTTTGAAGTCACGTATGAGCCCAAACCCACAAGAAAGCGAGCTTGCCTGAAGTTGAATACTGAAAGAGTGAACCTATTTCTCATTACTGAAAATAATGTTCTACAGAAACTTCATAGTGTGCTGATGCTCAACAATCTGAATATCCACGAATATTTCCTGAGGGACGTTTTGGCCATCATATATTTGCCGTTCTTAGGATATAACGAATAAAAAAACTAATTGAACAACAATAAACAATAAATATGAGGAAAAAAATTAACCCTCATCAGACAATTCAATTACACACAAAATAATTTTTTTAAATTGTATGGAACAAATGGTTCAAAAATGAAAGTGACATTTGGAACAATTGTCAAGTTATTTCTCACATCCAGGTCTTCACAACAGGCCCCGAATGCTCATAAATCAATGCGGACATTTTTTTAAGTTGATATTAGTTGAACTGAACAACTGGAAATCAGATCCAAGTTTCAAGGAACTTTGAAAATTCTCTGTTACGTAGTGAGAATTCAAGAACTATCGAAATAAAAATAAATGAGCATTCTCTGAAAAGTGGGAAGATCAAAAATTATAAAAATAAAAGCTATTCTCAATTAGGAATATTTATACTCGCGCATTCGCCATTTCGTGATAATGAAATTACTATTTAGTCCTTAGTAACGTAGAGTTACATAAGATTATATGTAGAGCAAATTTCACTGACAATAGTATATTCTAAAACAAGTTGCAGAATGAGCTCCTATTCCAACACGAATGCGAAATTCGAAAACGAGCGACGAAGGAGCGAGTTTTCGAAAGCATAAGTGTTGGAATTGCCTTCTGCAACGAGTATTAGACGATATTTTCTCTATTTCAGTCAAGTTTCGTGAAATACTCTCGAAATTCAAATGAAAATTCAGATTAGTGACTTTTGTATTGTAGCTTGGCAGTTGGTGTGACTTACGAAATTTGACAGATCACGGAATTAGAATTGATATGATTCGAAAATTGATTGGATCGGAAATCAGTACTGACAACCACAAAACCAAAAATATAACTGAAAACAATGCTGTAATGAGTTTCATTACAGCACTACTTTCAGTACTGTAATGAACTCATTACGATACTGAAATAGAGAAAGATAATTATGTTCTCAATATGTGTAGCTACAAGCGGATATATGTTTCTACTGTGGTATATTATTTGTGTATCGCTTGAAATGTATTCTGGCAGAATTTTGGATTTCTGAACTTTTAAATGAAGGAAATCATCAAAACATATTCAGAAATTGTTCCTAGATTTGCTCTGATGCTTGATATTATCGCACTGAGAAAAATCACTTCTGAATGTTGGATTTTATACTGAAAGTTATAACTAAAACCGATGAATTTGATAACCTATGGAAGAAAGTTAAATAAAACTATCTACTAAATTCATATTTTGTGGCCGGACTTATCCGTAATCATCTTCTGGAAATATGCAGATAGCAGGTGGATAGAACTTTCAGTCTGTAAACTCCAAGAAATCCACATTGTCGAGGATATCTGGTGTCAGATGCGATCATTGTTCGCCAAGTAGGTATAAGTAAACAATCTGCTTAACAGATGAATCCGTCGAATTTTGTATTAAATAATAGAAAGTACAGATGACGTGAATATCGGAATTTTTACATACATGTTCAACTTTTCTGCACGTGTGGACAATTCATGTCTTACTCAAAAAAAAACAGACATGAATATGAATTTTCCTGATTTTAGTAGCTGAAATTGTAGGATCGTTTTTGATACATCAATGTATTCAGAAAAAAAATGCAAAAATTTGAAGTTGAAATATACAGGGTGTTCCTTTGAAAAATACAAAGTTTGGACTGAATCTCAAAAACAGTGGTCCGAAAAAAAATTTTAACCACGCCACTGACGTTTACGAAAGAATATATCATAAGCAGTTTTCATTTTTTTGCTACCTTATACAGGGCCCGAGAAAAAATAACATTGCCAAAAGTACACATTTTCGTTTTCGCTCTGTATTTCCTGAACAAAAGTAGTTGGAATATTTCTGTTAGTGGATTTAAAAATTTTATAAAAAAGTGACGAAGGGTCTAGAAAACCGTATGTCTCTATCATCAATAATAGCTGAGATACAGTGCAGTCTCAACGAATTCTGTAAAATTATAATGGATAATGAAGTAACTCTTCAGTGAAACAGAAATATTTGTTCGCTACTGCGAAAAGAGCAGTCCTTGAATAGTTAAAGGTAAGTATATTGATGTCTTGTAGTAAAAAAGTTGTTACAGTTTTATCGACTTTATATTGTAAGTTTCAGTTGGATTCTCTCTAATTAAGCATAATATTATGTCATCATTCAAACTATCAGGAACTTTTACATCATTTTAATTTTTGTATATGGTCTATCAGCTCTTATACCAATTTTATTGCTCGTTTTGAGAACATGCCCTCTTTTATTAATTTCTTAATAATAAAATTAGGGATCGAAATAACGTAGTAATTTGGTGTCACCTTCATAATAACATGATGACCTAATTTCTATCCAAAGGCCCCATCATTCATGATGAAAAAGATGTAATATTATGATGATGATAAATCTTAAGTTAAAGATAAATATCAGATTGTCAATTGTTTCAATAGATATTTCGGCGATATCGAAACATAGATCGGTGATTGTGTTCGACTACAAAATATGACTCAGGTTAGACCATATTGAATAATTACATCTCATCTGCGAATCTTCTTTGTGACGAAATGATCAAGAAAGTAAGCACTGAGAAAAACTACAGTTCAATACTTTGTTAAAGAGAATAATGAGAGCAGGAATACACCGACCACAATCTTAAACAAAATTCGGAACTAAATTCAGTCCTGAACATTTTAGTGTCAGAAGTGCGATACAGCTATTCACTCAGATAGTCAAGCTCCAATTTGGAAGAAAATAAAGACCTTATTTATTTATTATTTATTTATTTATGAAAGCACTGAGCTCAAATTTGACTTGGGAGTGCCAAAGCATACTCAATAAGGTAGGCAGGAAAAATAAGGTCAGTTGAATTTGGGTTCCTGGTCATTTTAAAAACGAAGAAATTGAAGGGGCCAATACTCTTGCCAGAAAGGAATCACAGATGCCACTCCCTGACACAGAACCTTTCTGTGGTATACGAAAAACTATCCAAAAGAAGCAGTATCTGGAGAAAGAAATCGGGATCTACCAGAGATGGATCACTTCAGAAGGTTTTTGCAGAATTTTGAAACTACAACATCCAAAAGGTATCTGGATATTAGTTAGAACCAACTACACTCCTTCACCGTCTTATGAGGCATTGTTGCCTCTGAAAGCATCTTTTGAGAATGGGATTAGATTACGTTGGGAGGAGGAAGAAACTTCTCTTTACATAATCACAGAATGCTTTGCCATTGTAAGTCAAAGGAAACAATGTCTCCGTCAAGAAACCTGTAGGACTAAGGAATTAGCGTTGCTGCAGCTTAAGATCTCTGAAACTGAAAGGCGAGCTGTAAAGAGTATGGTGAGAGCAGCTTTGTCAGGTGTTATTATAAATCATAAGGTCGCAGTGGACTGTAAACCCTTTTAAACTAACTAACTAATCAGGCCATATTCTATATTTCTCTTACCAAGTGAATCGTAAAAGGTAAATAATATAATTGCTGAATTAAATTACTCTGTCGAATTGGCAGTACCATTCATATTTTTCCATTTTTTTTACAATTATTGATAGTTTCCTGCACTTGAATCTCATAATAATCAATTATTGCAATTTTCAATAATGTTACCTGTTCTTTCGAGCATTTCGGCCGACGTTCGAGAGTCTGGCATCATCAGTCAGTGAGTCCAGTGAGAACATCTCCTGAAATATAACTCCTGAAGATGCCAGACACTCGAACTGGTGAAACGTCGAGAACTAATCCACGATGACGGCCGAAATGCCCGAAAGAACAGGTTACATTGAACGATGGCCGCGAAAGCCTCAACCAATTCAATTTTCAATAATTTTATCAACATGTATCGATACCGAGATTATTTTTGTTTCTGTTCACAGGTGAACTGTTTTTTTTTTTTTTACTTTAAGTCGATTTCTATAATGAGGGTGGTATTATGAATGCTTACTCAAAAAGTATAAATGTGGGTTACATTCCAACAAAGGTGAAAAAACCTGTAGCTGGAAGTTGTAGCTTCTTTCGAGTCACGAGATTAATATAGCGTTCTTAATTTTTTTTCTTCATTGTGTGTATTCCGAGATTTCATTCCATGCTTCATTTTTTTTTTTGGTATTGATATCTCATGAACGTTTTATTTGTGTCAGATCTTCAGGAAAGTGCAAATTTGCCAAAAGTAAGGCGAATGAAGATTAAAATTAGGTACTGTTATGAAATTATTGTTATGGTTTTATATTTATATCTAATTTTAGATTATTTCAACAGAATACATAGTACGTTACCTGGTTGAAACTATATCATAACATAATTGCAGATACATGCATAAAATTTCAAAAGTTTCAACATTTAAATTTGTATACATTCCAGAGATCATTTTCAATTCAAAATTTTCATATTAAATTTCATATGTAATTATCAATTGTAGTCTTCGATTTCCAAATTCATTGAGTTAAATTGCTGGTTCTTGATAATGCTAAAATTGAAAGATTTTGATAAGAAAAATGTAAATAAATTCTATGTTATTGTATGATGTATTAGAGTTAAGAAATCTAGAGAGTAAGGACTTTTGAGAAGTGAAACCAAGGAGACGAAAAAAGAATTGAAGGGGAAGAAATATTTAAAAAAAATTGGGATTGAGAATGATTGAAAAACAAAAAAACTATAGTATACAGATACAGTAATTGATGAATGTTAAGTGATTTATCGATATAATATAGAATTATTATGATATGAATGGAAATGATAATATATGAAGAATGGTGACACCAGATATGGAATAAATTTCAAGAGATTAGTGTTTTTAAAACAGACTGTGAACGTAGAAACTGAGAAAAGTGAGTTGATTCATAAACACTTACCTAAAAGATAACCTATTTCTGAACATTGAACTAAAAAATTATAACCATAGAACTAGAGTGTAATTCTTTATTATTATTAGAATAGTTTATTATTGAAATCAAATTTAATGTTCATTAGATATTGAGAGTTCATTGTACTTAGTAAAATTGTAATTAGTAAAATTCAAATTATAATATTTTTAAATTCAAATCAAAATCTTTCAGTTTTAATTGAAATCATTTTTTTGAACCCTCAATTGAGATAAGAGTTAAGGCCAGGTAAAATTTTCAAAATTCAAAATTATATATTTTTTTAATAATTTTGGTTCCTTAAATTCAAAAATTTCAAATATAAATAAAAGGAACCATAACAAATATGGCGCCCAACGCGTGGCTTGAATTATAAGAAATTTTTTTTCATTTATTGAATTTCAGTTATTTATAATTATATAAAATTTCATTCAAGTAACATAGTAAAATGAATACCAGAAGTAAAGCAATGTTAAGAAGAAAAGGGAGAGCAAGAAGATAATGAAAAAGGAGATGCTGGTGAACAAATTGGAAATGAATCTAAAATATTAAATATTTTGTTAGAACTCAAAGAAATATATGAGAAAATCCTACAACAAATGGTGGATAATAATTAAAAACTTGAAGACAATAAAAAAAAATGATAAAACAAATGAAAGATAATAATATGGAAATAATGAAACAAACGGAAGACAATACAACAGGAATATTAAAACAAATGAATCAAGCATCAAATACAAAAATAAATTACATTAATAATAATAATAATAATAATAATAATAAAAGGTCTTTATTTGTACGTGGTAAGTACATTTGATGAGGCGAGGTTTAGCTTTCAGCTATTCTTACACCTAACCTCAAAATGAACCGATAGGAAGAAAAGAAGAAAAACTTAATGTACAAAATACGAAAATTGGGGAGCTAATGAACAAAGAGAATTCTGTTACATCTGAAGTATTCAAAAAAGAAGATAATGAATTGAAATTTGATAATAAAATGAAAAATATCATTCGCAATGAACCAGAAATAGAATTTGTGGTATATGTCATCCAACCGTTGATGATATCAGCTTATGATACAGTGAAGAATTTGATTCCATCACATCAAAGAAAGACACAAACCTCAAATGAATTAGATGTTTTATTGCTGAAGAAGAAATATGCGACACAATTGAGTAAACTTGTTTACCAGACAGCTGAACGAATCAGAACTGAGAAAAATTCTCCATATAAATCAAATTTCAATATCGAAACAGTTGTACAAAATAATATGAATGAAGGATTTATCAAGAAACTTGGAGTTATCAGTGCAGCTCAATTCAAAATGTTCATTAGATATTGAGAGTTTATTATATTTAGTAAAATTCTAATTATAATATTTTAAAATTCAAATCGAAATCTTTCAATTTTAATTGAAATCATTCATTTTTGAACCCTCAATTGAGATAAGAGTTAAGGCCAGGTAAAATTTTCAAAATTCAAAATTCTATATTTTTTTAATAATTTTGTTTCCTTGAATTCAAAAATTTTAAATATAAATAAAAGGAACCATAACAGTACCTACTTTGCTTTTTAAGAGCTGCTCATGAAAGGTTCTGATATACCACAGTAAATGTAAATATACTCATTTCCGAGTACGTTCGATATGAAGATGTTTTAATTGAACGCTGCAATATAATTGAACCTGCCCCAGGCCACCTCGATCCTAATACACCGATAATTAATTGATGCAAGAAGGAAGAAAACTGAAGCAGATGTAGGTGACTTCTAATTTAGCACCTGAATGAACTACTTTTCCTGATGGCGAACGGCTTATTCGATGTTAATTACAGTGTACAGAGTGTGGCTAATTCGATTAGTCAGTTCCTCACCGCATCCGGAGGCAAGGCAAAAGTGACATACCGCCTCATTGAAGGCATCCCTTCTAGTCAAGCTGATGGCACCACAAACAAAAATCTCCTTGTATTTCATAACAATCTGTGGCCCACTCTCAACACATGCTGTTTCGATAAGATCAATAAGTTGTTCCTTCTTGTGATTTTTTCACGGTGAACTATATTGATTTTGACGTTATCGTAAGAAAATGACTGAATATTTATCGAATTAATAAAATAATTCACAAACAATTTGAATTTAATTAATTTGATATTGAATATAACATTTCAGTTACTAAAATTGATGATGGGAATCCTACTGGCTTGAGAAGTAGCTCAATTCACAGCAACTGTTTCTGAATTCAAAATTTGTTGTTTCAAGTCACTTCGTTTCGTAGTATGCAAAATATTCTCAGCAAAGTTGAGTTTATTCTCCAGGAAATCCTCAACGTTACTTTCAGTAACAGTTGAGAGAAATTAAATGTTCGATCTTCGAATTTTGTGGACGCAGTTTAAAAAAATTTCTATGTATTTCCATTTCACGTTTGAAAGTGATTCAAAATCTTTTTGTTCCTTACGCTCATATTGTACAACTCTTTTCTAACACCCCCCTGATATATCTAATATCGTTCCCACCTAAAAGGAATTATTAGGACTGCTATATGAATAGAAGTGAAGCATACAGTCATAATTTAAAACGTATCATTCGGTGCTTTTTACAATCCCTTGTTTTCTCTAGTGAAAACAACAGAGTTTTTGAGTATGTTAGCAAAAGTTTTTTTTTTAAGGAAAGCAATGAGGGAGCAGACTTGCTTCTTAGCATGGAATAGTCACCCGAAGACTCTCAGGAGATTTTAGAGAAAACAGAATGATGGTTTAGTTAAAAAAGGAGTTACAGTCCACTGCGTTCTACTTCTACAGATCTAATGAAATCCATTTATTTTCTGAGAAGGCTTCAGCGAGGCTAATTCTCACTCCTACAAGTTTCTTTATCAAGGCATTGTTTCCTTTGGCTTACAAGGGCAAAGCATTTCGTGACTAGATGAATATGAGTTTCTTCGACCTCCCCACAGAATCTACACTCGTCAGTGTCCGATAAGCCGAATCTCAACAGATGCTTTTGGATCCTGTAGTTCTTTTTCTCCAGAAACTCCTTCTTTAACGTACATTTTCCAATAGGCTATTGTATAACAAATCTTCACATACATATGGCTTTCCTAAAATTCGTAAATCCCAAATTCCATTAAGGTCAGTGGTAGGTTCTATTGGATCTCCTTGTGGAAATTTGTATACATTTTTATTACAATTTTTGGAAACTGCTAACCGGAAAGTCACTTTCTAAAAAAGTTAAGTTCTACCGAGTTTGCATTTTGTGAATGTTATTCCTAATTTTCCACTTATTAAAACATTTCGAATAATAGGAACAAGATTGATCCATGATAATATAATTTAGAAAAATTCTAAATTAACTGTTGATGATATAAAAGAGATGTTGAAGATTTGTCTGAATTCGACATATTTTCAATTGGACGGTGTGTTTTACGAACAAAAATTACGAATGGCTATCTATTTTCCTGTCTCAACGGTAATGAGTAACATATTCATGGAATATTTTCAGGAAAATTATGGGACCGTCCATAATATATGTCAGTCGATATCTTTTATTGTTAGTCAACACCAGATGAGTGTAAGAATTTTTATAGTACCATTTTCATTTTTTAAAATTTTTTCAGATTATCAGAGAATGGTAATGTAAATTCTGAAAACTTTCAGAAAACCTTATTTCATTATATGACTTTCGATGAGAGTTTTCTCATTCAGAAAAATCTAGAACAATTAAATCGGTGTCACTTCTAGGAATAATTTTTTCATGTTTATTCGATAATGGGAACCTCTTTGCGATTAAGAATCACTAGTCAAACATAGCCGATCATTCCGAGGTACTCACTTCAAACATTGTTCTCACTCCCAAACAATCAAATCAAAGTATTAGTCATTAGACAAACGGTTTATTGTGCTCCTCTATGAATAGCATTGTAGCAAAAATTAATAGTGCATATAGTGATATAAAACAGGTTTAGGTGATTCAGTTGAGATTCGTTATTTTTTTCTGCATTATGTTTTGGGTCGAACAAAAACATTAGATGTTCGTCGCTGGCCTTGACCACTTGCTGGTTGAGTCATCTTGATCTCTAATGTGGCGTCTGCCTTCGGTCTGCAAGTAGGTGACTCACCTCACCCTGTACAAGGCAGGTAGCCACCGATTTGTTCTGAATAGATACCGATGCACACCTGATCTTCCATTATCCAGACAAAAACACCCCAATTCATTCTTAAATTGTGAGAACCCGAAATGGTTAGTTCAATAATGAATCTCGTGAAGGTCCCAGAACATATCCTTGTACTTTCACACCATTATTTTCATTGAACGAAAAGAAAATTTTGAAAAAAATTCACAAGCAATACCTTCTCCCGAATTCCTCTAGGAATGGTTTTTTTTCAGAAATTTATTGAAAGACTGCAGCTCAACAGATCTGGTCGATACTTCATTCGTCCTTGTTCATATCAAATAGAAGAAAAATCTTGTTGCTACTTTATCGGTCACCTTGATAAAAATTTAACTCTCCTTTTGCTGTAATCTCGGAGCATACCGTGTTGTGATAAATTGGAGAGATAAACATTGACATCGTAGATGCGCAAACTTCATATCCCAACCGAAAAGTTATCAACTTCCGTGAACTCCACATAATTACATGAATAATCTGAATTTATTTAATCATATTACTCATTGATATTGTAATAACAATGGATGTTCAAGGGAGAAGCTGCATAATCATTTGCATATTTTATTGCAGTTTCTAGTAAAGTAAATTGTGGAGTTTCAAAATATCGCCGAAAAACCAGCAAATGCTTACCTCTCTTCCTGAAACCTTATATTTAGAGCTATCGGAAAATAATTGGGTGACGATTGGACATTTTTATGATTTCGAACAAATAAATCAACATGAAAAATATTTTATTCACTGCTTTTCGAATCAAAAACTAAATATTGAACATAACAATACTAGAATTGGTCAGTCACAGTATAGATCGATAAAACGCAGATAAACTAATAAAAAATTAAAGAGTTTGAATATCTTTTTTAATGTTTGGGGCTTCATTTCGAGCGTTGCAAGGTTATTTTATCTTCTATCATGCAACATTATTATTATTAACTACAGCTGAGACTTGGAGGTTAACGGAAAGAATCAGGAAGAAACTGGAAGCAGTGGAAATAGATATACCTTTTAAATCTTGGATATAATATGGCAAAAATTTAATTCTCTGAAATATTCCGATTTCCAAAAATATATCATTGTTTAAATGACAAACGACTCGAAAATGACCCAATTCTTTAGTATGGCCGAATATTATAAGAATCGGTCATAATGACAGGTTAAAAAATTGTTTCCCCCTCGACCCCAGGAAACGTTCATTTAAATATGTGTCAGAGTAAAAGTTTATAGAGATAAAGATGTATTTCTGAGCCATTTCAGTGTTCACCAGAACATAAATCAGATGTCATCACCTGCAGATAAGCAACATCGATGGGAAAATTATTTTCAGCGAGTTGACTCGTTACAGAGCGAATTCAAAACAAATAGCACCAAAGAAAAAGTGTACGTGCAAACTATGAAAACAAAATTTACGTCCGACCAATACGCCAGACAAAACAAGGCAAACTACTAAATGAGATCGTAAAAAAGGGGTCTTATTTTATGTCTCTAGCATAACGAGCAGCTGACCCAAAGTTAGAAATAATTCGAGTGCAATTCAATAGAAGGAGTATTGGGTTTCGTACAAGAAAAGGGTGGGTCAAACTCATAATTGGAATATGACCCGTTCTTGGCAGCTTGCTTGGATCAATCCAAACATATCGGTTCTGATGTAAATCATTTTTATTGTACCTATTTTGCAAGGTGATTGACAGGTCGCAACAAGAATGCGCAGTGATAATTTTCACGCCGTAAACAGAAGTACCGAAATAAACCGGAAAAGACCTAATTAGTGTGAAATCGAATGTTATCGCATCGAAGAAACGACTAGGTACATCAGGTAAAGCGTTGCCAATTTTTTTCCTCAACTATTATTTTATGAGTCACGGTTTGTATCCCATTTTGGGCAGTTTTGTAGGGTCTCCCTTATTCTTGTAGACACAGGATTGAGGTTTTCGTAAAAGTGTTCTACTTGTGCGTCAAATTGGAAATGACTTCGAAGGAATTCTCATAGCCTATACGTTTTCTGCGACTAAGGGCGTTTTTGAAATCAACGATGTGACCATATGAAAAAAACGAGACCGTGATGTTGACGCACTTTCAAAAATTGGTATGTTATTTTATGTTTCCATGGGCGCCCGAAGAATTTTTTCTCAAGGAGGGCAAGTTGAAAATTTGTGTAGGCGCAGGCTACATCAGTATTCAGTTTTGCTTAAAACCTGTGGGCGCCCATGCATGTTTCATTAAGTTTATGTGTTCGATTGATTTTTTCATTAAAGTTTGAAAAATTTTGGAAGGAAAAATTTTTTCATTTCGAAATCTACACTGATAGTCAATAAAAATATGTATGTACTAAAATTTTCCGTTTTCCCGGCCAACAGAGTTTTAAAAATGAAATGTAAATGATAGACTCCGAAAAAATCTTCTGGGCGCAAATCATGTTCTTACACGTATTAGTGAAGTTTGGAATGAAATTAATCTATTATATGAAGCAGTTCTAAAAATGGGTGATTTTGGAGGATTATGGATAAATGATCTTATCTAAAGACTCTGAAAGATCCAGAAGATGAAGGTAGGTATCGTTCCCGTATTTATTTATTTGTATATTATGTATGTAGCATATTATATCATATATTTATTGATCTCAATGTGGTTTTTACACGAATATACGATATGGAAAAACAATGGAATTAATTCATTATCTGATTACTGGACGTATTTGGGAAAAATCCTATCAAATTTGAATTTGAATTTGTCATTATACACATTCGAAAGACAGGTACCACCATAAATTATTCAAATGGGACTTGAGATACACAATTTGAAGGATCACATTATTCTCCATCAAGAAATATTAAAATTTCATGTTTAGTGCAAAATTCAAAATGAAAAGAAAATGAAATCAAGTAATAAGAGCAATTTGATACAATTTCTAAAACTAGAATTAAATACAAAATATAGCGAAATAATTAGGATTATTAAGAAAATAGATGCTCAAAGTGTTTACCGAACACGCCTTGGTAATATCCCAACCTCAAATGAAAATCTCTTCCAACATTATTCAATAAATATCTCAGCCGTAGTGAACTACTCTGAAGTAGTGCTAAATCACCATTTAAACTGCCCTAAATGAAAAAGGGGCCCATGATATGGTTTCGAAAATTTCCGTCCCAAACCTTAACCTTTTGAGGGCATTGCGTGTATTCCTCTCTCATCTAGTGATGATTTTTTTTAACCAGCAGTGGCAATTTTGACCATGATCATGGCCTTCAAGAGCCAGAAAGCAAAAAATCTAGTTTTCTAGGCATCATTTTATAGGCTACTTTTTTTTTTATTTGTTTAGAATCGATGTCCAGCTGACATTGAATTTTATTTCATTGTCTGTTCGGGTGTTATCTCTGTTACCAATCAATTATTAAATTGATTTTCCTGTGCTTTCTGTGAAAAGAACCATTATTCAAAACTGAAGTGACCTAACTCATACACAAATAAGAAAATGTACAAATAACAACTCATCAGCAGAAAACCATTTGCAAAGGCGTTCTAAAGAAAGTAACATTGCCACAGAAAGTGCTATACGTAGTTTTGATGTATCACAATTTTATATTTTTTTTTCATTTTTTCATCAAAACTTCCAGATGAATAAGCTCAATAGTCATGAGATTTGGGAATTTTCGACAGAATATTATAATGAATGACATTATTGCCCGTGGTCTGTTAGGAATTATTCCAGCACCTAACGTTTCACCAACATCTGTGCATTTCAAACAACAAAAGTAATCATTCTAGGATCAACATGGGAATTATTGATATTAATAAACATAATAAACAACGTTTACAGAAAAGATGAATCAGCCTTGGTACATGGCGCATGGTTGCCATTCTTGAACAGAAACGGAATCAAGCCGATTCGGAGTGGAAGCGATGGGCCAATCGACTTCGAACACGTCAACACACGCCCTTCTCCCTCCACTTTGGCTCAGTAACCCGGAGGTTGAGTTACAATCTCAACCCACGAACCCTCTGAAGATGCCAATCACAGAAGTAGGCGAAACGTTGGTTGAAATTATTCAAAATAGACCTCAGCCGCTAAGCCCGGATGACGCTTTTAATGACATTATATCCGATTCTGAGAGCCTTAGCCTAGGTATTTATATAAGAATGAAAGTCAATTCTTATTTCTTAATTCGAGAAATAGACGATTTGATGTCTTCAATCTGAAAGATTTATTTTCTTTAACAAACAAACTCTGATATCTTAAAATAATAACTTACGAACCTGACAAAAATAAAAAAAAATGCTATTTGTTCGAGTTCTCAATTTACAATATTTGAACTACGTAATGACATTCTCTAAGTGCAAATCAAATGAAGAATAGAACGGAAAATTGAAAGTAGTTTTTTCAAAAGAAATGACACTTTTCACTTTTACATCTCCCCACCCAAGGTATGCAACAACCACTTTATGTTGTCGTTGTCATATGGGAGCAACTTTGTTACATTGAAATAATTAATGTCCTTTTTTCTATTTCCAATGTCTATCTCATAGATAGTGTCTGAAATTTTCTTCACTATTGGAAAAGGTCCTATTCTTATTTCTTAAAGTTTTTTTCTATTCAATTTAGATTTATTTTCAACATAAACATAATCTCCAAATTTAAAATTATAATATTTCCATTGTATTCGTGATTACGTAAAGAATTTGTATATGCTATTTCCTTATCTCTTGTTAAATTATTCTTTTCAATAAGTTTTTCTGGAGCAATGGGATCAGATTTTCTATGAAGTAAACATTCTGGACTATATCCAGTCACAGAATGGTCTGTCCTATTGTATTATTCGATACATTTTACAGCTATTTTCGTCCAAGCTCTAGTTTTTTTCTCATACTGTTTGCATCTCATTCTGTTTACTAATATCTGATACAATTGGTCATTCAAACCCTTTGAAGAAGGACAATCTACTGCTGTAAAAATTAATTGTATATTCAAATTTTTCATCTCCTGTCTAAATTTTTCCGAATTTATTTCTGGGTATTGATCTGTTAATAATGTTTCAATTGGTCGTTTATCTTGAATTTCATTTTAATTGAATGAAATCTTCGGTTGTTTGTTGTTTGGAGGTTATCGCAAATGCATATCGGGTAAAATGGTCAACTACAAGATGGAGGTATCTTTTTGAAGAGATTTCCAGAAAAGCTTTCAATCGTGTCTAAGGACATTATTTCGAATGGTTCTATTGCTTGTCCTAGTTGTGAAAAAAATCCTTACATTTGACCTACTCTCGTTTTATTTTTACAACAGATGTCAAATGATCCACAAATTTCTTTCGCCAGCGAATTCATATTTTGAATGTAATAAAACTTTCTGATTTTTTCACTTATTTTACTAGCTCAAATGTGGCCATAATGCTTGTGTAATTTTGTGATTAAATCTTTTCCAAAATCATTCGATAAAATTATTTTTTTGCAATTTGTAGAATATATCTTTCTGTACAACTGTTCTTTTCATGTTATTCATTCTTGAGACATTATTGTGTTGATCGATTTTTATTTCAATTAATGCCACCAAATTCACTGTTCTTATACATTCGTCTATAATTTCCGTTTCTTCCAAAACTGGGTTTCTAGAAAGACAATCGGCTTCTACATTTACTTTTCCTGGTTCATATTTAATCTCGAAATCGAATTGTGATGAGTAATTCATCATGTCACCCAACTCTTCATCTGGTCTTGTGCGAAATTCTTTTTCTTCTAATGGCTTGTGATCAGTAACAACAACGATTTTTTTTCCCATCAGCCATTATTTCCAGTATTTTATTGCCTCCTTAAGTGCCAGACATTCTAGAAATATTGCTTTCTCATTCTTTTGATATTTATTAAGTTTTTTTGAAAAATATTTTACGGGTTTCATTTCACCATTAATCTGTTTTTGTTTAAGAACAGCACTTTTCATTTTTACAATTATTAAAATGATTTTCGGTAATCACAGGAATGTGGTTTTTTCTATTTTAATTTTTGCAATGAACATATAAACGATAATATTTCTGACGAATTCTCATTTGTCTGGATATTAAATAAGAAAAAAAATTAACTAATAAGATGACGTTTTTTGAATAGGATTTAACATAATTTGATACGAACATAGTCGTATAACAGAAATAGGTATGTCATGAAATGAATGATCGATAATCGATAAAATCGTTAGTTATATGTGTATGAATGAAAGAAGAGAGTTATTATTTTCTTTTCATATACAACTTTTTTTTTGCTTCCATAGTAGTGTTTGTATATTAATGTAGCAAAATAATGAAACGCACTATTTTTATTATTTATTAATTCGGCAATCGATTTCAGTTAAATAACCATCGTAAGGGCAACTGACAATTTTTGATATTGGAGTGTATACTTATTTTTTACTTACTGTCAATCGAGAAAATCCTATTCTTAAAAACATTGTTAGGTAAATGAATTTTTTATAACTTACTTTTTAACACGATTGGTACAAAAATGAAGAATATATAGGGTGAAAAATCGTCAAAATTTTTTCAATGACAAATACATCACAGAAAAAATGGAGACCCACAAATATAACATCTGCGGCGAGTACTATGAAATTTACTCAGGTTACGATATAAATTTAAATTCTCTTATTCAAAATGCAATATTCTTAATAAAATGAAATTTGATCTCAAAAGTAATAAATGATGGAAAATGAGTACCATTATTTGGCGACAATTTCTCCATTGTTGATTCGATATAACTCAAGTTCTAATTGGGAGGAACTCGGGGTGTTATTCAGTTGAAACGTTGTATGAATACGAAGACACTAATCATCGTTTATGTTTCGGGAACCGGTATTCTAGGTCTGGTGGATTGGTAGGTGAACCCCTCTTCGGCTCAGGCAGCTATCAGGTGTCCTTTTGTCCCCTTGTTCCTCCGAGAAGTTTCTGCCCATTTCCAAGAATCGAAGGCAACTTCTTCGAAGAGAACACGTTATTGGGGAATTCGTTCGTAGCTCGCTGGTCAAATATTTGGACGAAGCTCTATTTGCGAGCATCACCGAGGTTAAGGAATTCATATATCGAAATTCTATCGTATACGAAAACGAAAATGATGTATCGTTAATAATTTCTCTAACTTTGTTGCAAATATCTTGTAGAACAAAATCGTGCGGGTTATCTCAGTTTTATACAGATTCATAGTTACATTTCATTACATGTTGGCACTCGAGATGCTCTTGTCACGGAGTTTTTTAATATCTGTAAATTTGTGATCTGAAAAACAGTTCTGTCAACCAACATTTTCAATGCCAGAATCACTAAACGATATTAAATTCAATTCAATCCAAAACGTCTTTATTTTGCAATACAGGTACAATAAGACGATATTCAGCTTGAAGCTAATCTTACATAAAACTTCAAAATATTTCATTAATAAAAAAATTCATTGAATTGGAAAAAATATGTATAATCCTCGTACAGATCGATCTTTCTAACAGTCGTTCATTCAAAAACTCGCCATTATGTGGCTTGTTTTTAATTTTGAACTCGTATACATTTATAAATGCCTTCTGCACTTGTATCATAAATACATATTCTAATTTCCAATAAAGATAATCGTTAACTCTCCAAGCTCGACGTCACATTCTTGTTCAGACTAGAAATATCGGTATGTGTAGAAGAGCAAACCCCAACTGAAGAAATGTCCGTCTCGCAATGTTGAATTGTTGTTTTCTAGATGTTTTAAATGCTAAATTTAGAGTAAGGGTTTTCCCAACATTTGGAAGTAGTTTCTGAAAAAATTAACAATTGGGAACTTACTTGATGATTCATTTGAAAAATTGAAAGGGGACAAATTGAAAAACACATTTTGGAACATGATATGGTCCCTGTATAAAAAATGTTCATACATATATATCAGAAGCTGACGGAGATCTCATGAATATTTGTTCAGATTTTCATCAAATTACTGCTCACTGGACGAAATTGAAAGATTGTACCAAAAATTCAGTGTGAGCACATCAAGAAGTTCCGAAAATGAATTTAAACTCTATATATGGATAAGTATTATTGATACTATTTTGATCCCCTTTCACTATGACCAGGTGGTGATTCTGATATTACAATGATATAAATATGAAAACACGAAGTAAATAATGCATAATACAAACGAATGTCAGTGAAACCTTACCTTTTCATGTCCCAAATATACTTAAATTTCAAACATTTATTTTTGCAACTTATTTCGATTTGATATTTAAACTACAGCCGAATTTGCAATCGAAAAATTTCACTTCAAAATATATATTTTTTGAATGAATCGGTAGGACTTTTGTTCTTTGAAATCCCTTCCTCCTGATAGTGTAACAAAAAATATACCCTACTTGGTAAATGTCATTAGAAAATGCAAAGAATTGCAGCTATAACACTGGATGTTACACGAAAAACGTAGGAGTTCATGTTATATTGATAAACAAAATTCACGAATCTATAAAACATGAATACTGCAAAAACCATGCGAAAATAGTTGTTCCAAATATTACATCATAATGTATGTATTTTTTTCATACCAACAGAAAGCCCTAATTTTTTTTGAAAAGGAAGAAATTTCGAAAATTACCCTGTTTTCTCTATATTGAGTCAAAATGAGGTAAAAAAATAATTATTTGGAACGACAGAAATTACAGTGTGTCTAGGACATAGAAAGGCCAAGTTTCACCAAATTTCGTGAAAAAAAAAATTTATTGTGAAAAATGAAGGCAAAAACCAAAAACTAGGTTCTTTGAGAATTTTACATAGATTGTGTGAAAGAAGTGTAATTTAAGAGTTGTAGATCTTTTTATTACATACAACTTTGCAATTTGGTTAATTTAATTTATTATATTATCCTGCTTTTTCAATGCATTCTATCCTATTTTCATTTTTTCTTCAGTTTTTACAATTTTCGGCACTTGTCTAGCCATGGTTGTTGTTGTGAATTCTGAAACTTAATTCCTTTTATCGTTTCAAATTTCTTAAATTCTATATTCAATCAAGTGGACCATCCAGGTGACTATTTTTGGGTACTTCAGGCCCTCGTAGGCATGTCCAAAAGCCGAACCAGCATTTCTAAATTTTGCGTCAAATTATTGACACTGAAATGATAAAATTATAATGTAATTAATATATGTAGTGCTGACCGACAAGCGTGATCTAGTTTGTCACAAACGACTTGTCCAGTTGACTTCCGGCCAGGTCAGGCAGTATTGGTAATATTCGTTTCAGACAGGTATATGCACTCTACCGGTTGATAGCCGCAAGTGGTAGAAGATGTGATTCACAAAGAGATGATTCAGACGTTTCGTAATTTATACCTTCGATTTACTTTCTTTCAGGGTCAATGACACACCTGGATACGTTCCATATTTCTACACTGGCTAAAATACGAAATTTCGAGATAGAATCCATTATTGATCCATAAAATAATTTTATTTCTGAAAGATATCGAGCACCACTTCCATCACTTCATCACATTATGCAGGTCAACTCGGCCTTATTTATGCCAGCTACTTATCATGTCTGTGATATATTGTGAAAAATAAAAGTCACAGACAGGAATTGTCATTCTTACTATTTCATTATTAATGCTTTCATGTGATACACATTATAAATATACAACTTTGTCATGAGATACAGGTTGTTTATGGATTAATTTTATGAAACACTTTCAGTGGGAGTAGGATTTGAACAATTGCATAGTTCTTGCTGAAAGTTTCAAGGAATAAGCATGGCACAATGACCAAAACATTTTAGATCTAGTTGGAACATTTCTTCAGAGAGAAATACATGCACATAATTTACTGTCAATACTGCCCCACTCCGTACCAAATTTTTTAAATAATATTAAATATCGAGTATAGTCCAAATCATTGTTAATATGGACAGCTTTATCCTGAATAACGCTTTGATTTTTTTGTCAAGCAATTCTATTTTACTCCAACAAGAGCATAGGTACCTGATTCAATCCAAATATGCAAGTTTTAAAATTTAATTTCATATATGAGCAGAAAATATAATCAAAGCAAAATTTGAGTAAACAAAGAACTATGTTTTATTTTATCCCATGATTAATAATGGGTTTTATGTAATATACAATGAACTAATCCAAAACAAAAATTGAATAATGAAAATGTATTTGTAAAATATAAAGTGATTGCATAAATTCAAGGTTTGGAGAAATTCCTACCGTTTCCTTCAACCCACTTTTTTTCTATGTATATATTATATGAGCTACCAGAGCAGTTTTACCAAACCAATGAAGTGAGTTTACCTCTAGAAATATTTATTATTAAAATCATCTGAGAGTACTGGCAAATTGTCATAAAAATTGCATTCATGTACCTATTATTCAAATTTTTATAGTATGTTTTTTCATATTCAGTCTATTCATTTTGCTGTTCGCTTTCATACAGTTGTGTTATTTATTTTTATGATTTTTTTTTTGTTTAACAATCAAGTAATAGCAGCATATCAACATTCAGTGCTTGATATATTCATTATGTATTACAAGCACATATAAACATTTTTTTTCAAAGGGGTGAGGCGTTTCTACTTACATTTTAACGTATCTTGCTTACGTAAACTGCATCCCGTTCTTCATAAGATGCAAATTGGATTGAAGACTCGTAAATTGATCTGATGAGGTCACGTGGGTTTATCCGAAATTTTATCAGGATTATATCGCTAGAAGAATAAAGAACATTTTTTCCTAGAGTTATCTTCCCCATGACTATTAACTGTTGCGTACAGTTCAGAATTCACGATAAGCTGCTTATATACAGAAATACACGTCGAAATATTTTTGCACGCAGTTATTTTTTTCTTCTGAATTTTCATTTTTTCGTCAAAGTTGTTTGAAAAAATGCACAAAAGCTTTCGACATTAGGTCCTCTTCTCGAATATTTCTGCATGGCAATCATATCGAACCATGACCTCCTGCTCGAAATAATCACCAACCGTATGTTCATGCAATCTTATCATCCTTTATTTACAAGGTAACATAATTATCATTTCATTATTTTGTGGTTTCATCTCGGCATAAACTTGAGGCATTTCTGGGTGGCAGATGCTGATATGAAGAATTGCGCAGAAATATTTCCATCTTGTAAACATAAACAAAACTGAGTAACAATAAAACTCACATCGCAATCTTATGAAACCGTCAGTTATCAGAACTATCACACCACAAAATCATTTCGATATATTTATGCAATTGTAAACCTAATTAATCATATTGTACTGAAAAGATTGTACAGACACCAATAGTCCAAAAATTTCAAAATGGGTGAAACGACCTTTTTCCTTACTGAGCTAACTAAAATTAGACAGAACTTTCGTGAATTCCAATGTATTTAGTTGAAAAAGTATATATTTGAAAAAGAATATATTTTGCAAAATGATTCAGTATCTCTCATTATAATCAATGAGACAATTTCGAATAGTTTTAATGAAAAATTTTATGAACTGTTCAAGAAATGAAAATATTGATTTAATTTTATCAACCTACGGAGGTATGATTGAAGTTCAGAAAAATCTTAACTTGGATGGCTTTTCTTGATTGAAAAAAACTCTTCTTGCCAAAGAGAACAGATTTGAGAAAATAAATGCATTTAAGTTTCGAAATCAAGCAAGGAACGTACAGAAATATTTTTTTCGAAGGAGGTTATTTTCTGAATGATTTGGCTCATCTGATTCATTTAAATTTTAATTATTCCTTTAATTTTCTATTCTCGCTTTCTGTAAAATTATCAATACGTGAAAGTAGCAAAATTTCGATCTTTTATTTGGTGTTCCTAACGATGAGCAGAGTTGGTTCACTTCCAACGAGACCGTTCGATCATTGTCATTAGCTAACAAAAACAGTTTCATCATGAAACATAAACGACAATTTGTTCTTTGGCGAAATTGTTTCATAGATGACATACGACTCTCAAGTTTATCAAAATAGTTATGTCATCTAACCACTAAAATTGTATTTATTATGAATATGACCTGAAAATGAATTATTCAAAGAATCAGCAATAGTAATCAAATTACAGATTAACGCACAATTTAATTCCAGAATAAAACATTCTCGAAATATTTTGTATATACATTATACTGATGCACCTTGAAAAAAAATGAATTTCACAAAACCTTGTCAATCTCTTAGATAATACGATAAAGCATTATGTATACATTTCAAATGTTGGATGTCGATTGGCTGTGAAGATCTGATCATTGATCATCTTCAAAAAAGTTTCTGAGGTTTGAAATATCTATCCTTGAAATTCTCAATATCCCTTAAGAATTAAATATCAAACTTTATAACGATTCGGAATCCACATCAGATACCTCCATCAGAAAAATTCGTGGATTCATAAAAATCTTCCGAATCGTGAAATCTTTTGATATATCAATTGTTTTGTCAATTAATGGTAACTTTGATTTATTTTAGTTTGAAATTTCCTGATTTCCTCACTAAATCAATCGAAATACAACTGGTCAGATTATTATTTTCATCCAGAAAAGACACTTTAATTTTAATGATCAGGTTTCGTCATCAAAACTTTTGTGTTATTCCAATCTTCAGTTTGGAATACACAAGATCTGCAATTTTGGATCTTTCAATTTTCCTATTTTATTTGTTATTTTTAGGTTCACGATTTCATATTTCCATGTTTCGATTTTTTTCCTGTATACCTTATTCCACAAATGCAAGGAATATTGTAAACATAATTTTCTTACTTTTGTGCTTCTTTACATCATTCAAAGGTTATTTTTGTGTTAGAATCGATCTCAAAATATTTTGTGTTTTGGGAATGGTATTTCCAGAGTTTCGTGAAGATATATGAACATCTTCCATTATTTTTCTTTATTATTATTTCGTTTTAAATCATTTTTATTTTTATGCCTCGTTACATATTAACAGCCTAATAAATAGTGATAAATAGTTGTTCTTGAAGGGTTCATAAGGCCACTAAGGCTGGTTCATCGTAAGGAAATAACCTGGGAAAATGGGAAATGTCCTGTACTGAATGAATTGTTGCATGGAAAACATACCTCTTCCTCAGAAATAGTTTTCGTGAAGTCCAACCCTATGCTTTCTTCTTCTGGACATTCTTCAGCATGATCTTATTCATTCGAATTGTCCCCATAAAACGTGAAACTTACAGTACTTACTCTATTTATCAAAATTGATATTCATTTATTTTATGAATCAAGACATCCAGTTTGCAAGTTGTGATATAAATCGCCCAAAGTACACCATTAGAGTAATAAAATATTATTTATTATTTTCATTTTCCTCAACCCCGTATCGTAAATTAAGTTTCCTCAGTTGGACCAGTCCCAAAATTCACAAATTAATTATATTCGATGTTTCGAGAATATCAAACGAGAACCAACAAACAGCAGTGGGATGACTATAAACATCATCACCTCTACTCACGCAGTGGAACAGGAGATGCCTCCCGAATTTTCGCTTACGATCGATGCAGAATAAAAAGGATTGCAATTCGTTCAAACGGATGCTCAACCACAAAGCGACCTAGAATGAATCAGGATTTCTGGGAGCAAAACCACGCACTGTGACGTTTCAGAGGCACCTTCGAGTGCAACAAAACAATTTTATTTGCGGATCGCCATTCTGCGGAGCCAAATTATGAGTTGTTAATTGAGCTGCCTTAGAGCTTGATTTATGAAGGGAAAACTCCCTATTCAGTTCAAGATCCAGCATCGACTTTACCGAGCTGATAATAGAACAAAACTTATTTCATAATAAGTTTCCTATATTGAAAAACATATTAAAAATAGGTTGCATAATTTTTTTTGAAAAATGATTTTCATAAAAATTTGCAACATCATGGTAATGAGCAAATTTAATAATGGACTTGAAGAATGGAACATTCAGAAAGTGCAGATATAGGGTTGTTTATCATTTACCTGGAGGAAGTGCTGGTTTGTCATGTATAAATAGGTACTATGTCAAAACCAGTTACTGTGAAAATAGAAAAAATCAGCATATAAGCGCCGTTTCATTGTGAACACGTTGATATAGGGTTGTCTGCAAAATTTGGTCCTAATAGAGGTTGGCGAGTTTTAAAGATTGATATTTCTGCTCCTGTGAAAATGTGCTACAGAGATTTCCGAGGTAAATATACCGTGTATGATAAAGAATCGAACATTGCAGTCGTATCTGATGGTACCCTGAATGTAAGACAGTGCGAATAATAGGTACATATAGACTATAGAGAGAAGAGGTACCCCTAATACCCTCCATATTGTGAATAGTACTGTATTGTTGTGATTAAAAATGGCTAAAAAGAGTTTTTTGTTTGGCTCCGACTATTATTTGAGTGAATTTTTTTTTATAATCATTCACCTACTTAGTTCATTCACTCGTTCGTCATTGATTATTACCAGTCCTTTTCCGAGGCTTGTTGAATGAGAAATTCAGCAACATAGTGAACTTATTTGGTGTTGGGTTGCTGGCCCAACGACCAAATCTCCATCCTTGGAGGAGCTAGAAATTTTGTTGTTTGATTTCGAAAATTGTCAAAAATGACAATTTTTAGGAAATGAATCCAATAAAAAATTTAACAATTTTCTCACAGAGTATTCAGTGAAGGCATAATATATTATCATTTTTTTAGTTTTTCCAAAATAACGCCGTACTGTAGTTTACGAAGAGAGCAACATCTATTAGGACCAAATTGTCTACAGACAACTCTATATCAACGTGCTCACAATTAAATAGCGTTTATGCTGATATAACATTTTTTCTATTATCTAACTGATATTGACATACCTGTTTATACCTGTCAACGCAGTAGTCCATCCAGGACAACCTTATGTCCTCATATTCTACATGTTTTCCAGTATAATATTCTCTTATTATCATGATGTTGCAAAATCATTTTTCCAAAAATTATTATGGATATTCTGTAAAACCTATTTTTAATATATTTTCCCAATTTCAGTATCGTAATGAGTTCATTACAGCACTGAAAGTAGTGCTGTGATGAAACTCATTAAAGCATTGTTTTCAGTTATATTTTTCGTTTTGTGGTTGTCAGTACTGACCTGCGATCCACTCAATTTTCGAATCAAATTAATTTAAATTCCGCAATGTGTCAAATTTCGTTAGTGACACCAACTGCCAAGATACAATACAAAAGTCACTAATCTGAATTTTTATTTGAATTTCTAGAGTTGTCCACAAAACTTGACTGAAATAGAGAAACTATCGTCTAATACTCGTTGCAGAAGGCAATTCCAACACTCATGCTTTCGAAAACTCGCTCCTTCGTCGCTCGTTTTCGAATTTCGCATTCGTGTTGGAATATGCGCTCATTCTGCAACTTGTTTCAGAATATACTATTCTAATGAACGAAATTCTTTTCAAAATAGCTTGTATTCTATTATCAGCTCGGTGAAAGTCGTTGTATGTTCGGATCTTCTACTGATTCCCATATAAATTTGGAAGAATCCGTAGCTAAATTCCATTTTTTCTAATATTCAAACTCCAAAAACCCAGGATTCGAGGACCTTGTTAAAGAAAATCGAAAACAATTTTTACTTCGACTTTCGATAAATATAAGACAACATAAATAATAGCGGAATTCAACGTGATCCAAATTGAATTGAATATTCAGTTCAGCTTGTATACTACCACGGTTAGCACCGAACAAATCATTTAAAATAGAGATTACCCTTTGACTTCTAAAGAAGTCTGGGTTTGCGCCTAAGGGGCCTAAAGCCCGACCATTCGTTCTACTTGTTCCTTTCTTTGGTTCTATAATAGTAGCTTATCTAGCTAGACACGGAGGAACGAGTAATCCGTAGCCTGAAGAGAAATAAATTATAATCTTTGCTTCATCAAATTTATATGATCTGAAAAGATGCAATGTACGGAGTTGAGTTCACTTTCTTTCATAATCATGTCAACCAAATCTTCCAATATAGGATCAGCTGATATAGCTTTCTTCAATAATTTTTGAAATGTATGTCTGATCAATATAGACATTTGAAATAACAAGAATTGCCAGGAAGCCAAATTTTGTTTTAAACGTCCCCATGGGTACATCAAAATTTAATTTTTTGGATTTGTCTAGAAAACGGTAAGTATTATGAAAAAAAAAACCTGGAACAAAAGTTGTAGATCTTGAAATTCCATAAATCAGCTTTTTGTGATAAGAAAAATCGCTCAATGAGAGGCACTTGAGGTATGACAGCTTGTATTTCAAGATAATATATTATTTTATTCATCGCAAGGGAATTCTCTGATTTCAATATGTTTTGAGGAAAAGAAGACATCAATTAAAACATTCAACAAGGGGAGGAATTTCACAATAATTTTTGAAGTTTGTGACGCTACGTCTAGACTGCATGCATACATAATGATGTGATTCAGGCACTTGGCCTTTAATGAAGTCAATAAACTTGGGAGTATTTCCTTACACAAAATTACAACTAATTTCGACCTGAGAAATAACAGAATGCTGAATTATAGTTGAAGAACATATAAACCTACCTGTGAAGTTAATGCTCCCAAACTTTTCATCATACTTAATGAAATGAAATTCCAATTCAGAAACAACTCGATCATTCAGAGTTATTCATCCGGGTATATTCCACTCGAATATAAATTCATGGAAGATGGGAAATGAACCCATGAGTGTGAAGTGAAAATTTTAGGAAATGTTCAAATATTCCGCTCAATTGTCAATTAATATTTATGGTAGATGAGTTGAAGGTAGTACTTTACCGTCCGGTTCTTCCGGGATTTATTGTTGAGATGGAAAGTGGCTAACGGTTCCTTCAGTAAGCAGTCGAAGCGTCTTCTATATGTAATGTTGTGAAACTGGTTGTTTGTTTCCTTTTTAATTTTTTTGCAGGTTGGAAACTTAGATAAATCAGAAACTCATTCATTAGGAATTATTTTATGGTATCAGGATACTTTGAGGTTCATGTGACAAGTTTTTTGTAACCTCAAATTCAGGGAAAACCCTACTGAAAATTTTATTATTCTGCATCTAAAATATCTTCTTCCAATTTCCCCTCTAACTTTTTTTTGGTTCTGAAACAACAAAATATTTCATTTAACAAGAGTTTCAGTTACTTTTCTATCAGCAATATTGAAATTCTTGAGGATAGCATGCAATGCCAGATATATCTCGGCGATTCCAAACATTCCGATTTCTTAGCAATTTTTTCACAAGAAAAGCTTGGGAGGCCGTAAAGATGTTATTCAACTTCAGTTATGATTTAAATTGAAGTCCTTATGTTAAAAACTTCAAGCAGGGATTTGGAAAAACGGACAGCAGTTTTTGAATGCATTGGACTATTTACAAGGTAGTTCCATTCCCCTTAATTGGATTATATGATGAAAATTTTATGAAAAAAAACCATGACGAACCCCATTGAGTCAATAATTCCGATTCATGGGATTCATTTAATCTTTCTTTATTGGTTTGTGAATAACGGTACCTGCAAATTACTGCATCGTTAATTTGAGCATTGTGTACGAAACCAGACATTATTTCCGTTTCAACCCAGAAGTAGCCCCCAACTTTGGAAATCATATCGAATATACAAGTGGACAAACAACTCGAAATATTATATCAAATTTCCGATTTTGCTGCAACTGCCACTTTGAAATTCAAGCATTCGAGGAGTTTGATGGAATTGGGGTAGGTCCAAATTTTCGATAAGTATTTTCATCACCTGATAATAAATTTTCATGCATTGTTATGAGAAAAAAGCCATTGTCGAGTGGGCAATTGATCAGGAATGAGGTCGGATTGTAAACTTCTGAAGATATTCCGAGTGACTCACTTTGAACGAAACATTTTGAACTGTATTTTTAGTACACATAGAGTGAGGAAGATGACTTGTCGTTTACTTCTCTCATACAATTTTCCGCAAAGAATACTCAATTACTTTCAGGTGAACAAAAATATTTTGGGACGTTGCAGATTGGGATATGGATGGCAAAAAACGAACTTCCCCAAAAACATTATTTCGCATTTTTCATCGTGCAGGATGAATGTCTTCAAAACTTTCTAGTGTTTGTCAACCAGAATTTGATTATGAAAGATCAAGAATAAAAAGAAAATCGCCAAACACAACTCTTATGTCTACTGAATGTGATATTTTATGTTCCTGGCCTTTGCGAAAAAATTAGGATCGGTTATAACCAATTTGTTTCTTTATACAAAAGGCTATAAGAATTCATAAAGGAATTGATGTTTCCCATTATGAATTTCAATGGATTAACAAAAACATAAAAAATAAAAATCAAATTTTAATAAAAGCATTCATTGCATTTTTGGAAAAACATATACAGGGTGTACCAAGTTCGACGGACTATTAGTTTCTGGAGATCTATTTGAAATCTGAAAATTGGGATTATGTTATCGTTTGACATTATCTACCAATCTAAAATATTCTTGGAGCCTGACCATTTTCAGTTATACAGGGAGTGGAAAAAAATTTTCAGAATTTTTTTTTCATTTTTTTTTTTGTTTTCGAATTTGATATAGTATGCAATTTTGAATACAATCGTACTCAAATGTTGGTTCAAAAATTTGGGATCAAGATTGGCTCATAACTTCCGATTTTCAAATAAGAACCCTATTTTTTTATGATTGCGTTGGATTCTGCGAAGAAAAATGATGATAATGTTCGAACATGTTGATGCTCCTGAAATTAATTATTCTCGAGTTATTCAGGATTTTCTGATTTTATGTCGTACGTAGCGTCAAATTCATGAAATCTGTTCCATATCAACAATGATAAATGAATTCAGAAAAGGGGTAGTAACTAGTGAGTTATTTGAATAATTTATCTTCTATAAACAAGGTCATTGTTGATATGAAACAGATTCTATGAATTTGACGGTACATACGACATGAAATCAAAGAATTCTGAATAACTCAAGAATTATTAATTTTAGGAGCATTAACATGTTCGAACATTATCATCATTTTTCTTCGCACAATAGAACGCAATCATGAAAAAATAGGGTCCTAATTTGAAAAACGAAAGTTATGAGCCAATCTTGATCCCAATTTTTAAACCAATATTTGGAACACCATGATGTGACGGGTTTTTACAAAATTCTGAAAATTTACAATATTTCCACAGTCTTCGCCTTCAAAAATGTGAAAACGGTTTGTGATTACGATATCCACGTTAGGAAAAAAAAAACATAATACCGAATACTCTTATCTCCCTTTTTCCCTAATATATTCGAAAAATTTTTTTCACTCTGTATAACTGAAAATGGTCAGGCTCCAAGAATATTTTAGAGTAGTAGATAATATGAAACAATAACATAATCCCAATTTTCAGATTTCAAATAGGTCCAGTTCTCCAGAAACGCCTAATAGGCCGTCGAACTTGGTACACCCTTTATATTCAGGAGATGATTTGATAACTTTCAAACGATTCTTTAGTTTGATAGCTTGAAGTTTTATTCTTCGTTCATTGTTAACGAACAATTTTTTCTGAAGCCATTGGCTCCATGCCAATTGATCCACGAAAAATTTTAATCATTTGAAAATATTTTGATTGAATTGGGTTCCATCGATATCTATTAGTTAGTAGACCAGTGCAGAAAAGCCTTTGAAAATGTTAAAAGTGTCGCAAAATAATAGTATAGGATAAAACCGATTGGAAAAGGAAAAGAATATAACAAAATATTTTTTACGAGTTTGTTGAAAATAGGTGACATTGATTATCGAAAAATTTTCAATCCATGACAAATGGAAAAAGCAGAAAACATGATATTATTTAAAGAGGATTAAATTTTCATTTTCTTAGGCGAGTTACCATACATTGATATTTATATCAAAAAGAAGATATTTCGAGGAATAAACAGATTAATGACTTTCTTGAAATGGAAAATAGATTTTTCGATTACAAAAATAGGCTGGTTTTTGATATTGAGTGTAAAAACGGTCAAAAAATTCAGATTCTGAATCAAACAAATAGCAGTGTTTCCAGAAAATTCCTTCAAAACAATTTTTTGTTGTAAAACAAATAACTCAAAAACAAGAATTATCTTCATCTGTTTCATTTTAGTTTTTCCTTAAGACTTGTCGTTTTACCGGAAATCGAGATAAAACAATTTCTCATCTTTAAAAGCTTTCCCGCCTTCCTGATTTCCCCTTTTATTTTTGTTTTATTTTCTTCCCTTTCCAATGGGTTTCTTCCCCTTTATATTTTTCTTCACTTTTCACCATTTTCAAAAGATCGATTTCTGGTCTGATATTCACAGTAGGATGAGTTCTGATGAATTATCAATTGTCTCATTTTTCTTCATTCGTTTCGAATGCATTATTCAATGTGGCTCATCGAATGCGGCATTCATCATTAATTTGCATTTTCGCAAACCTCAATAAATATTGAACTGAATCGTGCTTGAGTAGTCGATTGTCGATTTTATAACATAACGTAACGCGGAAAGAACCAGCTGTAGAATCAATTGATTAAAATTCATACAGCGTCTATCTTGAAGTGAATGCGGGCGCCAAAATATTAATAAGAAGGTCAGATGATATGATCCAAGTAAGCATGGTATTGAGGAAATATCTATGGGTTGAAGATGGTTTCTGAATTAATAGAACCTTCACTGGGGGGACGGACTGGAAGTTTAGGTTACAAATCCAGTTTCTAATCAGGTAACAAAAAATATAACCTTGTCTCAATTTGCGTGCTGCTGGCTTTTACCTCTTCTTCCGTAGATGGTTCGGTAAACTCCGAAGTGGGAGGAGGTGGTGCAACACCTGCAACTTGGTTAAAACAATCACGCAGTTAGGAACGGGACAGGTTTTGACCTGTCTTTCACCGCAGCGCGGTTACAGACCATGAGGGGGATTATATCTCCGACTTTTATCCAATCCACTATTCTGGTGTCTTCACGAACCCGACTTTCAGGCACCGATTTGTCGAATTCAACAATATTCAGATGCGCGACGGTTGTTCTCGTCCCATTTACGTTTCGTAAATAATCAACGAACTCAATTCGCTTATTTTCGGTCACATCGATTGGAAATTCACGAAACCGAAAACTCCTCATATTTTTCCGTTTGAATCTTTATATCAATTTTTCATTTTGAATTAAAATAATCAGATTGAACAAAGAAACTTCACGAAATATAATTATACTGAGAAAATTAATCATTGAGGACTATGCAAAATGTTATTTTCAAGAGAAAAGTACAGAAACCCTATTATACAATATTCACACTAGACCAAAAAAATCAATGATGCAATTGAACATTTTTCATTTAAAGAGTGAAATGAAACTTTTATATACAAAATAGGAGATAGAAAAACATGAGTTTTATGTATGATATTTAGAATGAAGAATAATTTCTGGAGCCTTGTATTTCCTGAATATCAAACAACCGTAAAAAATAAAAAAGTTTTCATTTTCGTTCATTATTGTATCATCCTGCTTGCATATTGTCTATATAACAATTGAAAAATCAATGAAGAATTAAAAATACTGGGAAATATGGAAAAATTTCCTAAACAAAGTTACGATTCGACTGTTTTCATAGTCGAATCTACGGTCTGGCTTCCCCTAATGATATTATTTTCTAAAATATAAATATCGTTCTTTTGCTCTCGCCTTTGTTCAGATTACATATTCGTACGAGAAATGTTATCTATATTTACTTAAGAAAATCTTCGAATAAACATATCGATTGAAATATACAGGGTGAGTCTTTGACTGGTACATATATTTCAACGGGACATTCCTGAGGTCAAGAGAAACACTTTTTTTCTCTACCATTTCTTCCGATTCGGCTCGATTGTAAAGATACCAGCTGCTGAAAATCCATAAAAAAAATGTAATTTTCGGATATAGGTATCTCGTGAACGATTTACTTAAATGAAATGATTTTCAGAATATAAGTTTTCATTAATGTGGCAAATCTTCTACGAATACAAAATTTAGCTCACATGTTTTATTTTTTTAGTTATGACTAATATATACCATTCCATTTCATAATTATAGCAGAAATTCTATGATCTCGACCCTTAGAAGTGAGTTGAATACCATTTACTGAATATTTGGCCATTTTAGAAAACAAAAGTATTTTTCGTGAAATGCTCACTTTCCGAGTAATTAATGATTTAAAAAAATTTGTATCAGCGAAATTAAAAAAATTGGTTACTTTGGCTGAATATAATTCTGTTCAGAAGATTCGCAGAATTAAATTTCTGCTACATTTTTTCAAAGGTTCAGGTGGTTGATCTAATGCTCGGAAAAATTTTAATGTCATATTTCCAGGGGTGGTTTAGCTCATTATGAAAATTTAAAATGGCTTTATCTTTTTATCTAGGCTGATTCACAAGAAATGATACAAGAAAAAAGTATTTCTTTTGACCTCAGCAATCTATGGTTTGAATATATATACAAGTCAAAGACTCACCCTGTATAGTGGGGGGATCCTGCATTCTTCTGGAGCTCATTTAGGGTTTTCTCTCTCAGTTTCTGGAATATTTTCAATAAATCATTAATATTAGTTATTCATGAGATTGATAATGAATAATAGAAAAAAGGCCCCTGCCAGAGCACTTGCACTATATTGTCGAGGGCCAAATCCTTTCGAAAAATTTGTTACCTAACAATGAAACAAAAAATTACCACTTCAAACGATTGAACCTTGTTTTAATGTTTGAATTTTTCTATTATTCCAATCCCACACGTAATTTCTAGTATAGGAACGCACAAATTTCCGTTATTATGTTTATGTTATTTTCATGTTACCCTTTTCTTCATTTCTGAAGGTCTTGAATACAGGGAATATGATGGAGATAATTTTTTGACTTTTTTTTTTCATGCGAAGGTTTAGTTTTTGATAGTTCAGATAAGATGTCTTTTTAAGTCAGAAGAACAACTAATTTTCTTGACATTGATTCCCCTTTATCAAGCACTTTCAGAAATAATGACCAGAATGGGTTCAAAATTCAACATAAAAATATTTTTCAAAACATAAAATTATTTTAGATCTATACTAAATAAATATTTTAATGAGAAACGGAAGTTCAAAAACTGAGGAAAAACTGCAGGATAGACATCACTCGTATTTTATTGGATGAAAATGATAATCTTCCCAATCTGACTAGAAGACGTCAAGAAAAATCATGAGGAACAATTTGAAAAAAGAATTGATTGATTTTTTCGACTGATGGGGCTATCCTCCAATGACTCAACTCCCGGTACGCCACTGGAAGAAAGAACTGACATAAGAAAATGAAATAAAATACAAAGTATTATTTTCTGTATCATTGTCAGGCAAAAAATTTTTCGAGACTGACGAATAATTACAAGAGTTCACGCAGGGGCCTTCTTCTATTAAAAATGAAAAATTTCTAATTGATTTTGTTCCAGAGACTAAGAAGGAAACCCGTAAGAAATTTCATGAAGAAAATGGAGATCATCAAAAATTTTATTTATGCGACAAAGATAGAAAACATTCGAGTTTTTTCTTGTGTGAAGTAAATCAATAACATTATTATTGCTGAGGTGGAAACACTCCACCAATCTTTCGAAGAATTAATCTCCATATTACTATATTATATACAAATAGATTATTTTTGGTGTGCAATGCAGTCCGTGCAAATATTCAACTCCGAGGAAAAACTGTCTGACATACAACAAATACTAATTTTACTGAATCCATCTATCTCTTCTCGTTTACAGTGGTATTTATAGTTATTATTTATTCATAATAATGCATCATTCGGAGGAAGAATTATATCGATTTGTTTGTATGCGTTATATTGACCCTAGTCAGGTATACCTTGCTTGGAATTGATTTCCTAAACTTGATTAAAATGTGACTGACTGATAAAGGCTGGCAACGAACGAATTAGACGGATTTCAAGGTCGCAACATCGCATAAGTCTAGAAGAGATTATGCATTGGTGAAATTGCCTGTAGATATTGATGAGGAAAACTAATTATTCTTTAACTTACTGAATTGAAAAATTGTCAGCATAAATGAAACGATTCGTGCTAGAAATCTGTCTTTGATTGGAGCAGTATCATGATTTTAATTTCGTTGTCAATACTTCATGCAAAATGAGATTGATTTAATTGCAGCTTTCAAAATCTCTTTTTGGTTCATTCATTGTCAACTCCTCCAATGTATTCATTAAAAATGTATTCGTGATTGTGACTTATGTTGTGAAAATATGAAAATACGAAATTATCGTACATTCAGCTCTTACGATTTTCGAGATAACATCTCAACGGATAAAAAATTTATTTAAAAGATTTGTTTTTCATAATAATATAGGCGATAAGAAGGGACGAGTTGAGGCTTCGTCATTGAGAAAAGGGCAGAGAACAAGACATCATGTCATTTACTTAGATGTGCATGCATAGCGTAATAATCGAAGACTTAACAGGGAAAAAGAAGAGGTTATTGCCCCAGTTGGGATACAAACAGTTCCCACCTGACCGTCCAGCTCCGGATCTTGGGTTCTATCTTCCAAACCAACAACGCAACATCAAAACTGAATTAATTCACCATGCCAGAATATTACCTGCCTGCTAAATTATACTTTGGGATGGAACATAAAAAAATAACTGATGGCCAGTACGTTCACTATCCGTGGAAACTACAAAAATAGATTAATTCAGACTTAATCACATCTTATCAGATTATTGAAATTGAATTCCGAATTTAATTGAAAATCGCTTTCAATGCGCTGGCCTAGATATTCTGTAACGATATCAAAAAGGGATAATCGAAGATTAGGAAGTAAACAAAAGTTTATTGTTGACAACAGTGACCCCAATGACGGTTTTCCGATCATCTACTTCTTCTTTATGCATTATTCACTTAGCATCGTGAATTTTTTTTTTGTACTGATGGTTGATTCGGTTCTGGGAACTATACCTCCCCAATTTTTTTTGCAATGCTCGTTTCCGAAATCTTCATATGAAATTCTAAAAAACATTTTGAAATTTAACGAAAAGTATGAATTGAAGAATATGTTTCTTGCTTGTTTTCCAGAATTATCGAGATATAAATGACTTTCATATTGGTAAGATATATATTATTAATATTACGATTTCCTATAAACAATTGCAAATATTGATGGATATGAATTGTTAATTGATCCCTCATCATCGAAATTTTTTGAAATTTCTTCTAATGTTTGAATCTATTCAGAAAACCATTTCGTACCTATTCATTTTTTTCAGATGTTGCGATTGTTATTTCGACATCTAGTGATTTCTTGATGTCGATAGTTGATCTATATTTCACAATCTTAAAAATTTTTTGTGGTTTTACTGGGTAGTCTATGAATTTAAATCCATTAAAAATTTTTACATGATGAAAATGATCCTACGTTATGAAAACAAAATTTTTACAGGAAATGCAGAATCCTGCCAGACTTAATTTCTATCGATGTATGATCAATTGTTGATCAGTAATTGAAAATAATATTTTTTTTAAATATTAATGAATGGTGTAAGTTCATCGTGAATAATGCAATTTTTTGTCACACAAGATTTCCAATGTAAAATTCATGATGTTGAAATGAAAAAAATATTTTACAGATGTTTCATCTAACTCATCTTTTAATGAATTTTAGAAATTTTCATTTTTAGAAATGCGACATTTTTATGCAGATACCCAAGTCTGTATTCAACAAGGGAATTTGATATTTTTCTTAATAATTTTGCCATGATACTGAATATATCATACATATTGAGTTTGAAAGTATATTAGGACATTATGAGACTAGTTTTTCATTCGAGAGTCTTAAATCTGCACATTGTATATTTTCTATCTACATAGAAAAGTTTTGTTTCTGATGTTCAGAAATGAGGTATCACTAAAAAAATGATTTCCTATAAACAATTCCAAATATTGATGGATATGAATTGTTAATTGATCCCTCATCGTAATTTTCTTTAATCTTATGTTTGAATCTATTCAACCATTTCGTACCCATTTATGTTTTTCATATGTTGCGATTGTTATTTCGACATCAAGTGATTTCTTGATATCGATAGTTGATATGTTTCACAATCTCAAACTTTTTTGTGGTTCTACTGGGGAGTCTATGAATTTAAAATTTTTATATGATGAAAATGATCCTACGTTATAAAAATAAAATTTTTTACAAGAAATACAGAATCCTGCCAGACTCAATTTTAATCGATGTATGATTAATTGTTGATGAGTAATTGAAAATAATAATTTTTAATGTTGATATGAAATTCAAGAAATTTTTTTCAAATATTAATGAATCTTGTAAGTTCATCGAAAATAATGAAACTCTTCGTGACACAAGATATCCAATGTAAAATTCAAGATGTTGGAAAAAAAATATTTTACAGATGTTTCATCTAACTCATCTTTTAATGAATTTTAGAAATTTTCATTTTTAGAAATGCGACATTTTTATGCAGGTACCTAAGTCTGTATCCGACAAGAGAATTTGATATTTTTCTTAATAATTTTGCCATGATACTGAAAATATCATACATATTAGTTGGAAAGTATATCAGGACATTATGAGATTACTTTTTCATTCGAGAGTCTGAAATCTGCACATTAGATATTTGCTAAATAAAAAAGTTTTGTTCCTAATGTTCAGAAATGAGGTATCATAAAAAAAAATCCCAATATTTAGAATATCGCTTGAAATTTGACGTAAAAATTTTCAATCAGCCAGAAAAATGAAAATAAATTTTTTTTTTCACTCTATATCCTGAATATAGATTGTCACTTAACATTTAGTCATTTTCACTTTTTCGAATATATATAATTCAATATGAATCTTTCTTCAAGATTGATTAAAATTTTTCAATAGGTGAAAATATTTGTGAATGAAAAAAAATCATTGTTTGATATGTGTGGATGTTGTTCATATGTTCTTCCTTGAGTGCATAATAAACAAGCTTGCTTATATAGGTCGTGTACTATAGGTACATACTTATTTAACTGTAATACTATGAAAGATGAAAAAAAATTTAATTTTATTCTGAAGAAAATAATGTACAGTTCTACTCCGAATGTCAGTTTTCCAAAAATTTATTTTATCTCAACAATTCAGTTCCACACAGCAAAGCACTTACTTGCTCAAAAACAATGACGAGGAAAATTTGTTTCCTTATGAATATTTTTTAATCGTTGATTACACACTTTAGAAAGAAAGAACATATACACACTCATGAAAAACATCACAATTCAAAAATTTTCTAGCAGTGGGGGGTGGGGGGAGGTTTGAAATGACACACTGACTGTTGTTCTGTTCGCGGAGGCAAAGTGTAGTAGGAAATGAAAAAGTGTATTTCAGCGGAACATGACCAATATAATTCAGTTATTTTGGGATGTTGTATTCAAAGTGAGCACCTATTCCAGTTATATTTTCCGAGGGATTTAGTGTCGACACGCCTATTCCAGCACGAAGGGCCAGCATTGGCTGATGGTAAAAAGGTGCTTTTCACCCTTGTGCACAGTATCAAGAGAAATGTGGATCGTGTATCCTGTAGGAGAGTGGGGAGCGTGGCTCCTAAACATGAGCGGTGTGGACGCATTGACGCTGATCTGAGTATGTTGTATGAAACCGTGTTGTCCGAGACTGGTGAACCTATTCCTCGCTCAACCGTCGTAGGTAGAAGTCGTGTTCTACCAAAAGCGCGCGAATTCGTTTGTGACTTCGAGTAGTTCGTTCAATTCGAATTTTTATCAGTGAAGTGTTTTATTGGACATTATTTGGTGTCATTATGGCAGTGCCATTCGCTTTCCCGGAAGAAAACAACGATGTTGACGTTATCATCAGGCAACTCAGTCTTCTTCTCAACAGACTTGCAGTGGAATTCAAAAAGCAACGGAACGAAAATTTACAGCTTCGAGCTAAAAATAAACGTAAGTACACGAAAAATCCCCGTGTGAAATTCATACATATTTCATCATCCCATTCCAATGTACCAACAAATTATCATATTGACTGTCATATGATGTTGAGAAGTTCGCGAAGAGAAAGCTTGGTAAACAAGTTTTAAATTTTGGGCGCCACTTTTCTTGGTATACCTGTTGCTCGAGTTCTCTCTAGCGCGATGTAGGTTCAGGGTCATCATCAGTTGTTTTTGCTCTGCGCTAGATGCTTTTCGTATATACTGATGCAGAACATGCATCTCTTATACACCAGTTGAAAGATGATAATTATTGCGCGATCTCTAGCCGCAAAAACAATCAGTTTCAATAATGCTGTATTTCCTTCGTGTTCAGACTCGCAAAATGTCAATGACTCTCAACATGATAATTTCATAAATTAACTGGGATGCGGTTTCCTTGACACTACGGATATTATTGTGGAGACCGAGTGTCGGGATTCTGTTGTTCAATTATTTTCTCCGTTTATACTCATTTTCGTGTTTGTCGAATTATGCCCGTTTTCGAACATATCATAAGTAATCACAATTTATTTTTTTATTAACAGTGGAGGGAAAACTGCATCAATAGAAAGGGATTATTTGAAAAAACACAGTTTTTGCATATTTCGGATTTTCGATGAGGGGCTGTATTGAATCATTTTGAAATTCTGTTGATATAATCTAATCACTAGCCACTCGAGCTTTGTCTAAGAGTTATTGCCTCTGGCGATGAATATGATTGCGAAACACGACTTTTACTACTGGCCTTGTATTTTACAATTAGCAAACTGCATGTGCAATCGATATGTAGTAGCGGGAACAGCTGTGTTTACAATACCGCGTTATAGCCCGAAGTTATTTTATCAAGTTGAGCTTGACTCGTCGTCGATAATTATTTTTAACTTTGTTTAATTATTTCCAGTCCAATCTGGCAGTGGAAGGCAGACTCCCCGTGTTAACCAAGATAGCCCTAGTGGGGCCGTGACTGACACTGTACTCAACGCTATAGCTTCTTGTAAAAGATTCGCTGTACCACATAGAGTGACTGACGCCTCTACCATCGGACGAGAATTCAACGATGCCAAAAATGATTCCTTGGCTCAATTCGACAAAACAGAATTCGGCGACACCACCGATAATCAAGATTTAACCGAGGTAAGTTTTTATGTATTGTTTTTTTCTTCACTTGGGAAATTTTTATTTGGCCTCAGGTGAAAAGATAACATTCGTATTTCGAGTCAATTTTTCCGCAGTGATTGTGTAATGATTATTACTTGTGCCCTTTACGAAGTGAACGTTACGACATTGTCAACTCCAGTACACTTCATTTTCGAATAGAATATTACAAAGCACTTATAGCCTGTTAGGAGGACGTATTATTTCGGTCCGCTTATGCAACCAATGATACACTAGTTGGGTTTGGAAATTGCAGGATTCAATTATTTCGCTATGTAGAGGTGGAATCGCTACCGTATTTTTTGTAATATCTACGTTTAATCGACGGGAAGCATTTTTTTTTATTTATTGGTTTAGATATTGTGTGGACATCGATGATATAATTTTTTTTTGTTCCAGGTTGATCCAGTGTACGTGGTGGACGGTCCAGTTTCGTTCTTCAGGTTAAGGTGGGAGTCTTGTCGAATGTGGTGGTCCTGGTTCGTGCCTCGCTCCTTGTCAACGAATCAATTCTGGACGACTACGGTGATTTGCGTAGTCGGGTGGCATCTTCTGCGGTAACTGCACCTTAAAAGCCCCGTCTTCACCATTTCCAAAGACACAGTGATTATTATGGTAGATTATGCGAAAAATGTTTATTTTCGATTAAATATACTTTCGGTGTGTTCTGTTGTTAGTTGTGTAAATATTGAATGAAATGGGACAATAAGCTTGACGGCGTCCTATTCGATGTAGATGCGTGCGAGTCAAGTGGGCATCGTCCTTTCCAAAGAGAGCAACAAGTAATTATCAAAGCATTTTGATCTCATTCAGTACCGTCTGAATTGTTCGACGTACTCTCAGGAATTTTATATGGTTAGAAAAAATATTCATAGTTGATTTGGACTGTTTGAATACTGAAAGAATTGTAAGATAAAAATTGTACATAGAGTTGGATTCAGTATAGCCAAAGATTGAATTAAAAATGGGCAGGACGTTCGCTTTCGCTACCATGAGTCTAACTGTAGAGTTAAGGACGGCGCAGCTTGCAGTGCTGCCCTAAAGGTTTTCATATGATCTCTGTAAAATGGGTGCGGCGATTGCTGGCCGCTAAGAGCCGATCAGCCCGCACCTGATTTTGTACATAATATTTATGGAGTGACTGGCCAATCGCCGTAAGGCCGCCCAAAATTATAGACATAAATATAACTATTATAAACGAGTTAATATTTTGGAAATTTAAAGCAATTTATATGTAGTTTAGGTTAGTAGTATAGGTTTAATGCTTTTTGTGTAGTTAGTTGGCTCTTCAAAGCGTCTCTGTGATTAGAAGAGTGTAAATTCACTTGTGATGTTCTTCAAAGTGTAATTTCACTTCTTTCTAGAAGTGTTTATTACAATCACTCCTGATCCCATGATCTCGAAATATACTTTAAAGTGTTTTGTTTTGTAGTTGATTATAACCTAGTCATTATAGTCGTTTGTTTTAGCGTTGGCTAGGATTCTCATTTTTTTTTTGTTCGTAAATTTTATGTATTAGTATGTTATTGTTTATTGTGTTTACTTATTTTATTATGTAAGAACTGTTTTGCCATAAGATCGTAAGTAGGAAGTCTTCTCTCATGCTCGTTTTATCATGCAAAAATAACAGATTCGAACAATTTCTCCTCTATTTTCAAAATTGTATGCTATGTATGTGATTCAGAGAATTTTGATATAAACATATTGAATTTATGAAAAGTTTAGCAGAGTATTGTATTTTTTTACGAGTCCAAAAAACCACTTAGGATATTGTCCTTAATAGTCACTGTTATTTTTGTTAAATATAAAACTACAATAATTCTGTTCGCCTTTATATGATGCAAATTACCTGAACAGGACCAATCTGGCCTGAAAGAAGGCCCCTTCGTGATATTGAACCCTGGGGGAGACCAATAAAATATTCAGTTAGAGTTGCTTATGTATAATACTATTATTTGAGATCTATATGTTACTGAGTTTTATACATGTTTATAAACATATATCTCTATAGTATTCTATTTTTTGTGATGTATGGAAAGAGTTATATTTTGCTGCTTTTTTCGCAGGAATTTTATTGAACCATACACACGTCTACTACCGTGTTCTTTCACTTATCGTAAAGTTTTACACTTTTATATAGATACAAATAAAATAGATGTAAACATGCCGAAAGAACTCAATTGTTTTATTTCCCCTCTATTAACCCCCACCCCATTCTCATATCCTAATCACTGCCAAATCAATCGATTAGAGCTACCTACATACATGCATCACTAACCATTGCGAACAAATAATCTGAATATATGACAGCAACCAAAATTACAGACGAAATCTTCAAACTGTCGAGAAAATCGAAATCTCATTTGGTGGATACGCCATAAAAGAAAGTCTTCGTTCAAATGGATTCATCAATAATTAATTTTTCATCGAGTATAGGAAGGTGAAACTGCATCTGAATCAATATTATAGCGTTTTCAGATCTGGATAATTTGAATATTATGACTGTCTTCAGAAATCAAAACGGTCATACCTTTAGTAGGACTGAACAAATTGAATTTCGTGAAAATACGAGCCTTGAAAAAGAATCACATAAGATTCGAAACGTTCACGATGGATTTATAGTAAATTAAATTGCTATATTTTGTCCAAATTCCTGTGAATATTATTCCAATATCTATTTTATTCTGCGAATTAAATCGAATTAAGAAGATTCGCAGCTTGTGCTCAAATAATAATTGCCAATTCGATGAATACGATCATTTTTCACGAAGTTAATGTAACATATTCGAGTTCATAACTCAAATGAAAAACGGACATTAATTTTGAAAACAACCAATCCACAAATACCTATTCTTCCATATGCATTCGCAACCCCAAATGTTAGTAAAGTATTGAATTTCGAAAATCAATCAATCTCAAAGGATCTTATGAGACCATTAAGATCATCTTTAGAATATACTAATTCCCATATTAGGATCCTATTTCTTGAAACACCAGGGTGCCTGCCAGAATAATATCAACGTGGTCTGAAAATCAGGCACCTGCTAAACGACCGAAATATCGTCTGTTTACATTTGACCTGTCAATCCCTCTCAAATTTAGTGGGTACGGTCTTTAGGGAGATGTCGAATGGCCGCATTTTCACCCAGAACTGAAGTATGCTACATGTTTGGGCGTCAAGCTGTCTGCCATTCAAGGTTGTCTTGACCACTAGAGTTGAAAGAAACATAAAGATAAATAGGTACCTATCTCGACTGAGAATGTGGTCTTAATACTTCCGAAAAATGGACTGGCATATATGCATCAAGAAGATATATTTATTTCATCTGTTTTGAATCCCATGTGGTGTCATATGTGAGTACTCAAAATTTTTTGTTCTGTGGATTGATGACAATCATTATTAATGGACAGATTTGAGCAACAGCTAAAATAAGTACCTGATGCAATAACAGATAACAGCTTCCGAAAAAGAAACAATTAAATAAATGAAACTCTTAATTCTTTTTTCGAAACAAATTAAACTCAGAATTTTCTAAGACTAGAAAAACCCCTTTGTAAAATCTTCCACTATGTGCACTATGTGACGAGAAAAGTAAATGAAAAAAGTTGTTGAGGAACGATGAAAGAATAATAAAACTATCAGAACGAGTAAGTCATATAAGATTTCTTCATTATTTGACCTAACCGTTAAATGGGTACCTTAATCCTTGAAATTCTCCGAAAATTACTTTCCACTTTTTCAAATTCTCACTTTTAATTTTCCACTTCACATACAAAGGCAAATTTTTTTCAATTTGAAATGAAGGATATCTTGATGGAGTCCATTTTGATCGAGCTAACAACAGTGGCGTAGTGAGGGGGGGGGCAAGGGGGGCATCATGCCCCGGGCGCTACTCATACAGGGGCGCCAGATGGTGAGCAAATCAAAAAAATTGCTGGATTAAGTGGGAGTTACTGCAGCTAAACAAGACTCAATCGTTGTGACTTTGGAATAATTAAAACATATGTTTGTTTTCGTCACGATGGAAAAATAAAAATTGGCGTGAAAAAAACTGTCAAACGTGAATCTGAAACACAATGGGGCGCCAGAATATAAGCAGTTAGGGATATTGTCGATGAGCTAGGGAATATAGTAGAACTATTAGAAAAACTGGCAGAAGATACCACTACAAGTGACAACAGAAATACTTTTAATTTCATAATTTTAGTTCATTTCTGATTTGAAATCTTAAGGAGAATTGATCGTGTACAGCTCAGACTACAAGGTCCTGGATCTGGATTGAATTTTAGATAAGCGTTTCATGATCTTGAATCATTAGCGACTGAACTAGCCGAAATTCGGGACAAGCTCTGTAAAGAGGTCAATCTGTGAAAAATGGGATATTGATAAAACGTGTGATAAGACGCAGCAAAATACCCAGATGTTGGTTTTTCCTCCGAAAGTGAAATTTTTTGCGTTAAGGAGGGCATTCTTGATCATCTCCAATAAGAAATAAGTTCACGATTAAGTGACCCTTATATCAAATTTGGATTTTTTACTAGATATTGAAAATTTATAACAAGGATAATGCTGACAACGACCTTGAAGAAAATTGTGAAAATTTGGGTGAATTTTATATACCTAATACTGTTTCAACGGAATAGAATTCTTCAACGAATTAGGTGATAGGTGATAGCAAAATGTAACTCCGCACTAGAAAAGAAATTAAATCTTGATCTCCTTTGGAATTTCTGAATTTTATAAGCTCGCATGGAGAAGATATTGTTCCAAACCTGATGAGAGTTGCACTTACTCTCTCAGATTCAATTGCTAGCTGCAACAATCAATTAAAATTACTTCTGACATATCTACGATCAACGATGGGACAAGATAGCCTAAGTGACTTGGCATTTTTAACTGTGGAAAGAGAAATTATTGATGAATTTGATTCATCAAAAGCAAGGAAAATTCATACATAGAAATAAGGTATATTAAATGTACCACTCGTATATTGTTATTAATATTAAAATTTTATCTCCTTGAAGATAATGAATATTAACTTTTTTTTTAAGTTTTAAAACTGCGTTTCTATCAATATTTCTTCATAAGTATATAAAACGAATGAATGAATGAAGTCTATCTTGAAGTAATTCTAGATGGTCATATAAACATTTCAAAACCTATTCTTGTTTTCTTTACTGCTTTTTTTTGTCCAAAACTTAAAGCCTTGCTTGAGACTATGACTTTATTTATCTTACTTCATTCATTCGGTCATTTGCGAGTGTATTTCACATATAATATTATATGCCATTATGAATTTAGAAGGGGGCGCTAAAAAGGATTTGTGCCCCGGGCGCGAATTAAGCTCACTACGCCACTGGCTAACAATCGTTTTCCGATGTTTGTTCAGCATAGTCGCAAAATTGTCATTGCAGGTATAGAGCAAAAAAAACAGGGACGGGCGAAGCAAAATTTTGTGGGGAGGGAGGGAATCAATCGAAAATTTTCCAACTGTACATTGAATTACAAGAAACCGTTATACATATCATGGTTTAATATTAGCTTCGGTAAATAAAATTCAAAATGATGAGTAATTAACTTTTATACTGTGAAAGGAGTACAGGGTGTTTCCTTAACATGCGGCAAAAATTCAGGGGGCTGTTCCTTGGACTATTCTAAGAATATTTTGTCCTTTGATGATTTTTGAAAAACCTCTTTGTTTCGAAGATACAGGGCAAACAAAATTTTAGATAATAACATTTTATTATGAAAAATTACATGAAAATTTAACTTAACCTACAAAAACTGTTGAAAATGACCACCTCCAGCCAGCATACAAGCATCCAATCTTTCTCCTCATTGACTGCCGAACCCTTTCAAAAACACCAGGATCATTTCTCATTAAGTTACACCCAGCAATGATCCGATTTCGCAAGTCTTCCACATTTTCTACTGGAGTGGTATAAGTCAAAAAACTGGCCGTTTTTTATAGTTGTCAAACACATTTGAAAATAAATTGTACCTACTTAGTAAACACAGTGCGGTACGCATTTTTATTTATACTATTATCAATTTTAAAAATATGAAAAATGTTGTTCGCCCTGTATCTTCGAAACAAAGAGGTTTTTCCAAAAACATCAAAGGACAAAATATTCTTAGAATAGTCCAAGTAACAGCTCCCTGAATTTTTGCCGCATGTTAAGGAAACACCCTGTATATTATATTGGGAATCAAAGTGATGAGAAATTAACGTTGATTTTCCAATTCCCCAATATTCAATAATGTGCGTTTTTTTATATTATGGAATCCTTTTTTTTTTTGGACTAATTGGAAGCTTAGGAATTTTTTCCAATGGCTTTGAAATTTTGCCAACTACATTGAAATATTTTCAACCGTTTTAAATTTTTTTCTAACTGCTTTGAAATTTTTCCAACCGCTTTGAAATTTTTTCAACTGGTAATTTTTCGGAGTCTATATCAGACTCCTTCCTCAGACTAATTCTTAAATTCATTGAACTCTTCAGAATCGTGAAGCTCAAGGTATAAATTGATGCGAGTGAATTGAGGAAATGATAATTCAACGAATATCAAGAGGGTCGATAAGATGTTAGAGTCGTAGTACAAAAAATTATATAGTGTGGAAAAGACCAATGGAGTAGATTCATTATCTCGATAACTGTACATATTTAAGGCAAATTCCAAATGGTTATTTTTCTTCGCAAAAATACGAAACCTTACTTCAATCTTTTTCGAAAGTCAGGTATAACTCCCAATTTTTCAATAAGAAAATTGAAACTATTGCGTTTATACTGACAAACATTTCGTAGGTAATACGCTCCATTCTGATGGAAGTGTTGGAACCATATCTTATTCCGTGGAACTTGAAGATTTCCTTCATCAGGTCTTATGATGTCAAAGTTGGAAAGACAGGATTCAAATTTCGCCAAAACATTAACCTTCCCGCAATGAGACAAAATAAGGCCAATATATATTTAGTGTTGCTTGAAATTCCTTCAGATTGGGACAATCTCCTTGTACTTTCCGATATTAGTTTTAAAGTGGCTCATGCGAATTCTTGAAGCGAATAGCAATGTCTACATTTCTCGTTGGACGTTTCTAATAAGGAGATAAGATCTTATATGAGGCAAATACCGAGCTGAATTACATCCTCATTTCGAAAGCGACATTCTACCGACTTCTCCCCAAAATAAATGTATTAGCCTCACTGGGAAGCGCAATTTGTAGAAAACGAAGTGGTTGGTCAGTGGTTACAATTTAATAATGCGAGGGGAAGTTTACAATCATTGGAAATATTGGTGCCTGCTCCACTTACGCTAAATTGAGTTTCATCTCTGGCTAAGTCTGCGGACATTCGATGAAATAAATTTTTATTCTACGGAGATTTGAGTGTTTACAGGCATTTCCACAACGGGGAGTAATTGGAGAAAAGCCATACGAAAAGAATGACGAGAACAGTATTTTATTCAATTACGCTTTGGAAAGGGAATGTAAGATATGTACAGGGTATCCCAAATTGCTGGTATTTCTGGACAGATAGATGAAAACGTTGAAAGGAATCCTGATCTAGATTTTCGTGAAAACACCATCAGTGAAAACAGTTTCACAATATCTTCAGTTTTTCAGAGAATTAACTAAATTTTGATATTTTGTCGATTTCTGAAATGTGTCATATAACTCTTTTATATACGAAAATATGTGAAAACGATTGAAACTTTCTACAGGCATCTATTGAAATATTGTATGGGGGGTCTCTGTTTTTTCCTGAAAACTTAATTTGGGTTTTCTCTCCCAGTATCTGAAACAAGAAACAATTAGAAAAACATTTTTAGTAATATAAGAAAGGCCCCTGCTTGAAAATTTAAGCACTAATTTGTCAGGGGCCAAAATCTTATACAGGAGAAACATCGGGACCATTAGAAATCAGAAAACGTGAACATAAGAATACCATAATGAATAGAGATATTGGTAAATCGCAGATAGCAGATCATGTGTGTTCGAATACCGGCAATCACATGATGGACTGGAATGGAACCGAAATTCTAATGACGGAACCTCATGGTTGTAAAAGAAAAATCAAGGAGTCAGCTTCTATTTTGTTGGATGAGGATAATCTCGCTAATTTTTCAGTAGGAATAGATCGAATTTGGATAGATTTATTGAAAAAAAAAACTAGTTTCAGGAAATTTTGAAATAAAATAACGATATCAACATCAAGTAATCAATATTAATCTATGTTCATAATATATTGACAAATGTCAATCCAAAAATCAAAAGTTTGTCACGATTCTACAAAATTGAATGAAAACTAGTTATTGTCTGAAGAAGGAGTCTGATTTAGACTCCGAAACGTTACACTTAAGAGTTCAAAGTGTTTTTTTTTTGTTCATTGTTAGGCAACAATTTTTTCTCGTAAAGTTTTGGCCTCTGACATATTAGTGCTCAAAGTTTAACGCAGGGGCCTTTCTTATATTATTAAAAAATTTTTTCTAATTGTTTCTTGTTTCAGAGTGAGAGACTAGGAGAAAAAACCCAAATTAAGTTTTCAGGAAAATTTCTACAGGCACTTTTTCACTCGGTATGAGACACTCTATTCAATTTTCTTATCTCGTGTACGCGATGAGTGAAAAAAACAATTTTTTTATTATTAATACGAACGCATTCTTTTTCATCTTATATCATGCGAAAGATATCAGAGATAAAAAAATTTAACATATTGTCTTAGTCTCAGTGAAAAAATGATTATGAAAAGTTTTATTCGCTTCCAGATATTTTTGGAAAATGAAAAACTTATGAAAAATTTTTATATCGGCACACGGTTCTCATGAAAATCAAGAGCGCAGGACTCCTTTCAACGTTTTTACCTATCTAGTCCAGAAGTACCAAAAGAAAAATGTTCGATTAACAGATGGACATAAAACATTTGGATTCACATGCGAATTTTTCAACACAGCCTTAATAATTTTGGAAATAATCCTTTTTCATCCACCATTTCTTCTGATCTTAATATGGAATTTTCAATTTCAGAAACTCATCAAAAAGAATGATCTCTTCTTTAGATACATATCCAGAAATGATTTTACCTATGAATTAGAAGATTCACGGTCGTTACACACCTGCCGGAGCTCATACACTGAGGCAGCTCAGTTCAGTGAGAACATCTCCTGAAATATAACTCCTGAAGATGCCAGACACTCGAACTGGCGAAACGTCTAGAAGTTATCGACGACGACGGCCGAAATGCTCGAAATAACAGGTTATATCGAACGAGGGCCGCGAAAGCCCCAACCAATTCATTAATGTTATACTCTATTTTCACGTTTCGATTCTCACAAAGAAGGTCAATTAACTTCAAAACAAGGTTTCACTCAACCACCTTTACCGTTTAAGATTTCAGAGGTTTATGTCATCACGTCTACAGGTTGATACAAAGTGATTCCAACCAAGAGTATGAAATGTCCCCTTACTAATAAAATTTTGGTTTCTTAATTTATTTTCCATGTAGGACGAGATATTAAGCATGGTACTGACACTGTAGATTAAATGCTTCTTCTTGTGATCTATTTCGAACAAACAGATTCAACATAAGAGGTAGGGAAAAGTTCAATAATTTGTTGTAATCTTGTGTTTCATTGTTGAGCACTATTTCGCCCCTGACGAATTTGTGAAAGAGTTTACGCAACAGCCTTCTCATTATTCCTAAAAAAATTCAATTGATTCTGTTTTAGGGGCGAGAAGACCTTAAAGTTTCAGAAAAATGCGAAGTTCAATCGATATGCAGAAAGATGCAATGATTTATTGAAACTATTAAATTTCTGAATATTTCGATTACAACATCTTAACGGACTCCTATCGAAAGGAAAAACCAATGAGATAATTCAAATTTTATAGCCAAGAATAATAAATACGAGCAATAAAGACATTTATAACTTATGTGTGCTAATAATAAAAGTCCGAAATATTACAGCAAAGTTCATTATGTTAACGGAAGAGCACCCCTTTATTTGGGTGCATGTACTGAATACGAACATATTTCATTTCAACAGTAGTTATTTTTCGAAGGAGCGCACTTTCATGCGTTGTTTCTCTGTAGGAAATTACCCGTTTCTGAAGAGTCTTTTGTAGAAACATGTAAATTACAGGTTTTACGATCAGATCCAACTTGCTAGTTTAAAGGGGCAGTCCCATTAAACACTCTTCTGTTCAAAGAATCAGTACCACCTGTATTATATTCTCATTCTTTCGAAAACAAAAGTTCACAGCGATGACTTGAGAACCACTGGTCAGATTTCTGACGAATTTTAAAATATTTGAGATAAATTCGATACTTCAAGTTAATGTATCAATCTATATGAGAGGTAAGGTCAAAATTAGTCGGAAAAGAGATTTTTCAGTTCGTTTATTGTTTCAAAGAATGTTTTCTGTCATTATTTGGCGAATTGATGTACATAGTGAGTTGAAAATGAGTTTCATTAGCTGGAATTTAGTAATCTGAAACTGATATTGTAGATAACTCGTGTCTGAAAAAATGTGACTTAATCCACTTCACCTCTGAGATGCTGATATACATATGTCTTCTGATGGATCAATCGGCCATCAAGAAGATACATATATCGTTTGAAATATCAGAAATCTATATGTGGAATATTCTTCGAGGGAGAAATAGAAGACTGAACTTAATGATGATCAATTAGAACTTGCTGTCAGATGTAAAAGAGGCGGCTGATTTGCCACAAAGAAGTCACGAGAAAAGCGAACGATCATTTCCATACTTCGCCCTATTACCTGAAATATACGAGACAAAATGCATGAAGCTTGTTCAACAAGACCCATCGGTGAGCTGTACTTCTAGTTATGATAATTATTGTTCAATATTTCAGAATATAAAACGCTTCAGCAATTTACCCTGTCTCCTACGTAGTAAACTAATTATTTTATGACATCTGTACAAAGAATCTTGCTGTAACTTCATATAATTACTGCAATACTGCCCCAATCTTATCTACTGTTTCCATGAATTAGCATTTTTATTGCTTAATGCTGTATTGGATGTTGTTTTGTTGTATTACGATACTGATCAAAGTGATCTGGTTAACTAGGAGAAATCGAATTTGGTTGAGTTGAATCTGAAAGAGACAGTCATTCCTTTCGCCCATTTGAAGGAAAATTTTGCTCTTCCATACACCCGGCTCGCAACTCAAATGAATATTGAGAGACAACAGCTTTGAATTTTTGGAACAAATTCAATTCCTTTCGAAATTAATTTCCCATACTCACCTACATTCCAGATAATAGGGTACCCAGATTGAAGTCGCGTAAACCTTTTTGATCAAATTTTCTGACTGATATGGATAGAAGCGACAAAGAAATGGGGCATTCTGAATGGAATGTATCGAATTTTTTCAATAAAGATCTTATTTCGGATCCTTCCATCAGAGTTCCTGGTTTTGACCTTCCCAGGAGAATATGGTCTGCTCTAAATCGCATTAGAACAGGCCATGGACGATGCAATAACATGCTCTTCCGATGGAATTCGGTTGAGAGTCCTAGTGGTGAGTGTGGGGAAAGTGAGGAGACTATAGAACCTCTTATAAAAAGTTGTCCCATTTATGAATTTCAAGATGGTTTCGAGGCTATACATAAAGTAACATTTATAAAATGGACAGTTTGCTAAAGCAAGTCAGACAAGTACGAGGAAAATGCTTGATAAAGCGCAGCGGCTTGCCTGGATGTGCATCACGGGGGCCATGAGAACGTGCCCAACTAGAGCACTTGAAGTCATAACAGATCCCACACCCCTACATCTGGGGATTGACACGATGATCTATGAAGCCATCCTCAGAATATCTAGAGAAGGCGCAGGTAATGAGAGAATTAGGTGTCAGAGAGTCTGGAGTTCTCTGAGTAACCACGTCTCATCTGTGAACCTTCCTAGAGAAAAACTTCAGTACGATGCTATGCAAAAAAGGGGAATGGGAGAGGGAATACACCGACCAAAATTTCAAAGAAAATGCTGTTAAATGGTATGCAGATGATTCTAAAACTAACACAGGAGCTGGCGCTGGGATTCACGGGGCCAAATACAAATGTGCACTATCGTTAGGTTCCTGTGTAAGTGTTCTTCAAGCAGAAATATTAGCAATCGAAAGATGTCTAGATATTAATCCAGAGAGAAACCATCAGAATTGCGACATAACTATTCACTCAGATAGTCAAGATGCTATTAAAGCACTGAACTCCTATGTCATAGACTCAAAGTTAGCATGGGAATGCCGGAGCAAACTCAATGAGGTAGGCAAGAAAAATAAGGTCTCTTTAATCTGTGTTCCTGGTCATTTGGGAATCACAGGTAACGAAGAGGCCAACAAACTTTCCAGAGAGGGTGCTCCGAAACCTCTCACAGTCACAGAACCTTTCTGTGGTATAGGAAAATGTACCTATAAGAAAGAGTTTCTGGAGAAGGAGAAAACTGAAAGAGAATCACTCTGGCAGAATCCCCCAGGGTTGGATCACTCCAAAAAGTTCCTTCGGAATTTTGAGACTGCAAGATCCGAAAGATATTTGGACCTCAGTAAGAACCGAGTACATCTCCTCACGGGCTTTCTTACAGGGCATTCTCGCCTCAGAAAGCACTTGCTGAGAATGGGCGTCTCGGACACTGACGAGTGCAGATTCTGAGGAGAGCAGGAAGAAACTCCTATTCTCTTAGTCACAGAATGCTTCGGCATTGTAAGCCAAAGGAAACAATACTTTGGTCAAGAGACCAGTAGGAGTGAGGAAGTAGCCTCACTGAAGTCTTCCGAGATATTGGATTTCATAAGATCTCTGGGACTGGAAGGCGAGGTAGAAAGCTTTGTCAGGGGGCACAATATACCATAAGGTCGCAGGGAGAAATAAGTGGATTTTTTTTTAAGTTTTAAATATCTAAAATGAACCATTTACGAGATATTTAGGAATAAGTGTCAGTTAACGAGCACCTAATATAATATTTGAGGTATTAAATATGATCAATGTTAGCTCTTCCGAAAGAAATTCTGTGACTTTCGAAGATATATCCGAAAAAATCATAATATACAGGAAGATCCATTAGAAACAGGAAAGTTGATACTCAGCACTGTAAGCGGCAGTCATTGATATTTAAAAATATATCATAAATGAGTGTCTACTTGACTGATATATTCACACAAAATTTGGAAGTGACTGAATTATTATTTCTACATAAACTTTTAATAGGCACTCCTGGTAGGATACCCTGTTGAAATATACTGTTGTATACAGAGAATTCTTGGTAACAACAAACTAAATCCTTATGAATTCATAAGGCTACAGGAATTTTAACATTATGCTAGCAGAATTGAGTCCTATGAAGGATTTATAATGAGGCTGAAAAAAAATTGGGATTTCTTACAGAAAAATAATCTGAATAGACGAGGCAAAATTTTGTCACAGAAAATTCTCAACACAAGAAAAATGCATATTTTGTCAGAAGAGAATCCTCCTGCAGTAATGGAAGTGGAGAGCTGTTTTCAATTAAGAATTCATTTGCTTTTGTGCTAGAAATGAAAAAAATCTCCCAGAAGTATATTAAGTTGTATGATTGTACAAAAGTGATGTATTGCCGAATTTCAACAAGGTATGAAGAATACTGCTCTCTCTAGGCCCGTATTACATCTTTCATCACCCAATAACGATTCCTGTCATCTCCTTAAGACCTGTAAAATCGATATGTTGTTATGAAATAATGGAAGCATCACGCATTGTGTAATCCAAAGAAACAATTAGAATGCGACACCAGCTTGTGGCCTTGTCATCCCGCTCTCTATCATATAGTTTTCTCGCTTATTACTTTCAATTTCATCAAACTGAAGAAACGTACAGTGTCGAAGGTATACGTGCTACGGCAATGGGAGTGGTGGTCACTTTCACCGATAAAACTTTAATGTTTTAACAGATGCTGAACTTCATTAGTAGTCGAACCTGTGTCTGTCGTAACAGAACACTATGCAATTGTACAGATCGATATTTTGGTTGTTCGTAGTGCTTCTGGTGAATCTTCTGGCCACCGATCGCTCCTGGGGGGTTGTAGCGCAGGAACCAGCCTTTGAACTTCCCGTAGAATTGGTCGGATTCCCTTTCATCATATTAGCAGTTAGAATCTCGAATTTCGTCAAGAAGTTGGCCTACACCGTGAATCCCAGTAAGTTTTACATATTTTTCTCGACAAATATATATATATATATATATATATATGTATATATATATATATTCTTATGAAAAAGAGAGCTAAACTAATACAATAAATGTTGAAACAAAAAGTACCTAAGCTGAGGTAAAAAAAAAGAACGGGGTATCATAACATTCTTCGTATGATACTATAGAATCATACAATACTATCACTACTAGTATCATACGATACTATACAGCCAGGGGAAAAAACCTCAGCCGAAAAAACCTGTCTCCTCGTAAAAAAATAACATAAAATATTGAAAATCATAAAAATCTTCAAAGACATCTTCATGTTATCCGTCGATGGGCTCGGATAAACCGATTCTTCCCGAAACGACTCGCAATTCTTAATCTGAAATGAAAAAAGGCAAAAGCAGAAAAGAAACCGATTATTCAGACTAAATCAAACGCATTCTAGAAATGCATTTGCTACTTCAAAAAACATCAACATTCAGATTTCTTGGCCACATAATGTTCGGAGGTTTATAAATATTTATGACAGAAATGTCACAAAATTTGAAAGGAATGAAAAAACTCCATCAATTTCCCCTTTCCGAATCTGTCGAAAATTACGAACTCATAATTTTTTAACATAACAAGCTAAACTTGTAAAAAATCAATTAATACATAACTTTCAACTGTCCTCTTTCACGAGGATTTTTTTCTGTTGCCGTGTGTTTATTGTAGAAGAATCACTCTGACACCATGTTCATCAGCTAATTTGGAGACGTAATCACATTTGTCTTTTGAAATCCCTTCGATATTCAAATTCAAAATCCACAAATTCTTGCCCTCTGGTCGTGAGGGTTTTATCATATCGGATACGACCTTCCAGATTATGATTTTTTGGCACTTCACATGTTTGAAGACCGCTACGGGACCCCAATGAAAGGAAATCATCTCCCATAGATAAACCAAACATTTTATAACACAAGAAAACAGAATATTTTCAAGGACCAAAAACTACGACATATTCCGAGAATTGTCATTCTGACAATATGTTCAAATGACCGAACCAACATGTACTTACCTAACTGTCGAAAGCATATCATAGCAACATCATGTCAGACTTATATTGGCAGATACGAAGTTTATTCGAGACAATTCTATTCAAACTTTGGTAGATCTGGAAATAATTACAATTGAAAACAAATGGTGAAAATTTTTAATAAAGCACTACTGTTTCCTGATAATAATAATAATAATATGTTTATTAACAAGTTTAAATACAAATACGAAAGATACATTGATTCAACAATTTTTGTTAACAAACATTTAAGACCACAAAAGTGCCAAGCACTTGTCTGTGGTAAATAAAAAACATTTTTCTATACATTGATATATAAATATATAGCTTAATATGTTTCAAATTTGTCGTGTTTCGACTTGAAATTGCTTTGGAAAATTATTTGAGATACTGAAATTATTCATCGTATCACATTCAGAACATCCATGTCGAAATCTTAACGAAATAAGTATTTTGGATGAATCATAATTATGGCAGGTATGTTTCAATAATTTCAATTATGTTACGATAGAAGTCAAATGCTGAGCATGCCACGAGATGAATAACTGTAAGATATATTTCCATTCTGGGAAAATCGTTCGCAGAAATCAAAATTCCGCTTGATTAGATATAGCTTAGGTCTTTGAAAGCACGGACTCGGGCAAATGAGACTAATAACACTTAATTGTGTGTTCGCATATAATGTTTAAACGAATCTGACCCCTTTACGCAACCGACTAATTCACCGAAGGGAATGCTATCATTAATCGATTTTTATGAACTATCATAACGGCTATTTTCTTCATTAACTACATTCAAGATCAATTCTATCTTCATTATATCTTATTACACAAACTGTGTACCTCAAGTAATTTTCTGAATCTCTTCTGGATTTTGCCAACCAGTCTCTGAAACAAAATTATTATTTTCCTAATGTGCGAGAAGTGGTACTGCACGAAACTGCAGTTGAGTGCGGAAAAGACAGTTTCCGCACTAATATTATTCGAATGAAGTAAACTAAATATGCCGTTTTAAGGAAAAATTACCTCCAAGTATTTTTTTGCCGGAATCGTAAGAAGAGCATTTCAAAATCATAGACTTGAAAAATTTTAGAGCGAAGCGTACCGGCTTTTCGATGTTTTTTAATTTTATTTCTTTCGAGAATGGTAGGGTATTGAAAAAAATTTCAAGGGACAAAAATTGTTGGAGACTCCATTTTCTACAACTTTCTCACAAGTATATTTCAATTTTTTTGAAGCATATGCGTATTTTGATGCTGTGTGCAGTCATGCAAGAAAATTTATGTTTGACTAGAGATTCTCACTACTATCCCTCAATTCAGATGCAACACTCAATTTATTATGTTCATTGAGTGAAAACTAAAAATTCTTCCATACTTTCGAGCTGCTCTGATAATGATGACGTAAAAGAATGGTACAGATATACCTAACGTTGAAGTGAAAAGCTAATGTTCATATAATAAGCAGCATCATGTTCAGAATAACAACTTGTTCCGTTAGGACTTGTGCATAACCAAAAGGAAGTGGCATTATTATCTGAAATCATCTATTATCAAGAATAAGATATTCAAGAAGATCAGAACTCAATATGTTATACATTCTGGGAGAATTATTGGAAATCTTTAATTTCCAGAGGTGCAATATTTGCAATATCTACATATACCTGACATAAATATCTGTTATCCACTTAAAGCGAGGTCATTAATTTTTGATGTCTTCGAATTGTGTTGGAAAGTTAATCTGCATTAGAATTACGAAATCATTAAACTCCTATATTTGACTTAGTTTTTATAGATCGACTTTGAAATGAGAAAGTTGAACATATTCTTCTATTTCGGACCATTATAGAAAAAGCATAAAATGATAATTGCTTTGAAATGTTGTGAATATGGAAATTATTCTCTTGATTTTAGATGAGAAAAATACTTCATCGTCCTCAACATAACTTTTTTTTGAGTATTTAATTGATAAGGGTGAAGAGAATTATTTCGGTTCCATTCATATGATTTTGAGCAAAATGCTGTCACATTGAAGAACGCCACTAATTTGATGGTGAAAGATCAATTCCGAAAAATCGCCGTGTATGATCATCTCTACAGAGTGATTTACGATGACCGTTCGTTAGAATATCTCGAAGAAATACTCGTGATGAGCACTTGAAATTTTTTAGTTGAGCTTTGTTAAAACAGATGAATTCTGAGAAAAAATTCCAGATCCGTTGGACTGGCATTTATGATGATGAAGATTATCTATTGAATTCTACATTGTTTTTATGTGTAACTTGAATATTATTCTTAAAACATTCTTGTGAAATCTGACAAAATCACTGAAACTTTCTTTGAAAAGGGCTTCATTCCAATGCCAATAAGTTGTTTCCCGTGAGAATACAAATGAAGAAACAGGGTGTTTTGACTTCAATATATGATGAACATAGATCAATATTGATTACTAGATGTTGTTATCGTTATTTTATTTCAAAATTCCCTGAAACCAGTTCTTTTTTCAACAAATCCATCCAAATTCGATCTATTCCTACTGAACAATTGGAGAGATTATTCCTTCATTAGAATTTTTGTTCCATTCCAATCCATCATGTGATTGCCGGTATTGGAACACACATGATCTGCTATCTGCGATCTACCAATATCTCTATTTTTCATGTTATGTTTATGTTCACGTTTTCTGATTTCTAATGGCCCTGATGTTTCTCCTGTATATGATTTTCCACAAATACCGGAAATATTGTAACTACAATTTCTTGATTTTTGGTTGTCATTCAAAGGTTTATTTTTTGTTAATAAAGATCGTAAATCATCTTTTGTTTTGAAAACAGTTCTCATGTTGAATTTAGAACCAATTCTTTCAATTTTCTCTGAAAGTCCATGAACATAAGGAACCAAATTGGTTGTTCTTGACGGTTTGTTATTGGTTCTTGATTGGTATTATCGTTTTGACGCAAAATTGTTCTCTCTAAATTTGAAATAGTTTTTTCTAAGAAATTAGTTGGATATTGATTATCCACAAGAATATCTTTAATTAAATTAATTTCGTTATTCCGTATTTCAGTTGACGTTGAATTAATTGCGCTCTATCATAAAGTGTTTTTATAATAACCTACATCAGTGATTTTCAATCTGTGGGTCGCGACCCCTCAGGGGGTCGCAAAGCCTTTGTATGGGGGTCGCGAGAAGTCGAGAGAACTAGGTCCTACTTCGTTGAAAAACTTCAATGAATTCTAATAAAAAAAGATTTATCAAGATTATACAGAAATACTGGTAATGTAATTCATACAAATGAATTCTTCGATTACTAGTTTATTTTACTGTGGAATAATTTTTTTTCAGTGAGAAGTTATGAAACAATTTATTCTTTCTTCACATTATTCGATACCATTTTCATTTCAAATATACCTGATGATTAAGGAGTCTAGAAAATCGAAGTTTTGATACTGGGGTCTTTGGTAATTTTGTCCGAGGTATCGAGTGGGCCCATCAGATTTTGAGTTTAAAAGGCCCTTATATATGAGGCCCAACCTTGAAATTTCGAATACAAACCCAACTTTTTTATTGCAGATTCGGATGAAGTAGGAATTTTTTTTATCTGAATTGGTTGAAACCAAAACATTTTTCGTCCATATTTGGGCCCTATGCAGCATTTTTTGTTCAAAAATCAAAGTTGGACCTCGTATCTCGAATAAGACCCCTTGGGGCCCAAAATCTGATTGACCTAATCAGTATTAGAATATGAATTTTCGCAATCTTTTCTGAATGAACGCCTCAGATTTTCGAAAAATAAATGAGGACGAAAACATTTTTGGTTTTAACCAATTCAGATGAAAAATTTTCCGCTTAATCCGAATCTGCAATGAAAAACATGGGTTTGCATTTGAAATTTCAATGTTGCTCCTTTTGGGCCCCAAATCGTCGATTCCTCGCACGGATTTATTAAAGACCCCAGTATGTGAATTGATGTTATCCCACTTCCCATTTCATCAATGAAAAAAGTTGGCTTCATTTCAATTCCATTAAGTTTGTCTTTTCCTATGATGACATTTTCATTTCGTCCTTGAAGACGTTTATTCAAGCTATTTGAATGCTGAAAAGCTTTATTTCCAAAAGAAATTCCAGGTCAAAAATGAATTCCAAGTTTACTGACTTTGCTTGCTGTGGAAAAAAAGTATTTTGTTTGTTTTTGTTTTTTACTGAAAGTTCAGCGTGAAGTTCCATAACTCTGGTCAGTACTTTGCTATCGAAAACTACTCTGTATGGTAAAGCAAATTTAAATGGGGTGAATCTATACTTGCAACACAAATGGAAATGATTTGAAACAGACGAGTCTGCAACTCTTTTCCTCTAATCGAATTTACAATATTATACATTTGAATTATTTCAACGTTAACATACATGGAAAAAGCCAGGGTTGGAGGGTTGCGAAATTTTTTTCGATGCTATGGGGGTCGTGTCGTGAAAAAGATTGAAAAACACTGACCTACATTTAAGATCGAATATCGCTTGAGATTAGGTCGATCTGTCGTGATATGTTAAATAACGTTGGGAGAAATTAATATTTAAGATTAGGTTATTGCCAATACGTTCACCGTGAATACTTTGTACATCTTCTTCAATAATTATTCCTAATTCTTCCACTACATTTTAAATTCTGATACTGTCCTCAATCATTTTTTTTTCATTTTTGATTATTGCAAAAAACATGAATATAACATTATCTGAAAAATTGGGGGATGTAACTTTATTTCGAAGAGTTGAAGGTTGGATTCGCATTTTTACTGAAAAGAATGACAATTTAAACTTTCAATTCGACGTGTTTTGGAATTTTCCATAAATAAGTATGGACCAGTAACCAACATTATGAATTTATTCCATTTGGCTTTTCCACACTGTATACTTCAGTCAAAATTATTATTCGCAATACATAATTGCAAATAAATTTTTATTTCTATAATATCGGTTTCCAGGAATTCTAGTTATCTCTTCTCTGAATCGAAATCTGTCTGAACTGTCACGAAAGGGTAACAAATTTCACTGTGTGAAGGTGTACCTGGAAATCCAGTAATAATACGAAAGTTCTAATCTGAATTTATCAAATTTCGAAAACAACCATTTAGCTAAGAAAATTACAAGGGCTGCTTAATTTAATTCGTATGTATTTCGATAGAATCATCACGGTTCTGTGCCATTCGCTGACATGCAAACTTGAATAACAGCTCGCCCGAAGTGAATTCGCTCGAAACTATTGTTCCACTATAAAAACAAGAAATATTTTCCATTAATATTATTTTTTCTTTCAGAAACATACGTGGGACGTACGAAGCGAGCAGCCATCGCATCTGACGACATGATCGATATGATTGAGGCAGAAAAGCGTCTCGTTTCCGAGCTCGGAGAGAACGTCTGTATTTACACGAAAGTGTGTTTACATCACGCGGAGAAGGCAAGAAAAACAAAAGGAAACGGCGAATTGGTCATTGATTGGGACGAAATTTTCAGGTAAATAAAAGCAGAGTGAAATCTTCGAGTCCATTTCCGAAAGGTCCAGCGCGATTCAATATCTTATCCAGAAAAACGTAGAGAGAAAGAATGAGTCCCAATAAATACACAGGGGGGCCATTGGCAAGAGCCAGATATAGCGCAATATACGAGCCACGGTATCAGATAGTTCTTATTTTTATTCCCTACATTTGATATTGGAATCTAGAGAAATACAGAATCTATTGGTGCGATATAATATTCTATTTTATGTCAAGTTTTGTCCTAAACAGCGTTTCGGTCGAATAAAACGATGGAGTGGATCTGGCAGAAGTTCAAGTCGCTCTGAAGTACTTGCAGCACAACGAAGAGTACAATGTTCTTTTCCTTTATAACATAAGTCTCATTACCCATATAACTTCATTCATGTCTTCTGAATAAAAGGATTTAAATCCATAATTTCAGAAAAGATGCAACTGTCATTTTTATGATGATGAACCAAATGACTCATTGGTTTTGTCTACGTGAGCATTTATAATTGATACGTCTGACATCATGATGATGTTTGATGTTTTTATCACTCCTTTCATTCATCAACGACTTGAAAGGATCTTTGTTGAAAATTGCTTCACTTTACAATATTCCTGAACTAGAATGTAGCATCGGTCTTTATTGTAGGCCCTAAAATTATTTTCATACACTTCTTCTCTCTTTTTTCAAATTTTTTTTCAGAGAACCTCATTTCTCTCCTAATTATTTGGTTGCTGAATATTGTTGCCCCGCTTGGTTCAACAGTGATTTTTGTGCCAAAAATTAATACAAAACTGATCTTCTCATGGGGATTGTTACTGGAACTATCAGATCTTAACTTACTTATTGGTTACCAGTTCTTTCAATCATTGTTCCACCCCATATTAGCCGACAGACTACAACCTTAAATTTCTGGAAAAAATTTCATTCCCCTACGGATTCTTACCCATTTATTTTCTATATTCCAGAGATTTCCAGATAAAAATCGCGTTAACCGTTTAGGTCCAATTCTTGGCAATGATCAATTTGAACCATCAACGATAGGTCTAATTACTATTTCATCTGAGTTTCTGGATTCGATGTTCCCAGGATTATATGGTCTGTTCTCCAGTATTTAGATTGCAGGATAGTTTCTAGGCAATATATGAAGTTTGGGCTTCATTTTCGGAATGGGTTGTCAATTTTGAAGCAATTAGATATGAATTTTCGCTATGTCAAGTTTATTTTCTAAATATGAAAATGATTTCGAGTCAAGTTCAATGTTTTTGCTCTCCCATTTTGCTATTGTCGTATTTTGAGTTCTGGGGCCGTTAGAGGAGCCAAGAAGCCTCTCTGTATTTCGTCAAGAGATGTTTGTGGCAAGGAGAAATCCTACATTTTTCGAATGTTCAGCCCTTTTTTTTTCCTGAAAACTTAATTTGGGTTTTCTCTCCCAGTGTCTGAAACAAGAAAAAATTAGAAAAAATTTTTTAATAATATGGGAAACGCCCCTGTGTATTAATTTGAGCAATATTTTGTCAGGAGCCAAAACTTTACGAGAAGAAATTGTTGCCTAACAATGAACAAAAAGAAACACTTTGAACTCTTAAGCGTAACGTTTCGGAGTCTAAATCAGACTCCTTCGTCAGACAATAACTAGTTTTCATTCAACTTGGTAGAATCGTGAGAAAAATTTGTCACGATTTTACAAAGTTGAATGAAAACTAGTTATTGTCTGACGAAGGAGTCTGACAAAAAAAATTGTTACTATTCTACAAAGTTGAATGAAAACTAGATATTGTCTGACGAAGGAGTCTGATTTAGACTCCGAAACGTTACGCTTATTAGTTCAAAGTGGTTTTTTTTTGTTCATTGTTAGGCAACAATTTCTTCTCGTAAAGTTTTGGCTCCTGACAAAATATTGCTCAAATTATTACGCAGGGGCCTTTCTCATATTATTAAAAAATTTTTTCTAATTGTTTCTTGTTTCAGAGACTGGTAGAGAAAACCCAAATTAAGTTTTCAGGAGAATAGAGAGACCTCCCAGACAATATTTCAATAGATAACAACTCATTTTTGTAAACAGACATATCAGTACACTTCCCGGGGAAGTAGTTTTTTTTGCTGAGTTTTCTTCCCTGTTTTTTATATTATATGTATGGTGCCCCTAATTTAAGCTAAACCATCTGAATTACATGTTATATTGTTTGAATATTGTGTTGTATCTTATTATGTTTTGCTGTTCATAAAATAACATATATATTTGCTTGGTTGCTCAATTTCTGGGATGTATTAAAAGAGCTTGTATTGTAAATATATATTCATATTTACTTCCCTTTCTCGTAGGTTTTTCCGGTATATTTTCAATAGTTTTTATTTTCAGCTTTTTTTCTGATCTGTTTATTTCTTATGTCAGAGCTACACCTATTGCTAATCTTATCAATCTCTTCAATACATTTCATATTCACTTTTTTCACAGTTTTTTGCGCTATTCCGTATGGTATGGCTTACGTCATAAGGTTTTCATTATTCAGATTTGTCTATCGACAGTTTGCTTCCTTTACTTCCTAACTTGTAGAGGATATATATTTTTGCAATTGTTTTTTTCACTATCTTTTTTCTTCCATTTGTTTCTTGAATTTCAGTTTTAAATTGGTTTTGCTCCATACTTTGATTTCTTATTCCAGCCGTTGGCGGTTGGTGATCTGGCATGATGTTTTGCCACAATGTATTCTTCTTATATATTCTTTATTTCATACTTCCCTCTGTCCCATATGTCTGAAATTTTAAATTTCGTTTGATTTAGTACTTCATTCAGCTTGATTTACAGTAGAATATCTTCGATATAGAGTCCCTCAATACATATAATGACTAGATTTGAATTAAGAATTGAGTAAAATAATGAATTCAAGCTCAATATCTTCGTTTTGAAAAAAAAATTGATGAAACTCATTCATTTTGTGGCAAAAGGCGAGGATAAAATATTTTGGACCTTGCCGCCATGAATATTCAGAGAATATATATATTATCAGAAATGAAAAAGAAAACAATATGCCGGAGAAGCATTAACATGGACTTTAAAGCTGCCATGATCATTTACTTCATACCCGAATTACTGAAGGTCATTGGTTTTTTGATTTCTTCTAATTTACAAAATCACAAATTCACTAAACGATAAGAATCTAGAGAGTTGTGGGATTATATTCATAGAATGTCGACTTTAATATCGCGCTCAAATTCAAAACCGAAATAGCTTTCAACTTTCGTTGGAAACTCTACATATAATTTATTCGAGGCAAGAAAATGCTTTCAGTAAATTCATAAATTAATTCCGGTGTTCTTGTTTCTCGGACAGTCATAGGCTCAATGGAAAACTGGTTATTCTGAATTTAAAGATCCGAACTGGCATGCATTCATTACATTATGAAAGAAAAAAATTGAGTTTCACTCATTATCGTTTTTGCGAAAAACTGCTTAATCTAGTTTTGGATCTGATCAAAGTCAAAGGTAGTTAGATGAAAAATGAAAAATCATCGCGAAAGCTCGTTCTGATGAAATATTTTTTGAACGATTTTAACATGAAAAGAATTCCAGAGATGTTATCGAGAAACTTTTACGAATTCAGCTTTTTGATATTTCCACATGAACAAAAATATTAGAAGTGTATGAAATAGTATATTCTAAAACAAGTTGCAGAATGAGCTTCTATTCCAACACGAATGCGAAGTTCGAAAACGAGCGACGAAGGAGCGAGTTTTTGATAGCATAAGTGTTGGAATTGCCTTCAGCAACGAGTTTTAGACGGTATTTTCTCTATTTTAGTCAATTTTTGTGAAATACTCTCGAAATTCAAATGAAAATTCAGATTAGTTACTTTTGTTTTGTATCATGGCAGTTGGTGTGACATACGAAATTTGACAGATCACGGAATTTGAATTGATTTGATTCGAAACTTGATTCGATCAGAGGTCAGTACTGACAACCATAAAATGAAAAATATAACTGAAAACAATGCTGTAATGAATTTCATAACAGCACTACTTTTAGTACTGTAATGAACTCATTACGATAGTGAAATAGAGAAAGATATTTTCGATATATTCTTGTTTGCATGAGAATTACACTGATCACAAAATTTGGTTGACGGTAGCATTGTCGGAATAAGCATTTCAGAACAAAAGCATGTATTACACCTATACACTTGTTTTTGGCGAAAACGCGTTTGAAAGAAACAATTATTTTTGAGGTTTTTTTCTATCATTGAAATGAAATGAAACATCCTGTATGTTCAATTGAATTTTTAAGTCACCCACAAAAAACATTTGTATGTCTTCTGATAGAAGCTAGAAACTTTCTTGCAAAATTCTCGAAGCTATCAAAATGGGAATGAATTGTGGTATTTTCCAGGTTCAAAAAAAAATTTTCTCGGAACAATCTGCGAAAGATACATGGAAGCAAGGTAGAATTCGATGAATAATCCGATTCTGTTATCCCCTTTTCTCATTTCGCTTTCAACAACGACCTAGCTGTTGAGTAAGTCACAATTTAAGCTCTTCTGAAATTATTATCGTGCGTGGTGTTCTCGTTTGGGGCTTAACGCTTGCTTATATTCCGATCGTCAGTATCCATCAGTCACAAATTCCATGATAGCGAGAAGAGAAAGAAAATTAAGGAATTTAAGCTGGATTCCATATTTTTTCCGGGAGTTTGCTCAAGCTCATACGGTATTACATACATATAAGAAATCAAGAAAAAATGTCCTGACACCCCGTGTATGTAGAGATGTTGTCACAAAAAAAAAATGAAAATATTACAGATTGAAGAGCATCTCGATTCTTTAATGCCAGTTTAGGATACGGCGAAAAAATGAAATAATCAAATTATTTTTAGAACATTTTGATGAAATAAAATGGGGACCACGTAAACAAAAAGAATTATCCCGAGTTTCAGGATTTTCATGTTCTCCGTAACCGATTATCTGTAAAATTGTCATTTCGTGCATTTCTGTTCATCGAACTATTATTCAGAATTGAAGTTAGTGAAAATCAAACATATTTGAGGAGATTCATAGACTCCAACTGAAAAGAACCAAACATTTTGCGTTCTAAAGAAACATTTCCACAGAAAGTGTAGTTTCCATGGTACCATCTAGAAAACACGATGTTATGATTGTAAATTTTTTTCTACGACATTTTGGAAGGTAAATTAGTGTAGAAATATTGTAATAAGATTAAGAGATATTCGAGGAAATATTAAAATCAATTTCATTAATCACAATATGATTTTATCTTTTCCTATTTAGATTTTTGCAGAAAAAAAAATGAAAACGATCACATTTCTGAATAGTGACTGCCACGACCTTTCAAATGATTCTATTTATAAAACCTGCCTTCGAAGGGGGTTGAAGAAAGGGGTTCATATTTTTACATGGATGAATGACGCTTATACATTTGAGTTCGACTTATTCCAGGATACTTCATGAATGAATGTTTAGAATAAGCGTTTTTAAGCATGATTTATTAATCATGTGACAGAAAATTCCTGAGGTGGGTAGCATTTGGTTTCAATATTTCGAAAACCTGAAAATTTGTTGTGAACTATTGTTTTTTAAATGGTACACCCGGTATTTTTTTTTTCTAATCGGTAGAACTCTTTCTTCGGATTTCAAATATATATACTCTATTGAGGTTATTTCGGCAGTTTTTGAAAAATATGGATAGTTTCTTTTAAATCTAAGGCAGTTGTGGAATGCCACACGATAACGATGCGATTTCTTCATATCAAAGGAACCGTGGATGAAAAAACGACTGATATTTATTTTATTCATATACTTATTAACTAAAAGTTGAATTAGGTGTTCAAATGACCGTCATTTACGTCTGCACACAGTCGATGTCTTTTAATTTATTTTTTGAAGGTTTTTTATACCATTTATGAAATATATTGAATTTTTCAATTATTTCTTCCTCCATTCTGAAATTGATGTCTTTAATATTTTGCGGAGGGGCCATATACACTTTATATTTCAAATATCCCCATCAAAATGTGTCCAAGGAGGTTAGGTAGGGACTATCATGAGGCCATAGAATAGAACTTCAATATAAAGAAATCACAGCATTCTCGAGTGGCGTTACACAGCTGCCTTAAATTAAGACGAAAAAACCTATATTTTTCAAACACTGCCGAAATTAACCTTAATTGAGTATACATATTTAAAATCAAAAGAAAGAGCTCTACCGATTAGAAAAATAAAATACAGAGTGTACCATTTTAAAAACAATACTTCACAATAAATCTTCACGTTTTCGATGCCTTCATGAATTTCTTGGTAATGAATTCTGAATGCCTATGAAAAATACTTCAAATTTGCCCATTCAAATAGCTATTGAGTAAAATATAAACAATCACCCTGTTCATTGTTATTCATACATCAGAAGAATTCTCTTTATTTAAGAGGTGAAGAGATAACGTTTTTTATATTTTACAATTCCTTCATTGTAGTACCTTGTGAATGCGAGAATAAATAGGACAGATTCCTGATTGTTCATTATGAATCGGCACATATAGGCAACTCAAAATACACAGATATTGTTTACATTGCCGATAATAGTAGAATGCGGATTTGTTCAAAACATTTCATCATAAAATTGTCCGTAGTGTTCGAGAGAAAGCTAGGTGTAATAACACATGGATGCGTTAATATTATTAGAAAATGTAGTTCACCGAATTAATATCAAATATAAAACTTTCACGAAAGCGCCATTCACCGTAGCGACACCTACTGGCGTTATTCGCAAGAAAGATAATTATTTCCTATTTTTTTTCCATTTCATCAAATTTTTCAGGGTTTTATGGTATTTTATGTTAACCCCGCCGTAGAAGAATCCAACAAACAATCTTTCATAACAAAGAGTTCATCCAATCTTGAGTTATAAATGATGTAACAAACAATATGGCCGACTTAGTTCTATATATTAAGATATTATAATATGATAGGTTGTTCAGATTATAGGTTTATATTAGAGTCAATTAATTCTTGTTTGTTTTTATATGATTACATGGGATCTTTTTGTGTAGTTAACCCATAAAATTTTTTTATATAATTTTTGTAAAATGGCCTGGCCGTATGAATATTAAATGAACAAATGTGACAATCTCGAAACCCATCGCGGAAATTTCAGTGTGAAAAATTATAAGTATATATGTACAACAGATGATTCACTTATTAGTATCATATAACGGTCTTCAAAAATGTGAATTTTAAAATAATCCTGCTCACTAATATTACAGAACTCGGTTTGAATTTTTTAGATGTTACTCTTTTTCAAGAGACACATAAGGCAAAAGGGAAAATCTTTATGAAATATCGTGATGTTATGATGCTTTTGACATCTGTTATAAAGTTTATCCTCATTTCAGGAACTACAAGCACTCCAAGGAACACCACAAGGAATTCTATCTTCTCAGCGTTTTTCTCGGAGATTTTATCGCTTCTCCGAGATTTTGCAATCAACTTGCGAAGAGAGGACGTGCGTGCAGTGATTAATTCCATATAAACCAGTTGTTTTATAGTTATAATAATGTTGAGAACTGTATGAACGTATCGAGTAACGCGTGTTATCCGCCTTTTTATGATCGTTTCAAAAAGTCATTCTGTGTCGATACCACTTCAATTACCTCAGTTCTTTCCATACCAGAAATATCCTGAGTATGTTCATTTTATTGGTATCAAAATGAGCGAATAAGGTTTTTTATTAAGTTTGTCACCCTTCTTTCCAAAATTATCAAATGAACTGATAAATTTGTTATTCAATCTTTTTTAAATGGACGTTAACACCATTCATATGCGGTTTCGATTCCACACCGAATTTCATCAGGTTTTTCTACATATGTACTACAAAACATGTAATTATTGTGATAATATTTATAATATGCACAATGAAAGAAATAAAGGGTAAGCTTTTAATAACTTAATAACGAGTTCACCTATACAATGAAAATGCATTAAAAAATTTAACAGTGTGAGAAATGTATATCCGAGGAAAAGAATCCCTCTTAGTTCAATACCACGCTGCAGCAATCGACTGAATGGGTACAAGAAACCCTCCCCTTTGCATCAGGGATCAACTCCTCCAATAGAGTAGGCAGCATGGAAATACAACTTCGAGTGAAGGGTTCTGAGATTTATGAAACGATATAGAATGTAGAGAAGAGGAGTTGAAGCTTGGTAAATTTGCCATGCGGTTCCTGACCTACATTTCTCCCTTACCCGTTGTTCGAAGATGCATGCAGAGGTGGGTTTTCATATCAGCATCCTACAATTCCCCATTGAACTGCGTTCAATTGTGTATTTTTCCTACAAGAGGGTAATTAGAGTAATTGTAATCACTGAAAGTTTGTGTTATATCGATTTTTGCCATTCGCCCTTATTTTGAAAAACGCAATTCGCAATAGAAAACTATTATTATGGAATAGCAAGTGGATGTGAAGATGAAATCAAAAAGTTTAAAAAACGGTTGATACTCATCTGCAACCACTTTTGACATGAATGACTTCTTTCCATCGTCATTTAATAATGATTAAAATTTCAGGGTGATAAATAAATGTGTTTTTATATTCTGTGAAATATAACTGAAATTTCGCCATCGACCGAACTACACTGCGCAAAAAAATTAACGCACATTCTGAAAATCTCAATTTTAATGGAAGTTAACTCTACATTGACTTCATAACTTATTTTTGAACGAAACAAGACACACTTAATGGAAGAAAAATTCAGGATTTCGCCGGATCTTATGTGAAAGAAGAGAAATGAACAATTTTCAAAACACTGAAAAGTCATTTAATACTTGGTATTTCCAACCCTTGCGTTAATTATAGCTCCGCAACGACGGTTCATACTCAAAATGAGTGATCTTAAAATGTTCTGATCTAATCCTTCCCAGATTTCTCTGGGATTAAAAGGAGCTGGAGATTTTCTGAACTTCTCAGCCTTCAATTCAGGTTGTCCCAAACCTGCTCAATCGGATTGAGATCCGGACTTCTTGCTGGCCATTCCATTCGAGAGACTTCAACCTCATCAAGGTACGATGCGCGCACGATGGAGTCTTGCATTATCCTCCATAAAAATGAAATTTTCACCAAAGTATGGGGCAAATGGTACTACATGCTCTTCAATACTTATCAGCATTCAAAGCTCCATTATCAACGACCACTAGGTCTGTGCGAGCAGTCAAAGATATTCCACCCCGTACCATAATCGATCTTCACCCGAAACCAGTAGTTTTCAGGAAATTGCACTGAGCATATCATTCATGTGGACGTCTGTATACAAGGGAACGTCGATCACAATGGTAGAGGCAGAATCTAGACTCATCTGTGAAGAAAACTCTTTCCCAATCGGCCTCTTCCCAATACATATGCACTCTCGCAAAATCCAAACGTGCTGGGGTAAGAGCTGGGCCTCTTGCCGCGACACGAGGCCTTGAATCATAATCTCTGATCTTGAAGGAGGCGAGCGGTTGCAAACCGTTGTCTCAACGAAGAAACTCTCAAGCAACATTCCTGAATGGCAGTTGTTACCTGTGGTCTACCCTGTCCTGGTCTTCGGACATTCATACCTGTCTCCCTGAACATTCTGGACACACTTGTATGGGAAACTCCAAACCTTTCTGCAATTATTGTGTATGTCCACACTTCTTCTCGCAAAACTACCGCTTAGGCACATTCCTATTGGGTCAAATTGAGTGTTTCGGGTTGCATAGCGATCGAGTATAGAATATCAAACGAAAGAAAAACTATTCATCATTAGAATTGATCGAGAACAACTGATTTTAGAATAGAGCCAATACATTCAAAATCTGATAATATCATCTTTTTTTATTCCTGCTGGGAAAAACATCTTTATTGAAGAAAAACGTTGAAAGTGGATAACATATGCATGCATCATTGAGAACACCTTCAGTTGTAGAATAAATTTGAGATTTTCATAATGTGCGTTAATTTGCGCACTGTACTTAACTAAAGAATACTCATCGATTCCAGAACGGTTTATTACTATTAGATGTACAACTTTGCTTCCGCCGTTTTTTCCCGAAATTGGGAGCTTTATTGTAGAAGACTGGTTATACATTTATGATTCAAATTATTGCCCCTACACTGTAATGTTCCCCGTTCTCTAATCTCATCTAGGTATTTTTTTGTTTCACTATGTATTGTATTATTTTAGCTGTCTTAATCAAAAGAATGTAATATTTTATAAAATGTTCAATACTAATCTAACAAATCGAAAAAATTTGGAGCTTCTATTTGATGCTCAACGCTCTTCTGTTGCTTGTGTAGTGGAGCACTGGTGTAATAGCAATAAACTTCAGGTAATGTCTATCCATGGATATGTTTGCCTTATGTCGGCAAACTTGTGGTCATGAGGGTAGTGTTCTATATGAAAGTGCTGGTCTTTAAGTGAAAGATGTTGGAATCACGAAGATCACAGTTGAAAATCTGTAAGGTGAAAGAAAAATCATGTCCTTTCACGTTGGTCACCAATTGTGTAAGCACAAGGAAAATTGTGCCCTAGGTTGGTCGCCAATTTTGTAAGGTTAACGGTAAATTGTGTAAGGTAATGATTTAAGACTAAATGCCCCAGCTAGTCAGAACATGAAACCACCTTACATTTTTATGAGGTAAAATGAGATAATATGCTTCTACTCTGGATAATGATAATCAAAACTTGAACAGGCGATATTCATTCTTCTCTGATGACAATAGCTATTTACAAAATCTATTATTGCAAATTGAAATATTAAACATGAGGACGAGAATATCTACAATTATGAACAAGTCGTTAGGTTTTTCATTCATGAGCGTTCTTCGTTCTCAGTTAACTTATCTCATTAAAATAATGCCAGGTAAGGAAAGCAATTATCCCTCGACTTCTTCCAGAGTTGAGATGCAGTAGACTTCCAGTGATTTTCCAACTAGAATGACGAATCTTCGACTTCTCACAGCTCTTCTAAAGCTGAAATTTTTAAATCTCCAGAAAGACGTTGTAATTCTTCAAAAAAAAAATGGCGTTGCAGGAGCTGAAGGTTTAATTCCCTCCAAAAGATGTTGAAGGTTTAACTCCCTCCAAAGAAGGGTGTTGAAGGTTTAGCTCCCACCAAAAGGCATTGAAGGTTCAACTCCCTCCAAAATGGTGTTGAAGGTTTAGCTCCCTCCAAAAAGGTGGTGAAGGTCTAACTCCCTCCAAAAGGCTATTATAAACACTTGCATCAGTTTTTTGTATCGGCAGGATCCCACAACTCCCCGAGATCTCTGATAATCTTCGTTCACATAAAGAAAATTCAAGGAAAGAAAAAAGTCCACGTGTTCAACGAAACACTGGCACAGATAAATCGAGAAATTGAAAATCAGAGGATCAAGGTATTGCGATATGTTCAAATTCAATCAATCAATCATAACATAGATAAACTGATTTAGAAGGAAAGTTGATTCATCAGATGATTGAGGAAATCAGATGGAAAGCCACACGACTCTCAAAATGGCAGAACCCAAGCGTGCAACTCAAGTACTTCACTTCACATGAAACAAACGAACTATTAGCAAAAATGAAACAATGGTTGTCTCATTAACTTTGTACTCACCGATATTTATTGATCGCCACAGATAATTTGATCATTCGAGAATGAGAGAACAATACCACAATCTTTTCAGATGCAGTGCGAAAACGAGACGACGTGAACTCAAAATGGCCTCGTCGATCGTCTAACAGAGAGATCGCAGGACTAGCTTTCCGACGCTCTCAGCAGCAGAGGCCGAGCTCTTCAACTGATCCCCGATCCAAGACGCTCCGGAAACTCCCGAATTCGAAATCGGCAAATCATACCGTTACAAAGCAAATCTCTTTCTGATGTTTTGTGTATTGAGTGCCTATAGGGATACTCACAAAATGTCGTTTGTTCTACAACACTTTATAAAGCTTGCCGATGTGTTGTTTCTTTGCGGGGATCTACACATAAATTATTTGATTACTGCATGTACTGTTGGCATCTTCATGATGATCTTTTGCCTTGAGGGTAACCTCTCAAGAGCCTATGCAAACGATGAAGCATCTTCTTCTAAAAGAGTTTACATTCCTACTGATTCCAGTTTTATTTATAAAACTGTCTCTGGTTAGTTCAGTTGAGTATATGTCTAATTCATTTTCATATGAACATAGATTACTATTCTACAGAATTTTTTCAATCTTATTTAATTGCCTTCTATGAGGCAATCGAATCATAAGTTTGTAAAAACTAGGAAGTAGATAAATCAGGACGTTATCATTAATTATTATATACTAGCTACAGCTAGAATAGAGTTTGAAAACTTTAGGATGGTTGAGTAGTAATCCAAAAACCCAAAAATCTTATGAAATCTATCAAAAAGCTTGAATTGAATTCAGAAAACTACCGAAAATTTCTGAGTTGAATCATTATCATAATAAAATAATAGATTTATCTAAAAAAAAAACAAGACTGTATGGGATATTGTTAATCACAAAAAAGCAAGAAAAAAAATCTTGGCCAAATATCACGCTTGAATGCTATATTCTGAACCTGCTGAGGTTGTTAATGTGCTTGCAGTTGCTCGTGAAGAAGTTGTATATACTGTCTTATCCTTGAAATACAAAGAAAGATGTGGTCTCTACAACATTTTTGTTGAAGTCTTGAAAGCTCTTTTTCATTTCATGAATTGTCTCTTGAGTTCTTGGAGAGTGAGCTCTATTACCTGGATTTTCGCGGGGTTTTCTCAAAATGGATTAGAAGTTCATTCATATTTGTGAAAATTCGACATTTCTCATATTACAAAAAAAGAAACGTTACTGGGGGTTCCCCAGGGCTCTGTTCTGGATCCACCATCATTTCTTTTCTTCATACACATCTACTATAAGTAGTAATCTGGTAAAATTAGTCATATTTACTGATGACACAGCAATGGCGGTCCAGGGGATCTCAGGGCATTGTGCAATGATTTGCACGTTTGAGAATTGGTGTTGCTCAAATGCACTGATAATCAATATTGATAAAACTGAATGTTTATATTTTCGTATAAGCAACACTGCCGGGGAACAAGCTACAGTGGAATGTTCTAGTGAGAAGGTAACATCCAGTGAATCGGTTAAAATTTTGGGAATTCACTTCGATGGCTCACAAAGATGGGATTGTAGGTTGAAGCAGTCTGCAAGAAGTTGGGTAACTCATTTTATGCTATCAGCCGGGTGAAGAACTGACTTCTTTTGCATTTTTTGATTAGTATTTACTTTAGTTTGATGTATAGTTTTCTGAGTTATAATGTTTAACTGTGGGGTATTTCAGTAAAATCAAATAGAGTTATTATTTCCCAAAACGAATCATACGTTATATTTTCAACTTGAATTCTCGGGATTCAATTTTCAGAGAAATTTTTACACTAAGAGGTTTGTACATATATAAATGTTCAATTTATTTTGAGAATAATGAAGACGGTTTGACAAAGTTATCCGATTTTCATATTTATTCAACCAGAATCTCAGTCAAACTGTGTATTTATTTCTCATACAACAGCCAAATTTGACACATCTTCCTTTTATCAGGCAATAATTTTGTGTAATCATTCACCATCATCTGTGAAATTATCGAGAAAGAATTAATTCAAAAACTTCATAACATATGAATTGATTCTGAAGTGTTATTATAGCATTAAGGAATATTTGATTGATGACAGAGTACTGATTAGATAATCAGAAATATATTTTAAATTTTTTTTTGTATCACATTGACTTGTCTCCTACATTTATTGTTGTGTCCCAAGAGATCAATAAAATGATTATTATCATTATTTTAAATCAAAACATGAGCCTATGTTAGTTACGTAGACTAGATTATTGTGAAATATGGCACGAGATTTGAATGCATTCATCATAGGATACTAACCTCCATTTCATTCCAGTGAATGGAAACAAAGTACATTTTTTGCATCACAAAATTAATTAGAACCATGTTCTTCTACCTTATCGATTAACTTAAAATTCAAAAAAGCTGATACTGCTTACGTGAATAATAGACATTATGTATAGGTACCAACAAAAAATATTACTTTTTTTCAACACACCTCGTATGTATTCCTGGCAGTTGCTGGGATTCAAGTCGAGTCACAAGTATATTTCAGGTTCTCTCATACTAGGCAACAAACAAATCGTGAGAGTGGATTGACCAAGATAATGATTCCAATGATTTGATCAACTGGACGGAAGTAAAAGTTCCTGATGAGAATATTAGTACAGTATATTTTTCCAAAAATTTTGCCGTTTTGGGAAATTAATCCTTTCAAATGTTTCAAGTTCTTTCAAAAAATTTAGAGATTTTCTGAATTTCATTCTGAATTTATGGGGACAAAAATTTTTCAAAAGTTTCAAGTTCTTTTTAAAAATTTAGAGATTTTCTGAATTCATATTTTTGGGGATATCATCTTGCTATACATTTTCTCATCGAGTCGATCTACTGCGAAGAGAAGTGCAAATAGTAAATTGCACCAAAGTACCAAAAACATTGATTTATCGGTGTAAAAAATTTTATCTCAACAGTTTCAATGTGAAAGTGAATATCCAAATCGTTCACAGTAAGTACGTAGGTACTTTCTTCATGAGAAACATTTCTGGGAATGATTCAGTCCATTCTTTTATATTTAACATTTCGCACTGTTACACGACATGGCCTTCACGAAAATTTCCTTGTGCATATATATTTTCATATTTCTCATTTCTGAAGTGAAAAGTGAAAATACAAAGTATTGAAAGCTATCTGGTGGGTGAATGATGACAGATATCATCATACTTTGAAGTCTGCTCAACTAGTTGAAATCGGAACGTCTTGAAGAAAAAAGGTTTCTAAACATTTCATAGCAACGAAAATTTTAACAAATTCAGATAAAAAACTAAATTATGAGTTTTTTTATAGATTTCGATATTCACAAAATTTTCAAAGAGAAGGACTAACCCATAAAAAAAAGTTCCAACTCTGAATGACTTTTTCTGCCAGTGTTATAGTAATTCCGTTGCTTCATATAAAAGCACATTTGGATGACTTACGAATGAAGCTGAAAACGAGAAATAACATTCTACAGAAACTTGCTGGTACGTCATGGGGTGCTGACCCGACTACACTTCGCACAGCAGCCCTTGCCCTGGTTTTTTCCACCGCTGAATATTGTTGCCCTGTTTGGCTCAATAGTGTTCATGTTCAGAAAATCGATGCACAGCTCAATTTTTCAATGAGAATAATTACTGGAACCATCAGATCTACACCTATCCAATGGCTACCAGTGCTATCAAATATAGTTCCTCCCCATATTCGAAGACAGTCTGCAACTTGGAATTCTTGGAATAAATTCAATTCATTTCCGGATTCTTTTCCGATACTTTCCTACGTTCCAGAAAATAGAATTCCAAGACTGAAATCTCGTAAACCTATTTGGTCGAATAACTTTCTGAATTCGAACTTCAGCTACAACGAAATCTGGAAATCCGAATGGGATGTATGTTCTTTATCTAATAAAGATCTAATATCTGATCCATCGAATAAAGTTTCTGGTTTTAACCTTCCCAGGAGAATATGGTCCCTTCTTAATCGAATAAGAACAGGTCATGGTCGTACCAACAGCATGCTTTCAAGTGGAATTCGGTTGATAGTCCTAATTGTGAATGTGGTGAATCAGAGGAAACAGTTGAACACCTAATTAATAATTGTTCGATTTATAAATTCCAAGATGGCATTAGAGCCATACACAATATATCAAACTCATTTTTGCAATGGGTTGAAAATTTCAGATCAATTTGATGAAGTATAAATTGAATTCTCTTGATGTTCTGGCTTTTTTTTTTTATTTTCAGGTTGGAGTTTGTGTTTGGAAATCCTTCCTCCGAAGAGCCGTCCCGCTGATCGTGATGTCCTTCTATATAGAATATTCAGATACAACAATTTTATTTTATTTTTTAACGGATAGACAGGTTTTTTCGGCTGAGGTTTTTTCCCCTGGCTCTATAGTATCGTATGATACTGGTGATGATAGTATGTAGTATGTTGTGGTACCCCGTTCATTTTTTTACCTCAGCTTAGGTTCTTTTTGTTTCAACATTTATTGTATTATTTTAGCTCTCTTATTCAAAAGAATATATATATATATATATATATATAAAAGCAGTAATTCATACCTGGGATAATCTCACTATTTTAATTGTTAATAAACTATTTATAATCAAATGGAGGATATGATATTTAGAAAAATGGTGTAGGACGATTCGATTTTCAAGACAAAATGATAATTTTGCTATGAACATTGTAATATTAATATACAATTGTTTTTTCATGTTAACATTGCTGGAATATATACTTAGACTCACATTTTCGTTTTGAAATGATCCATAGTCATACAGAGTTACAAGACATGTTGTTTCATATCAATAATAATCTAAATTTTTCATGAACAATTTCTGATTTTGATTTATTTTCGGATTATTTGAAATTCCAATTAGCCGCATGTATAAAATGCAAAAAAATTCAATTTCATCAAATATACCACTTTATTATTCCGCATGTTTTATTGAATCCATACTGGTACTAATGTACTATATAACTCTTGCGGCATTGTTTGCATATTGTATAATTTGATGTTATCCTCAGTATGAAAATATATAGTGGTACCAATTATGAATTCATTATATAATGCCCATTCAAATTCTTATGGAATATATATGAATAAATTTTTAAGCAACGAAATAATATCTAATTGATTTTCATAAATGTTCTTAATTATCATACAGCTTCAGATGGTAGAAGTGGCACTTCATTATCAAGTTTTGTCTTCTCCAATTAATGAAAAGCCACATAGGTTTTCGTAACATGAAATATTAAAAGGAAATTATAATGAATTATTTTTAGAACTTGACTGCATGTTCTATCATGGCACCAATCCATCAATAAAAAATTTATTTTTCATTCTATTGTCCAATTGTGCATTCGTTTTAAGAAAATTGATCGAAAATCAGCGGAAAAAAATTGTTCGGTGCCTGAAACAAAAATGATATGATAGATTCTGGAAGATGTATTCTTCCAAACAAAGACATTTTTCTCAAACTATATTGTCCGATTCAGCCTAAAAAAAGATTTAAAACTTTTGCCGTTTTGGGAAAATAATCCTTTCAAATATTTCAAGTTCTTTTAAAAAATTTAGAGATTTTCTGAATTTATGTGGACAAAAATTTTGGGGATATCATCCTGTATACATTTTCTCATTGAGTCGATCTACTGCGAAGAGAAGTGCAAATAGTAAATTGCACCAAAGTAACAAAAACATTGATTTATCGGTGTAAAAATTTTATCTCAACAGTTTCAATATGAAAGTTATCCGTCGTTGAAAATCCTAGAAAAAGTCATTTGAATATTTTTCTTAACGGACAAACCGTTCATCAGTTGAAGCCTGGGTATATTGCCTCCATCTTCTGCACTGTTCACCGCAGCAAGTCGACTTAAAGAGAAAAATTACAGAGAATGATTGCCCCATAATTTCTTGTCACCACAATATTTTTCAAAATCCTATCATTCCCGAGATAAATGAAATTCAAGAAACTTTCCACTTTCTTCAAAGAGCCAGTACCGTTCCTTCTTGTAATGTTCAAGGTAAACTTGGCTTATGCTTTCCTAAAGATTTCCTCTAAAAATGCTCGGAGGTTTTTCGTGGTCACAAATTTGAGAGATTTCTTGTACTTCAAATCTCGTATAGGAAAATTCAATTACCTTTCATCAAGGTTAGTCTGGAAGTTCACATTTGTAAGGAAACTCTAATCTGCAACGATAAAAAGATTTTCAGGTACCTCAGAGTTCGATAACAAAATTATTACGTCGTATTAAACAGAATTCCTATATCTATTCTGCAAAGGAGTTAAAGTACGAAACCGCCGCGTTTCTTAAAATTACTGATATACTTATTCACAATCAAAGTTGTATAGAATCAATCGGTGTTAATAAGAAATATTCGTAAAAATTTTTTTCATATGCAATAAAAAGTAAATGTGTTCACTAACAAGAATAGGTAGATAGACACATAACTTGAGAAGATTTGAGATAAGATGAGAACTAATCTACGACGACGGCCTAAATGCTCGAAAAAACATGTCACATTGAACGATGGCCGCGAAAGCCTCAACCAATTCATTGATAAGATTTGTCTCGGCAGTTTAGATTTTACTGTTTTGCCTTCAAGTCGAAGTTAGTTATTTTTTGTTTTTCACTTTTCTTAGGGTTATCGTTCAGAGGGAAAGAGTCATTGCTCTGGGCTAATTATTTTTTTGTGTTATACTGATGAATTTTTTATTGTCCCTTTCTTATATAAAGCAGTGAAAAATTTCGAATATTCGGACGAAACAACAACTTTAAACAAAAAACGGTACAATGCATTTTGTTGCTCTATTTTCACATTTATGTGACAGCTGAAAAAAAATTTTTTCGAATTGAACAAAAAAGATTCTTGTAGGAAATTTCCTGTAGAAGAAGGAATCGCTTTTCGGCTTGCTAAGCGATCAGTAGTTCCGGAGAAATCGGCAGTTGGATGAAAAAGAATCATTTTGCATTCAAAACAGGATATCTTGAAGACAAATGGTTATATGTATCTGAAAGTCATAAAAAGCAAATTACAGCTAAATAAATAGGTTATGTGATATTTGCATCGGTCAAACCCGAAGCAAATTTTCCATGCGCATAAAGGAAAAAAAAATTTGAAAAATTTTGAAAATTTTTCTTTGTGCTTTATCTGATTGCATGACTACCGGTACTCCGAAAAATTGTGAATCAATAAATTGAGAAAGAAATTCCTTCAAGCTCCAAAAATTAGTTTTTTTATTTCCTATAAAACCATTTTTCACTGAGATACAGCCTGTTGAAAATCACAAAGAAATTTTGAATATTTTTCTGTTCCTTTAGTTGTTCCTCGAAGTTTATATTGACAATATTTGAGAAATTAAGAATTTAAAATTAGTGTATGAAATTTTTTGTGTGCTGAGGTACCTTTTTTCGGGTACTCGATACTCATGGGGGGGTAATTACCCCCATTACCATTACCAAGGTCCTCAGAATGCTCAACATGAAATAAATGACCGATGGAATGTGTAAATTAGGAACAATACCTTTTGTGTGGAAGGAAAATTCAAATGGAATAGATTATCTTGGTTTCTTCTTTCGGGGCTACAACTCCCAATTTCAAGAACAGGAAGTATGGGCTTGTGATACATCGGTTGAAATTCCATTGATTATTGAAATTTGTTACATCTCAAAAACAATAATGTAATACAAAATGTAGTAGAAAAAAGTGAATGTTAATGAGGTAGATGTTCAAAGTGTTCACCGCTAAAGCTCTGGTAAGATTTTAACCTCAAAAATTTTCTTCCAACCTTATTCAATATTTTCGGAGTTCTCAACCTGATCTTTCAAGTCATTTCAATCAAGGAGATTTGTTATTTTTGTACACAATGTTCTCCACATAACCCCATAAAAATATATAATGGGTTAAGATCAGGATATGGCGATGACCATTACCTCGACATGCTTTCCACCGATTTGAAAATATTGAGTAGAGGCTTTCTTTGATAATAGTCTCCCACCCAATGAGGATTTTCGTGAGACCAGTAGCGGCAATTTTGACGATTTGCATGGGCGTTAAGAGAAATTCTAATATGAGTTTCGAAACGTTGCTTTTTTCATAAGTTTGAAGTTTTAGTGTCCGATAATTTTCACCCAATAATTTTTTCCATCTGATTCAGTTCCAAGCAAATTGGTGCAAGAATTTCATAGCAAAAGTCCCTTTATTGAAAAATTTTTCATTTGATTTTTTTTCAGACTGAGGGGGAAAACAAAACAAAAATTTCATAAAATCACAAATTGACAGATGTTATAATTTCAAAGATATAATAATCTGAGGTGAAGAATATTGGAATAGTCTGCTTTGGAAAAATTAGACTTCAGGATGTCTATGTCTTCCATTTTTTATGTTAGGATAACTTTGATCATCAATCCAATAAGTAGACGTGTACAAATGATTTAGGCAAACTTTTATTTGTTACATTTCACAAGTCCTGCCATTTTTTTCGAAAAGTGCCACAATGGTAACAGACATTGTTTTGACCAAAATTGGGTACATCAAGTTTTTTCAACACCATCATTTCTTTTTTCAGTCTCTCCACATACAAATAGACGAAGAGTTCTTAGCATAGGTAATACGTATTAACTTTCTAGAACAAGTGGGTCATTTGATATGAAGTGTTGCGAAAATTAAAGAAGAGGACAACGTGGGTCCGAACTTGAATATCCAAATCGCCCACAGTAAGTATGTAGGTACTTTCTTCATGAGAGAAACATTTCTGGGAATGATTCAGTCCATTCTTTCATATTTAACATTTCACACTGATACACGACATGGCCTTCACGAAAATTTCCTTGTGTATATATATTTTCATATTTCTCATTTATGAAGTGAAAAGTGAAAAATACAAAGCATTGGAAGCTCTCTGGTGAGTGAATGATGACAGATATCATCATACTTTGAAGTCTGCTCAACTAGTTGAAATTTGTGTAGAATGGCTAAAACAGCATCCGCTCGCTGAATTCGGAACGTCTTGAAGAAAAAAGGTTTTTAAACATTTCATAGCAACGAAAATTTGAACAAATTCAGATAAAAAAATTAATTATGAGTTTTTTATAGATATCTTTCAAACTTTCGATATTCACAAAATTTTCAAAGAGAAAGACTAACCCATAAAAAAAGTTAAAACTCTGAATGACTTTTTCTGCCAGTAATTCCGTTGCTTCATATAAAAAGCAATAATTCATACCTGGGATAATCTCACTATTTTCATTGTCAAAAAACTATTCATAATCAAATGGAGGATATAATATTTAGAAAAATGGTGTAAGACGATTCGGTTTTCAAGATAAAATGATAATTTTGCTATGAACATTGTAATATTAATATACAATTGTTTTTTCATGTTAACATTGCTGGAATATATACTCAGACTCACATTTTCGTTTTGAAATGACCCATACAGAGTTACAAGACATGTTGTTTCATATCAATAATAATCTAAATTTTTCATGAACAAATTCTGATTTTGATTTATTTTCGGATTATTTGAAGTTCCAATGAGCCGCATGTATAAAATGCAAAAAAATTCAATTTTATCATATATACCATTTTATGATTCCGCATGTTTTATTGAATTCATACTGGTACTAATGTACTATACAACCCTTGCGGCATTGTTTGCATATTGTATAATTTTATGTTATCCTCAGTATGAAAGTATGTAGTGGTACTAATGATGAGTTCATTGAATAATGCCCATTCAAATTCTTATGGAATGTATATGAATAAATTTTTAAGCAATAAAATAATATCTAATTGATTTACATAAATGTTCTTAATTATCATACAGCTGCAGGTGGTAGAAGTGTCACTTCATTATCAAGTTTTGTCTTATCCAATTAATGAAAAGCCACATAGGTTTTCGAAACATAAAATATTGAAAGGAAATTATGATGAATTATTTTTAGAACTTGACTGCATGTTCTATCATGGCACCAGTCCATCAATAAAAAATTTATTTTTCATTCTATTGTCCAATTGTTCATTTGTTTCAAGAAAATTGATCGAAAATCAGCGGAAAAAAATTGTTCGGTGCCTAAAACAAAAATGATATCATAGATTCTGGAAGATGTATTCTTCCAAGAAAAGACATTTTTCTCAAACTATATTGTCCGATTCAGCCTAGAAAAAAGATTTTAAACTTTTATAATCAGATATGCCATCCCTGGAAACATACACTTAAGACTTTCAGAGCATTAGATCTACCGAAACAATTTACCAGAAATTTGATTCTTGTTCAGAGCTACATTCAGCCAGAATAACGAAATTTTTCAATTTCACGGATATAAATTTTTTTAAATTTTTCAGTAGTTGAAAAATTAGCATATGTACTTTCATTTTCAAAAATGGCCAAATATGTTTTAAATAGCTTTCATTTTATTTTCATGAGGTAGGTCCCTTGAATTTCTGTATATATATATATATATATATATATATTCTTATGAAAATAGAGAGCTAAAATAATACAATAAATGTTGAAACAAAAAGTACCTAAGCTGAGGTAAAAAAAGAACGGAGTATCATAACATTCTTCGTATGATACTATAGAATCATACGATACTATCATCACTAGTATCATATGATACTATAGAGCCAGGGGAAAAAACCTCAGCCGAAAAAACCTGCCACCCCATAAAAAAATAACATAAAATATTAAATATCAGGAAAATTCTTGAAAGACATCAGTGTGAGATCATCTGCATGTTATCCGTCGATAGATTCTTCCCAAAAACGGCTCGCGATTCTTAATCTGAAATGAAAAAAGAAAAAAGCAGAAAAGAAACCGAATATTCAGAATAAATCAAATAATTTTGAAATTAACCACCCATTTTAGAAATGCATTCGGTACTTTATGTATAGCCTCGAAACCATCTTGAAATTTATAAATTTCTGTATAATTATGGTATGTAATGAATTATAATGTAATGAATTATTATAATGAAAGACTGAACATAAGAGTAGAATTTTGTATTCGTAGAAGATTCGTCACTTCAATGAAAACTCATATTACGAAAATCTTTTCATTGAACATAATCATTCACTAGATTCATTCGAAAATTAAATTCGTTTATTGATTTTCAACAGGTTCTAGCTTTATCGATCCTTTGAGAGTCAATGCTCCAATCTCTATGAAAACAGTCCATCATTCTGCGATCTTGAAGACATTTAGTATATAAAAAGCATAGTAATGAAAAGACTAATAGGACGAGACTGTGGAAATTATAGGATGATAAATTTTTCTGTGCTCATCGAGAGTTGAAACCATAGAAATATTGATACTCTTGGGTGAAAACGATTTTCAACCATTTTCTATTATTTCTTCTGGTAAAAACCATACGATGTTTTATATTTATGAAATACGTAAAATTCAGTTTTCCAAAAACGGTATAGAAACAAAATGTTTCCGTTTGAAAAACACCCCCTGCTAGGAAGGCGTGCATGGGGACACCATTGGTCATTAAAAGTGACTCTATAATATTTGGATTTCAGAGCCCATCAGTAGTATCAGCGGAGAAAAATTTTTTTCGATTTCGCCATTTTTCCAATTTGCGCTTATAAGTCGAACACAAAAGAATGTGGCTGAAAATGAATACTTTATACGCCTGTTGGTTTCTCAAGAAGAGAAAACGAGAATGGGGTAACAGATTTTCTTCATTTCCTCTGATTCAAAACTTGAAGTATTAAAATATGCCGACCCTGTAGGTACAATGTACAGGGTGCGACAGGGGAACTTGCTGATTTGAAAGCTCAATAACGAAAGAAGTTATTTGAATTATATCGAATTAAATGTTTTTTTTTCATCCTATATAAGACTTTCGGAAGTAATATGGCTTGAAAAATTATATCAGATAAATGGCGACAATCTTCAGTGATAACCTGATTTACCCTGAATGACCGTTTGAAAAGTAGGCCCCGACACATGCCCCTTCTTTGTCCAACGCATGTTGACAACTGGCTTGTGGAGTACTAAATATCAATACCCACGCTTTCGAATATATTTCTTCCCATCACGTTCTGTCTACGCCTGATTCGAATTTCGGAATTGTGATTTGTAAAGTCGAAGTGGTTCTTTTATTTTTAATTTGGTTTTTACCATCGCATTATCGTGTGTATTGTTAAATGCTTGAACCCACTTTTTAACGAGTTATTCTGAAATCGTTGAGATATAGCTTCCTTCCTGACTAATTCACGCAAATAACAATTTGTTGATCAGGGCAGCGCTATTATAGTTGATGAAATCAAAACTTTGAGTACAAAACTCAGAAAAATTGGTATTTGAATTTCTCGAACTTCATCTGCATGCAACATGATGAAATAATCCTGTCAAAAATATTATATTTTTTTTTTTTTATTTTATTTGAATTAACGTGTCTCGGCAACTAGGCCATTGACACATGGTACAGTATTTAGTTATTCTGGATATAACATTTGTATTGTGGATTACAAAGTATTACAATTGAATTGCACTATGGATACATCTATTATGTTCTTATATAGTTGGCGTTCTTTCAGGAAGTCAAGTGTTTTTTCAATTTGAGACACTGAGTTGAGGATGTTCTTCATATTTTCTTCAAGTCCAAGTCGATGGCGAACTTCATTGTAATATTAATATTATATGAAATTCATTGGAATTGAAATATTACCTCATGAATAACTATTAAAATATTTTCTGGAACGTCTTTGCATTCCCGTGAAAGTTTTATTAGTGATCAAGTCTTACGCAGAGGCCTTTCTATTTTATAATTGTTTCTTGTTTCAGAGACTGAAAGAAAAACACTAATGAAACTTTCATGGGAATACTTTATGGATGTAGGTAATATGGTATCTAGTAGACTTTCAAATAAGTCCCTAACTTAGTATTTCCACGCATGCGTAGATGACTCCATAATCATTGTGACTACATGCTCAAAATTGGTGTATTGGCAATGGCAGCATGGTTCATCCAAAGGACTGTCAGACCGTGACTCTTTTCGAAGTAAAAAAATGGTATGGTATCGCAAAATTTCATTTCAACCAAATAACTAGCAATAAATCGTTTTTTCGAATTGATAACGTATTCACCATTTTTTTTCAACAACAATATCTGCATGGATGAATTCTAAAGGGAAGTTTATTTCAGATATCTCCTTACCTTTCAGAGAGATAATGTACATTACCGAATATTTATTAAGGATAAATTGCTGTAGCCTTCATTGTGTACAAGCACGGAATCGCATTCAACGGATATTTCACGCTATGATGCTCTGCTTGTTGTCAATTAGAACAATAGCTGCACAATAATTCATGTGTAATTGGTTATAGCTACTGCAATTGTCGATCAGTCAGAATGTTTCAATGATTTGAAGAGTACTCAGTGCTTCTACTATAGGCCAAAAAGACGATTTGACGGTTGAAATGAAGTGCTTCATGAAAATAAGGATTGATGCAAATAAGATCTCTCTGTAATAATTGATTTTTGTACACAAGAATTAAATCGCAGAGGTTCTTGTTTAAGACGTACTGCCAGGGGGGTATTTTATATATCTCCTGCAGAACTGCAGACCACAATTGTTTTTCTTGCAAAAAAGATAAGTTTCTAGAAAAAAGTAAAAATATTCAAAGCTGCAAATACAGCTAGAATATTTATCTTATCGCCTGTTGAAATTTTCTCTTTTCACGCATTATCATAATGTAGATTTTGACTCATATCGATGCAACCTTTTTTTTCGTGGCCTTTTGGTAGTGATGAAAAAGTTCAGTAGCGTAGCTGCCGGCAACGGATAGTCCTTCAAAGTGCCAGCAAGTGTTCAACAAAATTTGAGCTGTCCGACCGTTTTTTCGTTATTCCATCCCAAAGCTCAAAATTCGGGGTGGAAAGTTATGGACGGCCCACCCTGTATAAAGAGATAGAGTATGATTCATATAGGTATGTGTATAATGTCAAAAATACCCTAATATTGAACTGATTTGAGTAAATGACACGAATTAATAGATGAAGTATCATCAGGAGCAAAATGCATAGGAAAATAGAGAATTCCCGATATATTGTTGCTTACTTCACATTTTCAGAGTGCAGTTCTTCTATTATCGATTAATTTAAAAACTAAATACTATTGAGTCTTACAAACAGTTTCTGAGAAAGAACTATCGAAAGCAAAAAACAAATTAAAAATATTTGAAAATGTGGGTGCTTACTTCACATGTAAGGGTGTAATTTTTTCATTGAGGGTGAGGTTGTAAATGAAAATTTTGATGTTACAAATAGTTACTAGCGAGTTGCTGACGAATGCAATAAAATTTTCTTCATTTTCGAAAATGTGGGTGCTAACTTCGCATTTTAGGGGTGTAATTTCCCCATTTAGTGTTAGATGACTAACGAATGAAAGAAAAAATTTCTATATTTTCGAAAAAGTGGATGCCGTGAAATCAGTACCCAGCGAAATGCAGTGTTTTCTATCGGAATCCTTGAGAAATAAACGAAAATTTTTAGGTTACAAATATGTAGTTACTAACGAATGCAAAAAATATATTTTTCATTTTCGAAAGTGTGGGTGCTAACTTCACGAATACACAGATTTCACAGAGAAAACAATTTCAAATTTCGAGGAATGTGTAACCGTAATTATAATCATGCTTATGAGCATCTCAGGTATCAACAACAATGTTTTGGTAGGTAATTTGGTAGATATGTTTACGAAGTGTTTTAGGGCCCACAGCAGATATCGGAGGTTTCATTTATGACCTTTTTGAACAATATTATATGAACAAAGTATTGTTCATATAATATCCAATGAGTACATTGGATCGAAAGTAATTCTGAGAATGATCGAAAGGAAAAAAGATAATAATAACTATTATCACAGGTTTTGTTTATTGCAACCTTTGAAAATTTTTTTAGGTGAAGGTTTTTGAAATTGATATTAATAAAAAATTTCATATGGACTCACTACAATTATGAAACTGGTACTTACTGGTTCTATGTTGTCAGTTTGCTATGAATGTTATGAATTGTTTCTTAGGTTTTCGATTCTAATAACCTCTGTGGAACATGTCTATCTTTTGAAAAACCATTAACATCAGCTATTATACCTCACTTTCTTGGAGCAGTTTACTTTGACTTCTCGCTGTAAAGATGTGACACTTTCATTTTGACTAAGAACATGTCATGTCTCAAATAAATATAAATTTTGTTCTTGTTGCAGGGATCTCACTGGATTCGCTATACAGAGTAGGCAAAGGTATCCATATTATCCAAGTCAACCAGTTGCATCACCAAATAATCTTTATAGTAACTATGAAAACGACATATACCAAAAATATAATGTTATGAAAAATTTTCCAGTTTATGCTGGAAATTATAAAAAATTCAATCCTCATCCATATCCATCACATATCCCAAATTCCTATTTTCTACAAAACCAAGCTGGTTATGGCTTTCAAAATACTCATTTAGGATACCCGAAACCTCATCTGGGATACCCTCAACAGAATAAGGTACCTTTTGGATCCTTTCTACCAAGTAGAGAATCCTTCATGGAGGCGTTGGATTCCATTGCTAGAAATGACGAGTTACATTGCGTTCCAAGGATTTTATGTGAAGTCACATCTGGAACATTGTCCGCTAGAAAAAGCGGTCACAGTTTACCGTTTAATATAAATATGGATTCGATAGTCGGGTGAGTCATGAAGACGTGCTTTCTATTCCGTAGGTAGGTAGTTTTATTACTGAAATGAAAAGAACATGAAGTGTGAAATGGGCAAGGTTTGGACCAAATCACTTTTGCTTCTTATTTTATTAATTCAGGATGGGTCTAGGTCTAGACTATACAGGGTGTCCCACCGGGAGTGCCCATTAGAAGTTTATGAAGAAATAATTATTCAATCATTTCCAAATTTTGTGTGAGGATATAAGCCAAGAAGACCTCCATTTATTGTATATTTCCAAATATCAATGACTTCCGCTCTCACCGAAAATGGTATCAACTTTCTTATTTCAAATGGAACACCCTGTATATTATGAGATTTTTCGATAGATCTTCGAATGCTACATTCATTCCCTATAGCCATGTAAAGCCGTTTTCGAGTTATTCACTGTTTTATGAAGAAAAAATACAAATTGAGGCTTGTAGAACACAGAAAATTCAATGAACGCGCAACTCACAATCTCAGATCTGTTTTTTGAAAAGGGTTACCGAAAAGTTATTCGACGTCACTCTGTAGAGAAAATAACGTTTTGATATACTCGAAGGTAAAATGAGAGTGTCAAAGTTGGAATTCAAAAAAAGACAAAAACTCGATTTTTTCAAATGGAAACCGTATTTTTTTAACTCACATATGAATTTGTGGGGTGAAAATGAGTGGAGTCTATTCAAGGTTCCCTATATCTAAAATGAACCAGTTTCGAGATATTCAGAAATAACTGCTACGAACTTAATATTGTTATAATATAATCTATGTTCGCCCTTTCATAAAAATCTTTGACTGATGACTTTGAATTGATGAAATTTTCCGGTCATATTAATGATGAAGGGCCCACAATGGAATTATAATACTATAATATATTTTCATTCTTCAGTGTTTCGATAAAAAATTTCTAATCATGTTGGGACATATCTCGAATCGATATCTGAACTTTCATTCTTATCATCGAAAGAAGGTAAATAAGGCAGGCATATATGAAAATACTTTATGATAGGGCTCCTTTAATTTCATCTTCAAGGGAAATAAAAAATAAAGAAATTAATTTCATGAGAAATGTCTTAAGTAAAATCAAAACCTAGCAAATTTTAAAGACGAAACCATATTAAATCTAGAGAGAATAATTTTGGGACCTAGCTATAATCATGATCAGGAACCAACAAGGAACTGTCAACAAAAACAAATTTTATTGTTTGATCACTTATGTTCATGGACTTCCCAAAATAATAAGAAAAATTTGTTGTAAATTCAAGATAAGAACCGTTTCCAAAACACAAAATGAACTATGATCTAAACTATCAAAAACTAAAACTTTGAATGAGAAACAAAGGTCAAATCATTGTTTTTACAAAATCAATGTATTTGTGGAAGAACTCATACAACCGAAACATCAGGATCCTTAGAAATAAGAAAACGTAAACTGGATATTAACATAAGAATAGAGATATATTGGTAGATCGCAGATTCCAGATTATGAGTGTTTTAATATCTACTGCCGATCACTCCGCACACGAAAATGTATATTTCGGTTGCTTCCTCGAAAAAATATTTTCTAAAAAACGGACACTCTATATATATACTCCCCGTCAATGAATTCCGGATAGACAACATGTATCTTTTTTCGTGGTTCTCAGATTTGGTTGAAATTTTCACCAGGTATAGTATTGGTTATATTAACCTGACATTTACTTTACAAAAATATCTGTAGTTTATTAGTGATAGGGAAAGAAACAAAACCTTGTTTAATACTCTCCTTTTCTGAACATCCTGTAGTGAATTTGAGGCGGAAAATTCGATATCATTAAGTTTCAATTTGAAGTCTGACCCTTTCTTAACAAAATGTTTTTTGATTTACTTCAGTATCTGCTTTTGAATACACATGTTCAAAGAAAATGTTGCATTTTTCCAATTTTTATAACAATTTAAAACATAACAATAATACCTTATCGACTAGCAAACATAAACAGACATCTGAAAAATCAACAGCGTGTATTTCCTCCTCGCTTTCTCATCACTTCTACCATACGACGTGGCATACTTTCAATGCAGTTCCGAATTGCTTCTTAGGGATTATTTCCCCAACAATTTCTGTTAATGCAAGACAATGCTAGGCCTGACGTTGCACGGGTTGTAACAGAATATTCAAAGATTGGTGTGGCCAGCCAGAGTCCGAATTTAAATCCAATTGAACATGTATGGGATATGCTAGGTAGACGTGTTCGAAATAGGCTGCCCAACACCTTGCTCGATTTACGAATAGCCCTTCTTGAAGAACGGGAAAATATTTCCCCAGAAGCTATTCGGAAATGTATTGAAAGTATGCCAAATCGTATGGTAGAAGTGATGAGAAAGCGAGGTGGAAATACGTGATATTAACTTTCAGATGTTTGTTGATGTTTGTTAGTCGATAAGGTATTGTAATGATTTTAAGTTTTATTAAAATTGAAAAAATGCAACACTGTCTTTGAAAATGTGTATCTTTTTTTTAAAAGCATAAATTGTCGGAAATCGAAGAACATTTTGTTAAGAAAGACTCATACTCCAAATTGAAACTTAATGATATCAAATTTTCCGCCTCAAATTCAGCACAGGGTGTTTAGAAATGGATGGTATAAAACAAGGTTTTGTTTCTCCCTGTATATCGGATAAACTATAGATATTTTTGCGAAGTAAATTTCAGGTTTATGTAACAAGACTCAATACTTTACCTGGTGAGAATTTCAACTAAATCGCCGCACCACGAAAAAAGATACAGGGTGTTGAATTTGACAAAAATTTTGCCTGTCCGGAATTTATTGACGGGGAGATATCGGCATTTCCTCGAGCCTTTTTAGTTTTTGCCTCGATTCTGTCGAGAGATACGGGAATGAGATTTCAGTTACGTATGGAGGATCTTGTCTAAACTCATTGAAAAGGTAAATGAAAAACAAATAGATCATGAAGTAGCCATTGTTTAAGAGGTATCTACTGTTTGTAAACTGTAATGGTTTTTCCGTTTTTTTATTCATTCTGCACATATTTTAATTTTTTTTATTTCAGTCTGATACCATCAAATGAACCGATTTCAAAAATTTTAAATTTCGTAGGTTACTAGCTGGATTCGATAACACGCAGTTGAATCCTTTATTATCTTTCGGAAAAGCGGCAATCCTCGGATATTCATCCAAAGGTAATGCTGGAACATGCATGTATGCCTACCCAGAATGCCCAAGGGACCCTGAGAAACTTGTCGAGTATCTCAATAACTACAATGGCGGTTTCTTCAGATTTTTCAATGGAATACATCCGGAGAACAATAGACTCTATGGACAAGCACCCCATCTTCATAGACTTCCATACCCCCCAAATTTTCGTCCAGGTGAATAAATATCTACTATTATGGTTGATTTGCCCAAGCAATGGTATGACGTCATAGAAAGCGGAAAAGTTTACTTGAAATCGCACACAAATCCAGGAAATTGCTGCAGTTTCTGTTGCCGATGAAATGATTCTTATTGTAGATTTTATTTTATTCATGAGGAGAATCACTTTTTTCCAGAAAACTTAATATGAGTTTTCTCTCCCAGTCTCTAAAACAAGAAACAATTAGAAAAAAAAATTTAATAATATAAAAAAAGCCCCTGCGTAAAAATTTGAGCACTTATTTGGCAGGGGCAAAAACTTTATGAGAAGAACTTGTTGCCTAACAATGAACGAAAAGAAAATGAAAACACTTTGAAATCTTAAGCGTAACGTTTCGGAGTCTGAACCAGACTCCTTCGTCAGACAATAACTAATTATCATTCAACTTTGTAGAAGCGTGACAATTGACATTTGTCAATATGATGAACATAGATCAATATTGATTACTAGATGTTGATATCGTTATTTTATTTCAAAATTCCCTGAAACCAGTTTTTTTTTCAATAAATCCATCCAAATTCGATCTATTCCTACTGAACAATTGGCGAGATTATTAGCCTCATCCAACAAAATACAAGCTTACTCCTTGATATTTCTTTTATAGCCATCAGGTTCCGTCATTAGACTTTTTGTGCTATGTGTGATTTACAGATAGCAGATCATGTGTGTTCCAATACCGGCAATCACATGATGGATTGGAATGTAACAAATATTCTAATGGCGGAACCTGATGGTTATAAAAGAAAAATCATGGAGTCAGCTTGTATTTTGTTGGATCAGGCTAATGATCCCGCCAATTGTTCAGTAGGAATAGATCGAATTTGGATGGATTTATTGAAAAAAGAACTGATTTCAGGGAATTTTGAAATGAAATAACGATATCAACATCTAGTAATCAATATTGATCTATGTTCATCATATATTGACAAATGTCTATCGAAAAATAAAAAAAAATGTCACGATTCTACAAAGTTGAATGAAAATTAGTTATTGTCTGACGAGGGAGTCTGATTTAAACTCCGGAAAGTTACGCTTAAGATTTCAAAGTATTTTCATTTTCTTTTTGTTCATTGTTAGGCAACAATTCCTTCTCGGTAAAGTTTTGGCTGACAAATTAGTGCTCAAATTTTTACGCAGGGGCCTTTCTGATATTATAAAAAAAATTTCTAATTGTTTCTTGTTTTAGAGACTAGGAAAGAAAACCCATATTATGTTTTCAGGAAAATACAGAGACCTCCCAGATAATATTTCAATAGAATCAGTATTGGTTGCTCTCGATGAACGTATTATTATTATTCTCATGAAATTTTATCATAAACCTTTTGTCAAATCAATGAATCGTCCGAAATAGAAAATTTTTCATCTTATCAAATACAGTTTTTTGTAGGAAATAGAAAGATTTTTTCTAACATATAAAATAAATGGGACAACAATATTTTCCTTTCATTTGTTAACGTCATGCCATACTACCAATCTTATAAATGCCAAAAGTTTTTTTGAGCATATATTAATTTATTTAAGGGGGGATGTTAGTGACTTTTTCACATAAAAACTTCCAAACGGATTCAGATGAAATTTCGAGGTAATATGCCTCATCCATCAGAATAGCACATAGTAACATCTTATGCAGATTTTGTGTAATTTGGCAATAAAACAACATATCGGGCTGCCGTTACACGAAGATAATGTACCTACTATGGAATTGTTCGTCTTAAAATGTTCTAAATAATAGTGAGCTATAACTACAGTTGAACTGCCTACTCTTTTTAAAATGCACATTACACGGTATTTGCCAAGGTTCTATCAAAACTGATAAGAGACTAACAGAAACAAATTCGAGCAGATGAGTTGAAAGTAAGAACGATAAGGCTAATCTGAATTAAGAACAATTCAGCGAGTACTATGAAGGCTCGGCTTGCATAGAGTTGACGATTGTGTTCATTTTTTTATTCTCATCACTGATTCAAATCTCAAAGCGACGAGTTGCTTGGTAAGGAAGCCGTAAATCTAATTTTGTTAGTTCATTCGAGGAAGAAATATTCAGAGTGTAACTTTGACTTTTACATATATTTCAACAAAAGATCTTGAGAAGAGAAAAAAGTTCAGCCTAGCCGCTGACACAGGCAAGTTCTTGGAGGTAAAAAAACTGGAAAAATATGCCTCAGCTGCTTGGTTTTGGTACCCCAAGAACACAGATTCTATCCAGGCAACTTATTCAGGCCGCTGGGACACCAATAACTATGGTATTCTGCAGCATATTGTTCACAAATTGATTGCCCTTACTTACTCGCGCCAGTGAATATGCACGTCACGAGATTGCCGGTTCGAAATATAAATACTTTTTATCTACCATTTCACGTACTAACGTGCTTCGGTTTTCGCCACTATTCAGAATGTGTCAGGATTTTTGCAATTTTAATCATGTTTTATACATTTTTAGCTGCACTCCATCAGATGTAAGAAGAGCTGTGTTGGGGTAATAATATTAGTGTGAAGCTGATTTCCATTTAGAATTAGGTGTAATCATAGTTTATCTTTTCTTACTTTTTAACAGGTTATTACTTGCAATTCTGTTTTTTCCCAATCTGTAATAGGCTAAGGCTGTAGATTGGTGTAGTAATTAAATAAATATCGGTCCTGGTCGCACTCTCTCCTTACATGGGTAAATTGGGAGCTTGATAACCTGTATCGAAATCATCCCATGTACAGTTTTCGTTGTGAGAAAGGACTGTTCACTGTTTTTATCCCCGATCCCTTGGTAGATCTTCAGGGAGTTCTTGTACAAGTTTTGGGTAGAGAGCCAATTCCCCCGACCTCTTCGAGAAGAAAGCTATGTGATTTCGGTATCGGCAGGGTACTTATATTACTCATTGGGTCATTCGAAGTTTTCCAATAAAGTCCTAGTACTCTGTATGAAGTCCTAACTTGCAGCTTGGGTCCAGCCTCTGGATCCAGAGGGAAAAAGACATAGTCACAAGAGGAAACAAAATTATTCAGTTGCATCATATAATTTGACAAAGGTGTTAAAATGGCGGATGCGAAATTCAATTTATGCTTTTCAACTAAAAATTTAATAATCAGTTATGTATAGATTCACAATTTTAGTAACAATGTATATTGAAAACAAGATATGTACATATTTGAAACTGTCACAGCTCGAGCACGTGCCTGAATCGCTTGCCAGTCGAAACCAAAACCTCATACAGTTGTGGTTGTCGTTGGTGACATGGAGATAAAGGAAGTGGAGGGGGCATAACGTTTGAAATGTGTCACCAAAACAAATTTGAAAGTGGCTCCCCAAGAAGGCCGCCCTCGAGTTATTTAAAATGTAGTTTCTACAATTTTCGCCTTATTTATTATTCGTTCGTTCGATGTGGCTGTTGTATGCAATGGAAAAATATAAATAAAAATGGTTTCTTGTCCGGTATATGGTTGTTCCAATACTTCGAAAAATAAAAAATTCTGCAGTTACATTTCACAGGTAAGCTTTTCGAGTCTCTTCATCATGTGTTTTCATTATTATGTTAATAAAATATACAAAACCCACTCATGTCTTTTGTATATAGGTTTCCTGTGAAGCCTGAGAAAAGGGACCAGTGGGTCAATGCAATTAGAAGGAAGAACTGGTATCCGAAATCCACTGCTAGGATGTGTTCTGTTCATTTCAGAGAAGGGGATATGGACAGAACCTCTCTTTCTTTTGTCAGAAAATCCTGTACCTTCCATTTTCCCAGAATATGCCTCAATACAACCAAGATAAAAGGTAAGATTCAGTTGTTCTTTCAGAACTTCTGGTATTGTGTAGAGTAGAGAGTAGTAGAGCGCGAATGAGCATGAACCTGATCCTCTTTTTGATCATAATTACTTTTCTGTGTCTGAGAATTTGAATTTGTCTGAAATAACAAATAACATCATATATTACATTTCAGGTTTTGTTGCACATCACCTTAGGAAAAAAATGATGTGTGAGAAGTGCATTGCCACATTAGAAAATAATAATCCCACGACCAATGATTTGGTGTGCCTGAAGAGTAAGGATAGTCTCATTCCTCCATCAATTGAGGTCGTGAAAATATGTCATCTAGATGAGAAACATTTCAGAGCAAAATTTGTGTCCAGAGGTGCAAATAAAAGACTGGTTTCTTGTGGCAAAATATATCTTCAATAAATTGGACTATATTTTATTTCATTTTATTTATCTAATTATATGTAAAAATATTTTGGTATGTTTTTGTAAATAATTTTCTTGTATGCTTCATAATAAATTTTCTCTATTTCAGTATCGTAATGAGTCCATTACAGTACTAAAAGTAGTGCTGTAATGAAACTCATTACAACATTGTTTTCAGTTATATTTTTCGGTTTGTGGTTGTCAGTACTGACCTCTGATCCACTGAATTTTCTAATCAAATCAATTTAAATTCCGCAATCGTTCAAATTTCTTTAGTGACACCAACTGCCAAGATACAATACAAAAGTCACTGATCTGAATTTTTATTTGAATTTCGCGAGTTTTCAACAAAACTTTACTGAAATAGAGAAAATATCGTCTAATACTCATTGCAGAAGGCAATTCCAACAGTCATGCTTTCGAAAACGAGCGACGAAGGAGCTCATTCTGCAACTTGTTTTAGAATATACTATTATTAGTTTTATTGTCTGCCCTTATTTGATAATTCCTGCTCTTTTCTGGAGTTATAGCACAAGTGCATGTAGATTAGCGATAATTTTGCATGGCAGCGTATTGTCTAAAAACTGCACGAGTTCAATGTTTTCGTTGAATGACAACGACCGAATGCAGTTTTTCAAAGACAATACTCTGTAATGCAGAATTATCGGGTCATTTTGATGCACGAGTGTATTCTGGAGAAATATACCCCATGGATACTAACAGTGCAATTATCACAGAGATCTTTCCCTTTCTACGATGCCATTATCGCTGTAATTTTCGAAAGCTGCATTCTATTTACATGAAAAGTTCCTCCGAACGTAACTCCTCATATGTGCCTGCGAGATTCTCATCCTGTTCCAAATGTTTATTTGTATTTCAGGTATCAACAAGTACAGACCAAACGGACCTTACGGGGTGTACAATTACAAAGCTAACGAAGCAGAAAAGCGTATATTGACAAGACCAGTGGAATTCAATTTCGCAAGCAACAGATTTCCGCAAGAAAAAGGGATCAAGTTTCCGAATGACATAGACGAATTCAACAACGAACTATATCTTTTTAACAATTTCCACAATGCCGGCTCCTCGAGAACCCTCAGATTCCCAATTAGGGACGAAGAAGACAGCGAGGGACCTCTCAGGCAACCGAAGAGGCTTCCCGGATTCCACAACGGCTTCGAAACGAACTACCAACGGCCGAAATCGGATCACAAACCTACGCCGATGATTTTTCCAGACAGAACGGGCACGGGAGAACTGAAATTCAGCCCAGAAGAGCTTGCTGAGAACGTCGGAAGGCCTGAGGCTTTCGAAAACATCAATTTAATAAGCTTCGACAAAGAGGAGAATAATGATTATGTATATAATTTGAACAACCACTTCTTCCCTGCTTGAACGTGTTTGAATAAATAGGATTTAGCTTTTATATGTTAAAACCGTGTTCTGGAAATGAATATGCCAAATAAAAAATGTATATTTCATAGTATTGTTGAAAGTCAACTGATAATATAAAGTAAAGTACTCGACATATCCGTAAATACCACGAAGAGAAGGAGAAGTTAAAGGAGATTTGCTCAAAAAGAAAAAACCTTACGATGTAACTTATACAGTTTTCGGAAAATGCTGAAAATCTTTCAATTTATATTTTTACTTCAAATAATGAGAAAACAGAAAAATGTTCAAGTCCAAAATTATAGCTGATGCCTAAATAATTTGTCCTAGTATTTTTTTTTTGTAAAATACCTATACCAAATTTTCCCGGTATTATTTCTGAAGATAATTTATTTCCATATTTTTGATTTCATGATGGTAAATAAACAATGAAACAACGGAAACATAATTCATATACAATTGGCTTCAAAATGAGGTACCTATCTACAAAAACCTACTCTAAAAATTACTGTGAAAACTGTATATTTTCCGAAGTATTGTATTTGATCATTAAATTAGCTTTTCATTAAAATACTTGCGATTTTCATAGTAGACCTATATTGAATATTCAATTTTTTTGCAGCTGCTCGCATCACAAAATCATAAAAAATTGAAATGAAATTATTTAATGGACTAAGTATAAATGACTATGATATAATTGGAAAAATTATTCTTCACTGTTTCTTCAGAATCATGGCACACAATTTTCCAAAAGGTACTCAAACAAAATTTTTTATCCTACATCATTTTCATTAATGTCTCTTCGTTTGAAACATAATTTATTCATCATTATTTCTCTTGTAATAATTCCATTACTATTAAGATTCTAAAGTTCTGAATATGAATCAGTTTGTTGATATAATGATAATGTTTAATGATCATTTGCAAAGTTGAATTCGAAAAAAAATCTTGCTGCGACAATCATTGATTATATAGGAATCATTATTGTGTATTGAGTTTTTATTACTCGTTTTTTTATGAATAAAATTTTTTTTCAATTGACTTTTTTCTCTTCATATCAGATGTTTTTATTCAGTTTTTCAGAACATTATAAGCACAAAACTATCAACATATCAGGCCATAAATAAATTTCGAAGAGGAAACATTCGCGCGCACCCAACTTTTTAATTTACAGTTGAACTTTGCACACAAATTTTGTAGATAAATGCATCAGCTACAAATTTTAATATTCAAAACCACCTGTGCATATTATTCAAGTTTGAGTGTCCCAGGTACTTTTCGTGAGTTGTTAAGTGTATTTTCCTGAAAACTTAATTTGGGTTTTCTCTCCCAGTCCCTGAAACAAGAAACAATTAGAAAAATTTTTTAATAATATAAGAAAGGCCCCTGCTTAAAAATTCGAGCAATAATTTGTCAGGGGCCAAAACTTTACGAGAAAAAATTGTTGCCTAACAATGAACAAAAAGAAAACATTTTGAACTCTTAAGCGTAACGTTTCGGAGTCTAAACAGACTTCTTCGTCAGACAATAACTAGTTTTCATTTAACTTCGTAGAATTTTGCCAATTTTTTGAATTTTGGATTGACATTTGTCAATATATGAAAAAAATAGATTAATATTGATTACTGGTTGTTGATATCGTTATTTTATTTCAGAATTCCCTGAAACCAGTTCTTTTTTCAATAAATCCATCCAAATTTTATCTATTCCTGCTCAACAATTGGCGAGATTATTAGCCTCATCCAACAAAATACAAGCCGACCCTTGATTTTTCTTCTATAACCATCAGGTTCCGTTATTAGAATTTTTTGTTCCATTCCAATTCATCATGTGATGGCCGGTATTGAAACACACATGATCTGCTATCTGCGATCTACCAATATCTCTATTTTTTATGTTATTCTTATGTTCACGTTTTCTGATTTCTAATGGTCTTGATGTTTCTCCTGTATAAGATTTTCCACAAATCCAGACCAGGCTATAGGCTGATATAATATTTAGTCGATACAAGATGAACTTCTCTCTGATATCTATTTATTTTTATTTATGAATTCTCTAGATGATCAGCACAAACGACTCTCAACCAGGAGAGCTATGATACGAATCATACATAATGAATAACAGGAAAAATTAAACGATTCAATCTTCCAATAGCAGTATCACTTTACCGAGTATTACATAAAAACCGATAAAAACCATCTGACACTGGCACGGAGCTAAGGGATGGGCTAAGGGGCTGAAGCTCATTCATAAAGAAATAGGTTTCACTAGGATGAAAAAAAGAACGCCTCCACCACATTTGCAAAATTTAGATGTAATTAATAACTTTTTCATCAAGTGTGCGCCCGTGCTAAATCCAAACAAAGAATTAATAAATTTTTATTCAGACAAGAGAAATAATTTGACCGATGTAAGTTTTCGATTCAGGCGAGTAGAGGAGATGAAGGTGTTGCATATCATTAATTCTATAAAGAGTAAAGCTGTGGGTTGTGATGGAATAAATATTCAAACTTCAAAATTGTGCCTTCCCCATATTCTTCCCACATTACACACATCATTAATTTTTGTTCGGAGAATTCCGTTTTTCCAAACCAATGGAATAAAGCACTCGTCACTCCTGTACCTAAGACAACGGATCCTAAGATTTTCAATGAGCTGCGTCCTATCAGTATATTGCCAACATTATCAAAGGTTCTTGAAAAGTTAATTTGTCATCATTTATATAATAACAATATCATACCGATAACACAATCTGGGTATAGGAGAGATCACAGCTGCCTAACATCACTGAGACATATCACGGACGACATTCTAAAGGCCTGTGATGAGGGTAAGTTGACACTACTCGTTTTGCTTCATTACTCTAACGCTTTCGACACTGTTGATCACAAGATGCTGCTGTCTATTTTGTCTCATGTTGGTCTATCTGATGGAGCTTCTTCTTCTCAAGGGTTACCTTGAGGGAAGATCAGAAGCTACTCATTATGAAGGTGCTACGTCTTCATTTTTAGAGATCTACAGGGGTGTTCCACAGGGCTCGATACTTGGACCACTTTTTTTCATAGTTTATATTTCACAGTTCGTCAAATACATCACGTCTTGTTCGGTACACTATTATGCGGAAGATAGTCAGCTGTATTTGTCATTTTTTCGTGATGAGGCGGATCAGGCGGTTACAGCTCTCAATTTTGACATAAGTAATGTCGTTGAGGTTTCTGAAAATCATTGCCTGCAATTTAATGTTGAAAAGACGGTCGTCATTGTTTTTGGACCAGGGAGCGATAGGATAAGACTTTTAGAGGATATTCATATGGTTGTAGTGGGTGGTGGTACGGTGAGACTCTCTGGAGTTGAGATTTACTCAACATGTCTCTTAGTGTCTCAAGAAATCGTACATGATGCTACGGGTTATCTATAAACATCGTGAATATCTGAGTGTGCATGTAAAGAAGTTACTGTGTGAATCCTTGGTTCTATCTCATTTAAATTATTGTGATGTTTTATACAGCCCCTGTTCAACTTCATATGATAAGAAGCGTATTCAGAAACTTCAGAATTCTTGCCTTCGTCTAATATTTGGCATTAGAACATTCGAAAGGATAAGCCACACGTTACGACTTGCAAACTGGCTAAACATGGATAATCGAAGACTCTTGCACTCTGCCACGGTATTCTTCAAAATACTTCAGTCCGGAAAACCTCCATATCTTTACAATAAAATATCATATTATATTATATATATATATATATATATAATATTATTATTATTATTATTATATAGAAGCTAAGCTCTCAATTAATTATTGTAAAAACACTGAAGTGCGTAGAATTTCCTATTACAAGACCAGAATTTTAAAGTTTTATTTACAACTCATGCCACATGTAAAATGGACATTCAATTTTATTTATAGTTTCAAGATGAATTTCAGGACTTCATTTGGGATTTCCTATTGATGTTTGATTGTTAGTTATGTTTTCCATCGCAATTAAATAAATTTCACGTCTGTAAAAAATAACACCAAGTTTTTCCACATTCAAAACCATATTTGATGACCTATTGCAAAAGTGTTTAATTTCTGCATGTGACAGAAGGCGATGCTGTGGCTTTCTTTTGAAGATTTTACAAGAATATAAAACAGTAAGGACCAATTTTGCCGCTTTGTTGCTTGTGGAAACACATCTGAAAGCATTATTCAATTTTGACCTGTCCATATCGAAATACGACCTCATTAATGCACCATCACAACACCGGGTTTTCTCGGTGTTGTTGACCAGCATCACCTGAAAAGCGAAACTCTCCTAGTATATTTACATAAGCAAACCATATCGGCCATTTTAACCTATAATTCATCGTTTTTTTATATTCATTATACTATCGATAGCCACTATAGCCACAGATATTCTTGATATTTCAAGTTGAAACCAAATTACCCGCCATTGAGGATTTAAAATATTTCCTAGGTTCACTTTCATAGTTTTAACACCAAAGAAATAAAGCACAACTCTCAAGGGCGCAATATCTCTAGACGCAGTAATCAAGGCACGTGCAATGTGCATATCTCAGAAAGGAATGATATCAGTCCGGATTACACATTTAAATTTCCACCTGATAAAAATTTCATTTCACAACGAATCATCCAGATTCTGTTCAACGTCATTCGTTACTATTCCAAAGACGACATTAGATATCAAAACGCAAAACGTGATTCATTGTAAATACAAAATGTTGAATTTAGGAAATTGCCTTAATTGTTGAGAGTTTGCATTCTTTATTGAAAGTGACTGAAATGAAGACAAAACCTCATAAAAATAGTTTATTCATTCATCTAATAATAAAACTAGCACCTTCAGAATTAATTTATGAAAAAGTATTGCCAATCTGAATCATAGCGTATTACATTTTTGAAACAAGACAAAAAATACACCTGCTTGAAATTCACAGATTACTTAGTACCTTCTCACTCAGTATTTCTTTATCAAATCATCAGTAAACAAGTCAATATCAATCTATATTTGGCAATGAGACATAGCCCTAGTATTATGAAGAATTTATGCCACTGCTGAGTAGGTAGTTAGGAACTTGGGGAGTAAGATCTTGAGATATATCAATATTCTTCAGTTTGAAGGAAAAAATGTTATGAAGTTATTTAGAGCATAATTTTTTCATTTCTCGAAAAATGTCACGAAACGAAAATCATAATGTTATTTTGGTATTTTATTATGGTGAGTGGAGAAGAAACCATCATCCAAATTGCGTTATTATAAATTGGCTTTTACGTTTCCCCACACGATAATCATAGAAACCGACACAAAATTGGAAATTTTCACTATTCAGCCAAGTCGCGATGCGTGTTAGCTATATTTTCCACCAAAATGACATTCTATTTGATCTTTTTCTTCATCGTTGAATCTCAACAGGATACACGTATCGGTTTTCGGTTCGCGTATCATCAATTACGGGATAAGTTCTGGTCTCGAACTCGGGCTTGCATCAATTTGATTCCCTAGTGATGGGCAATATGAATACTAAATCCCCAACAGCAAAGGTGGAGTACAATAGTAATCTCGGGCATTATCCTCCCCATCAAATTGAAAATTATTCACCCCTAACCATAATACATAATAAGATTTTTCGTTTACCTGACTAGGTGACTGCCAATTTTTTTATACAATACTGAAAGAGTGAAGGGGATTATGCAGCATTCGGATTGTTACCCAATGAAATTCTACAAATGTTCTTCCTGAAAATGTTGATTGGAAGTTTGAAGAAAAGAATAGGTAGAAGAGGTAAATCGAATCAATTCGATTTGGTCTAGCTAAATTAACAGACGAGTCCATGAAATGAAATACACTTCTTGCAACAATTAAAGGAACATAAAAATTTTCCAAATTTTTTGTTGTTTCTCAACAGGCTGTATCTCACTGAAAAATGGTCGTATGAGGAATAGAAAATACAACTTTCGAAGCTTGAAGACTCTAGTTTCTGAATTTATTGGTTAATCATTTTCAGAGTACGAGCAGCCATGCAATCCTCGGATAAAGCACGAAGAATTTTTTTTTTCAATTTTTCAAATTTTTATTTTTGCTCCACGCGCATGGAAAAATTGTTTTGAGCTAGACCGATGCAGAGCCCACAAAGCCTGTTCATTCAGGTCTGATTTGTTCTTCATCACCCTCGGAGATGACAATTTGTCTTCGAGATATTTCATTTTGAATGCAAAAGGACGCTTTTTCACTCAACTGCCGATATCCCCGGAACAACTGGAGGCCTATCAAACCGACAGCCGGTTTCTGTTTCTGCAGAAAATTTCCTACAAAAATGTTTAATCAAGAAAAAAAAATTTTCTCCTGTAACGGTTATGTTAAAAAAGAGCAGGAAAATGCCATTTTGCCATTTGTTGGTTAACGAACTTTATCTTCATCAATATTGGAGGGAAAGGTAAGGTTATGAGAAAATTTTACAGCCTAATGTACCTCAAAGACCCTTCTAAATCGGTAGATCGATCGGTGAAGCGGTTTTCCTGGACCACTCGATTGAAACTTTGAAAGAATTGAGGGAACAAGGTTTTTGTTTCCTAAACTTGAGCTAATCTTTCTGAAAATTATTAATTTAATTTTAACAGTTAGTAGTATATTTTGTATTATCTGAAGATCAGAAAAAAAATTAATTCCGAAAAAAAAATTTGGAAAGTTTGAATGAAAAACTGTTTTCTCGTTTTCTGACTAAAATTTACCGCCGGTGTCAGCGTTACCCAAAGCATACCACGAGGAGGTTTCACGGTCGGATTTACGCTTCATTTCTGCTCAAACACGTTTGTTCATGATTCTTCAGGCCTTTTGTCACGATTAATAATAAACCATTAAATTTTTTCCTGAAAATATCGGAAAAAATTTTTTTTTCAGTGAGAATTTCTATTTTTTTTTCTCGATATAATCAGCACATAATTCACCAGTTTTTGTTTCAATTTCATTATAATCTCTGAAACATTCAAAATTGAGTTTAAAGTGAAAAAGAGATTAATAGTTGATTCTTGAAAAGAAGAGATCAATATAGGTTTTTAATTTTTTCATAATTTCAATCAATTGGTCCAGGAAAACCGCTCCACCGATCGATCAACTGATTTAGGGGGGTCTTTTGGGTATAATAGTCTTTAGAATTTACTCCTAACCTTAGCTTTACCTCCAATATTAATGAAGATAGAGTCGGTTAACCAACAAATGGCAAAATGACATTTTCTTCCTCTTTTTTCACAATACCGTTACAGGTGAAAAAAGTTTTCTCAATTGGACATGAACGATTTTTGTAGAAAATTTTCTGCAGAAAAAGAAACCGGCTGTCGGTTTGACAGGCCTCCAGTAGTTCCGGGGATATCGGCAGTTGAGTGAAAAAGGGTCCTTTTGCATTCAAAATGGGATATCTCGAAGACAAATGGTCATTTCCGAGGGTGATGAGAAACAAATTAGATCTTAATGATCAGGCTTTGCATTCTTTTCATCAGTCTAGCTCAAAAAAAAATTTCATGCGCGTAGAGCAAAAATAAAAGTTTTAAAAATAAAAAAAAAATTCTTCGTGCTTTATCCGAAGATTCCATGGCTGCCGGTACTCTGAAAAATTGTTAACCAATAGATACATAAACAAGAGTCTTCAAGCTTCAAGGGTTGATTTTCTATTTCTCATACGAATATTTTTCACTGAGATGCAGCCTGTTGAAAAACACCAAAAAATTTTGAACATTTTTCTGTTCCTTTAATTGTTGTGAAAAGTATATATAAGTAGAGAGTATATATTTCTCTATATTTTATAGAATAAATGGTAGAAAAAGTCTTTGAACAAAGTTATTGTGATATTGAATGTACTAGACGAATGAAATTTTGTGGTACATACCTGTATGTTTTCTGTAGTTTCTTTTTGGATCTTTGTCATTCTGGCTCAATCACAATGATTTTAATTTTACTTATTTTTTATGTGTACCGGGAGAAAAACTGAGTTTGACAAAACCGTGAAAGAGAAACACTTACTCATTTGATCCGAATTATATTTTTGAAATAAGAAAAAAAACCGAGAAACCTGAGCCAGGCTCATGAGTTCCTCAATTCTCCCCTATTATCGAATGAGGAAAAACATTCAATCATAATGAATTCTGAAATGGTTTCCTAAATGAATGAAACACACCGATAAAAGATCATGTATCCAACACGATGCAACTGGGGATAGAGCACTGAATACAAAAAAAAATACAACAACAAATAGAACCAATGAATAAATAATATTTTTCCTCCCTTCACACTACTCTAGAACGTTTTCAAATTGTCCAAAATTTCCTATAACATATATGTGTCGTGATTAGTTTTAATCCTTGAATCAATATTTCTTAAAGAAGTCGGAAAAAGATTAAGAAATTTCGGACCCATGAATTCTATTGATGGTTTAGAATCAGCACAGTCTAGAACTTGTAGAACACCCTCCAATATTTGCCAAAGGGATTAATTATATCAACCGGATTTTTTCAGGTTGATAAATCAAAAACTGTATGTACAGCTAGAATATTCCGAATGAATTGAGAGAAGTGAATTATTATGAAAAGCAAATATTGATATAATGCTTTTTTGTGACGAATACGTTTGCATCAATAACATCAAACATACCTAAAAATTGGATGTATTGAAACCTAATTCCATTTAGTCATATTCATGAAGGTAGCTATTTGGACGCAATAAAAATACATAGAACATTTCATATCCAGTGAGACACGACTGGATATTGAATGCCAGCTTTTTGTGTTAATGAAAACAAAATTAATTATCAGTGATGAAAATTTGTAATTAAAATTAACCGCTAATCAGTGATCCCGATTGTTCTTGTTTTTTACGAATTTTAAATTTCAATTTCTGCTTATAATTGAGATAAATGAAATGAAATAATTCAAACATCGACATCAAGAGAGCCTTTTGGGCTTATAAGCCGTCCACCATTAGGAATTATTTCACCTAACGTTTCGCCTATATCTGCAGTAGGCATCTTCAGAGGATTGTTGGTCTAAGATTGTAACTCGATGGCTGATTTACTGACAAATCTGTTAGCAGTCAATACTATCGTTCTGACTATCATCAGTACGAAAGTCAGATCCGGGCTCGGAAATTCTCAGATTCGCAGATAAATTTGGTTTCAAATATATCGGAGTATATTTTAAATGAATTTTCTGGTATAATTACATATTCGAATGAATTCTATTGAAAGCGTCTCGTTTGAAAACACCTTGTATATAAGAATTTTTTCTTTGTGTATGTAATTGTTTCGTAGAAAAATATGGGTTTATATTTCTTCCCATTGAATCCTAAATTCAACTCTCACGAAATAACGACATTTTCTATACTACTTGTTTTTTTTGTGGTAAAATGAAATGAAGAGACATCTATCACTGGAGTTTTGTCATCCTATTGTCTCGTATTGTGCCCATTTTTTCTTTGCTCTAAATAATGAATATATTCACAACATAATTTTAATGATAAATAATGATTCTTCTTCATTGTTTGGAATCGACCGAAATCCTCAAGCCTTCATAATTTTATTCTACGAAATAATTATTTCTTATATTTTCATAGCTTGGCAACACATCTTTATTTGTGGCATATGATGTCATTTTCTTGTTATGTTTGGTTGCTTTTTGAGGTTTTCGCTTCAGGCTGCGTTCTGATTTTATATAGTGTTCTTATTTCTCAATAATTTTTGTCATTTTAAGTTTCTTATGAGTACTTTTGTGCATTTTCCTATTTATCGGTGTTTCCAATTTTGGATATCTATTGAAATATTGCCTGGGAGGTCTCTGCATTTTCCTGCAACAGGAAACAATTATAAAAAAATTTTTAATAATATAAGAAAGGGCCCGGCGTAAAAATTTGAGCACTACTTTGTCAGGGACCAAAACTTTACGGGAATAAATTGTTGCCTAACAATGAACAAACAGAAAAAACACTTTGAACTCTTAAGCGTAACGTTTCGGAGTCTTAATCAGACTCCTTCGTCAGACAATAACTAATTATCATTCAACTTCGTAGAATCGTGACAATTTTTTGATTTTTGGAATGACATTTGTCAATATATGATGAACATGGATTAATATTGATTCCTAGATGTTGATATGGTTATTTTATTTCAAAATTCCCTGAAATCCCTCAAATTCCCCCAATAAATCCATCCAAATTCGATCTATTCCTATTGAACAATTGGCGAGATTATTAGCCTCATCCAACAAAATACATGTTGACTCCTCGATTTTTTTTATAACCATCAGGTTCCGTCAATAGAATTTTTGTTCCATTCCAATCCATCATGTGATTGCCGGTATTGGAACACACATGATCTGCTATCTGCGATCTACCAATATCTCTATTTTTTATGTTCTCATTCAAAGGTTTAGTTTTTGTTGATAAAGATCGTAAATCATTGTTTGTTTTGAAAATAGTTCTTATGTTAAATTTAGAACCAATAATTTTTTCTGAAAATCCATAAACATAAGGAATCAAATTTATCAAAATTCGTTGTTCTTGACGGTTTGTTGTTGGTTCTTGATAGTTATTATCGTTTTGATGCAAAATTATTCTCTCTAAATTTGAAATAGTTTTTTCTATGAAATTAGTTATTGATCATCCTCCAGAATATCTTGAATGAAATTAATTTTGTTATTCCGTATTTCATTTGTCGATGAAATTAATTGCGCTCCATCATAAAGCATTTTTATAATACTTCTTTTAACACTCATTTGATGATTAGAATAATAATTTAGATATCGATTCGTGCGTGTCTTTTTTCTGAACACACTTGTTTCAAAATGATTTGGAAACTTTTTTATCGAAACATCTGAGAAGGAAAGTACATTATTTTGTTCCAACTCCATTGTGAATTTTATTGAAGGTTCTTTATTATTGATATGATTGAAAATTTTTATCAATTCTTCTCTCCCATTTCGACGAAAAAATTATGCATTCTTCCCAGTACCTATAAGTTTATCGAATAGAGAAAAGTACCGTCTCTCCCTTTACTTTTCGACGGGTAGTGTATGTTGCTTCAGAAGCATCGTACCGTGTGATATGAATCCTCACCCTATCTGGATTTCCTTCAAATCTGCGAAAAGAACAATGTCAGATGCATGACTGCAGAATCGCGGTAAGCCTCTATTCTGTTACACGCCGACTGGGATTTACAAGGCATTGAGGGATAACTGGAAAAAAGGGTCCTCTGTCGTCAGTTTCGACCCGATCCTACGTGTTGCGATACACACTTTGAAGTCGCATTCGTTGGGAGGATCCTTTGTTATCCGTTATTATTATTACGTTCATTTTGAGTCTTTATGTCAGACCGAGCGACAATGAATTATGATTTGTCGCGTTTTAATTATCAGAAACCTTTGAACGCATTCAGTTATCCCATAGCAATTTCGCGCTCAAAGCGCTTCTCTCGTCTCCTTATAGCGTTATGCGGAAAAATCTCTTCTAATTGTCAGATATGAAATTTAATAACTCCGTCGAGTGAGGGTGATACTTGGAGGGGTCATTGCGTGTTTCGTCATTGAAGACTAAAAATTAACTCGGATGAGTTTTCTTCCGCCAAAACGAATTAATTGAAGACTTATTATCTGATAACTTCCAAACTGTGGGGAGGATCTAACCAGAAATTAAAAGAATGTCTGACGATTCTCAAGCTCATTTGTAAAAGTCGATGAATATTGTAGCAAAATTGATGAGCCAGTCATTGAAATGGAATAAGGGACTGTCTACATGGCGCCAAAACTTTATTTAAATATTGAAATAGTATTACGCAATACAGGGTGTGGAATTTAAGGAAGATAAGTGATGGAGTTATGCTGAAAAGAGCCATGGAAAACTTCCGGAAAAGACTCCAAAGGTCGATATTAGAAATCATAGGCAAATAAACTAGAATTGACTAGCTTTCAGAATTAGAAAAAATGATTCAATATCTCATTTCGCTTTTATTCACCAGCTCTCTCAAATGTGAGAGAAAACACTCTGTGGCGTTAATATTGGCAAGTAGCTCATATACCAAACGAAACCTGAGTACTTGTATCAAGTTTTTTTTTTCATTTCAAGATAAATAAAATATCTATATAGGTGCATATAAATATAGCACAATTATCTTGAATGCATTAAAATGTTCATATATTATATCCGGAAATTACATGTCGCGCTACAAATTACCGCTTTTTATTACATTTAATTGCAGTAATTAGTTATCAATATTATCTGGTCAGATACTAATTACTCTTCAGTTTTTCAGTCGTTATGATAGTTTCGTCGTTAATAGAACTGTCACAGAAAATCTGAAATAGAATTGATTACGGGCAAATCAAAAGTTTTTTAATGTCAGAATTTATCTAAGTGACTTCGTGTTCATGCCGCGAAATGTATCATTCGATTTTTTTTTATTCCCTTTGGAAGAAGGTGAACGCTTACACGTAACCTGACCTTTCATCCACATAGAAAGCCCCTTTTAGCGTGAAATTGAAAACTAATACATGTCACGAGAGCACGCACTTTCAGTGTCAAAGGAAATCCTCGAAATGACAATCCATTCCTACAATAATAATTATCCTTCATTTCACGCTTTAGGTTATGTCAGCTCAATATGTGTGTGGTTTTGATTCTTGGAACTAACGCTAGTGTCATCTAGCAAGACCTTCTCATTGATAAACTGAATGGAGAACTGCTTAGATATTCTTTCAATCTTCCCAATACAATAGGGTAGCTCTTGTCGTAAGGGCACTTGTAACAACTGACAATATAATAGCCTTGCAGTCGTGGATGATGGCTTGTGATCGAAAATATGTAAATGAATGCCGGTTGGGGCAAACATGGTGAATTTCAGTCCATATATCGTTTGCTCGTTTTAGAAACGCCTGTTGAAGTGTCAGAAGTTGGATTGGAGTAGCGCTGGTACGTCATCCTTTTGAAGGGGTCGTGTGGGAAACACGCTACTTCATCGAAAAATAACCGTAATATGGTGAAGCGTCATTTTCGGAAATGAACAAATCAAATTATTCATAAACATAATTGCATGTGAATTCCGGATAGTTGAAATAATGAAGACAGGGGGTCAAGAATTGCGGTTGATTGTGCAGAAGCAACTGATTGGGCTCATTTTTTATTCATACCTATTCCTGACGATCAGCACGAATCCATTCACTGAAAACAATATAATTGCTCTTCATTGTTCTGAATATTCAAGTCAGGGATTAATGGAAATATGTTTCACGTTTTACTACCTCCGAGAAAAAGTTACAATACTAGATGAATATTTGACTTCTACATACCTTTCAAATAGAATACTAGGTACCGGCAAAAAACAATTCTTGGTATACTATTTTTTTTTATTCAGCCTAGATAAAAAGATATGGCAATTTTAGAATTTCATAATGAGCTATGTCACTAAAGTAGGTGAAATTTTACTCACATAACTGGTGAGGTGGGGTTTGACAAACCTCAGATCGAAAACACTGATATTTTGGATTTATATAAAAAAAATAAAATACGAGTCATTTTTGGGTAGACTCTTTCATAAAAAAATAGTTTATTATTGATAGTTCAATGAAATACGAAATATGTTTGTCCTTTTAACTTAAATTCGAAGTGTTGAAAAAAATGGAGCAAAATAACATATTCATAAATTCTCGAACTTTAAAAATTAAATGAATATAAACTTGGCAAATGAGCCATTGCACTATCAGGAAGGATACAGTTACTGCAGTAAGTCCCTGCATGGTTTGCAGGAACTATCTTCATTTGTAGCCCATTTCTGGAAACACCTATCGTCTAATGTCAACTTGTCATCAGAAGATAAGAAGCCCAAATAGAACTTGAACTAAAGTTTAAGGAAACAAAAGCGTTATATCGACACGTATGTGATCTTATGGCTTCGAAATCGTTCTGATTGAAAGCTACATAGAATCTCACCGACAACGGCCAACCCAAAATTTCACAAACTTAATTCATATTTTGTGTGGGGTTTGTGAAACCGCAGATCCCAATTACGGGTTAACAATTAGTTCCCTCGAATTTTTGGTATAATCATGGAATTTAATGGTAGGAAATGGCCAAAATGAAAAAAATTAAATAAGTAGGTAGAATTTCGTGTTCGTAGAATATCCACCACATAAATCATTCCATAAGGTGAATTGAAGTGTAGAGTTGTATCGAACAATCTCGACATCTGTTGACAAAATACACTTCTCGCAACAATTAGAATAACAGAAAAATTTTCCAAATTGAGGCTGTATCTCAGTGAAAAATGGTCGTATAAGAAATAGAAAAATCAACTTTTGAAGCTTGAAGACCCTAGTTTCTGAATTTATTGGTTAATAATTTCTCAGAGTTCTGGCAGCCATGCAATCCTCGGATAAAGCACGAAGAAAAATTTTTTTTTACTTATCAAGTTTTTATTTTTGCTCTATGCGCATGGAAAAAAATTTTGTTCAGTTAGAGCTGAATAAACAGGCAATGCGGCCCTTGCATCGGTCTAGCTCAAAAAAAATTTCCATGCGCGTAGAGCAAAAATAAAAATTTGAAAAATTTCTTCGTGTTTTATCCGAGGATTGCATAGCTACCCGTACTCTGAAAAATTGTTAACCAATAAATTCAAAAACTACAGTCTTCAAGCTTCAAAAGTTGATAATTCTATTTCTTATACGACTATTTTACACTGAGATACAGCCTGTTAGAAAACACCAAAAAATTTGAAAAATTTTTATGTTCCTTTGTTACGAGAAGTATACAATTGAACTTTTTCAAGGCTCCCGAAATTCGTAAGTGTCCAAATCTGAAAACAGAAAATAACAAATACTCAATACCATTGAATGAAATTAAAAACCACTCAACGTTCAGAATATGAATTTGACCAAGCAGCGTATAATTCCGTATTACCTAATTTGTCGATTTCATTATGCATTCAATTTTTAATTTGGGAATATTGAACGGGAGGCTTTCTCGAAGATTGACCGTGAAGTGATAAGATTTCTATTTGAAACTTATGTTTCAAACTTCCCTAACCTTTTTATAAATTCATAGACTAATTGCAATATCTTCACAGGTTTCTCCCCCTGATGATAATAACAGAGCAATGCATGAAGCATTGCTGAGATAATGTAAAGATTTTCTGACACTCTTTCAGGTTTTCCCTCGGATTATCTGAAACAAAAGCAGTTGAAAAGGTCCAAATAATGGAAATGCTTGAACGTATAATCTTCCACTAATTTGTAATTTCCAAATCGGTTGTAAAAATAGTGGCCTATCAATGAACGAACAATGAAATTTCGAACTGTCAGATCAAATAGCGTTTGTGGTCTATATAAGCGTCTTTCGTCAGGCAAAATTGCAAAATCTTCACAATCGTCGATTTTTCATTATGCATTCGGTCAACGATGGCAAGAATTTTTTTTTTCAACAGATTTGATCTTTATAAATTAGTGATAGAATTCAAGCAGAATCAATCAAGCAAATGAAATCAACAATTTTTGGTTTGTATGTCATGAGGGATAAAATTTCAAAGCAAAAAAATATACTCCTTTTAGAAATATGCGGGTTTCAAATAAATATTCGGAACGAAACATGTTTTTCTTATTACGCTATAGATTTTTTTTATATCATTTATATCGAAAACCGTACAACATAACCTGACTCATAGTTCCTGCAAATTTCATATTTCTGACGATAAAATGCAAGTAGTACCAAATAAAAAAATATTTGTCCCTTATCTCAAATGAGTTAGAAAAGCTTTTCAGTAAATTCGTATGATCGAAGTTACATAGAAGGAAAGCTAATGTATTGAAGAAGCACCGCAAAAATCACTCTGAAAATGATTCCTTCAATAATTTTGGATGATTTAAATTACATAACTGTCAGTACAATCTGTTATCTACAAATCTGAAATACATACATAGCTATGTACTTTTCAGTTACAAGAACGCAAAGTTCTTAAAAAACTCGTAGACTCGTAGCCATATTCACGGATTTGAAATTCCAATTATTTCATACGACTGTTGCACTATTTCACTTTATGACTACTGTTATTAGGGTTTGCGAAACAGCGTGACTCGCTTCAAAGTATGAACTGAAATAACGTCTTCGGAAGAGACCACATCAGAAAAGTTTCAAATGAAAGTTTTTCAGTTTTTTCCAATAGCATACCTACATACATGAGTTATATATATATATATATTCTTATGAAAAAGAGAGCTAAAATAATACAATAAATGTTGAAACAAAAAGTACCTAAGCTGAGGTAAAAAAAGAACGGGGTATCATAACATTCTTTGTATGATACTATAGAATCATACGATACTATCAACACTTGTATCATACGATACTATACAGCCAGGGGAAAAAACCTCAGCCGAAAAAACCTGCCTCCCCGTAAACAAAATAACATAAAATATCAGGAAATCTTGAAAGACATCAGTGTGATCATCTTCATGATATCCGTCGATTGTCTCGGATACACAGATTCTTCCCAAAACGACTCGTAATTCTTAATCTGAAATGAAAAAAGACAAAAGCAGAAAAGAAACCAATTATTCAGAATAAATCGAAGCCATTTTGGAAATGTATTTGCTACTTTAAAAAACATCAACATTAAGATTTCTTGGCCAAATAATATTCGGAGATTTATAAATATTTATGACAGAAATGTCACAAAATTTGAAAGAAATGAAAAAAAACTCCATCAATTTCCCCTTTCCGAATCTGTTGGAAGTTACGTAACTGATAATTTTTCAACATAACAAGCTGAACTTGTAAAAAATCAATTAATACATAACTTTTCAACTGTCCTCTTTCACGACGATTCTGTTGCCGTGTGGGTTTCTTGCAGAAGAATCTCTTTGATACCATGTTCATCAGCTAATTTGGAGACGTAATCACACTTGTCTTTTGAAATTCCTTCGATATTCAAATTCAAAATCCACAAATTGTTGCTCTCTGGTCGTGAGGGTTTTTTCAAACCAGATACGACCTTCCAGGTGATGATTTTTCGGCACTTCAGATGTTTGAAGACCGCTACGGGACCCCAATGAAAGGCAATCATCTCCCATAGATAAACCGAACATGTTATAACACCAGAAAACAGAATATTTTTCAGGAACAAAAACTAAGACTTATTACGAGAATTGTCATTCTGACAACATGAGTTGACACCGCGATAATAAAGTCTCACTGCATGCTGACTTTTGCAATGTTACATAGTTGTCAATTTTAGATTGTTCTTAATTTCAGCTTATATTCTTCACTATCATTTTATTTTTCAAAATTTTAGAGACATGAAGATGATGACACTAATCTCTTTCAAGATTTTCCTGATATTTAATATTTTGAGTATCAAAGAAGTTTTTTCAGTTGAACTTCCAAAATTGGTAGCATATCGTATCGATGGCCCAATTCTAAAATTCCGTATCTGAAAGGAAGAAATTTCATAGCACATGAAGAAAAACTTTCTAATTCTTGTAGGCCATCGATATCTGAAATGAAGATTCTATCGACGTTTGAAAAAGCATCAAGAGACGAAGATCTAGGTTTAGTAGAGAAAAGGATTTCCATCCGACAAATGACGACTTCTGATTTTGTGTTCGAGTCAATCAGTTTTTCTGTGGGCGATCACCAATTTTTTTTCAAAACTAATGAATCTAATCGAAAGAAAACCTCGTGTTTACACTCGATTTGTTCTTTTTCATTGACAATCCAGAACTTCGTTTCCAAAAACATATTTTTAATAATACTGAGAAAATTCATTGAGTTATTTCTAATTCTTGTTGGCCATCTATATCTGAAATGAATATTCTATCGACCTTTGAAAAGCATCAAGAGAACGAAGATCTAGGTTTAGTAAAGAAAAGGATTTCCATCCGAGAAATGACGACTTCTGATTTTATGTTCGAGTCCATCAGTATTTCTTTGAGCGATCACCATTTTTTTTCTGAAATCTAATAAATCTAATCGAAAGAAAACCTCGTGTTTACACTCGATTTGTTTTTTCTTGACAATTCAGAACTTCGTTTCCAAAAACATATTTTTGATTACACTGAGAAAATTCATTCAGTTATTTCGAAACTGCTCGAGGGGTAAATCTTAGACGAACCTGTATATATCTAGTATCTACCCCTCCGAAATTTTCAGGGATCGTTGCATCTTCCACACAAAAGAAACGTCAAATCAGTCACTAAACTTTTCGACAAATTCACTCTTCGCGTTAAGTATGGAAGGAGGGGGGTGGCAAAAATGTGTAATACATGAAGCAAACAAAATGCGGGGACTCCACACACACACCCATCGTCGAAGCATATTATCCTGGCTCCCGTTGGTCACGTGACCAACGAAGGGGAAACAAAAGCCTACGAACGCATAATTTCATCTCGCTCTCGCTCGGAACTATATTCCTTTTTTTCCTACCATACGAGTAGTTTTTTAGGGTGGCGAGAAATTAATTCGGTGAATTGATGTGTATTCCTTCCATTTCCCGGAAACAACAATGCCGGACATAATTCGATTTGGGGTGTCTGTCGGCGCTAAATGATTGAACAATCATCTTTATATTCTGCGGATAACTGAACGAATTGCAATATGAGCACTCGCTCACATAAATTTATTGGGACTTTACACATATGAATTCGACAACACAACACTTGAGAGAGTTCTCAATAGATAGAAGACATCTCGACAGGCGTCGACAAAGTAAGTAAGGCACGAATAATAATAATAATGTTCATTGAATAATTCATAAATTCGATAAACAGAAACTGTATGTTACATAGATAACCAATTACATTAATTTGATTATCTGTGCGTAACTAAATAAAATTAAATGCTAATGTGAAGAATTAATTCATAAGATTATAGAAAAGGGGTTGATGAAATTGATCAAAACATATCAAGAGCAGAGATCATCAACAGTCTAAATGAATGTAAAAGTATATGATCAATTTGAAGGAGCTGGAGTACCTCAAGGCTCAATATTGGGACAAATTAGTTACTTTATACCCAGTATACCTGTTTCAATGAGTTATTTCAGCCATTTCGGAAGATAAAAATTTGAAATATGTTCTTCGAATCGTTCACGGAACCTCCATTGCAGGAAAAAATTTCTGCAATTATTTATTTCTACTCAAAATTCCCTTTTCAATGAAGTATCGCACTTTCTATTCTACTTACAAATTTCAATCTTGATTTTGAGTTGTGTTTACCAGATTCCTCCTATTGATTTCGATTTGGAAGATCTAAAAACATTGAATTTTCAACCAAGATTCATAATATGAAGCCTCAGAGGCAGATTTTCCATATAAACCAGGCTATAGGTACCTTTTCTTTTGTCGTTCTCCCCATCAAATGAAATGTAAAATACAAAAGGTCATTTTGAAATGAAAAATTTACAGGGTGCTTTTTAGAATAAAAAAGTCAGAAGAAGGTTGCTTGAACGAATAAAGGAAAATAAAAATTTCGATCTTTCGATATGACTGAGCTAATCCAGTACACTGGGATACCCGGTATATCGAATATAATAAAAACAGAATTGAAGGAAAATACACAGGTGAAATAGCTGTTTCACTTTGGTTGGACAACAAATATACATACCTATAGATCTTCGGTTGACCATAATTGACCTTCTACTTTCCTTTCACTATACCCTTCTATTCGGAATTCGGATTTTCTGTGACTTCCTATACACACTACAGACTTTCGTTTGATTATGTTTGACCAGCGTTTACTTTCGTTTGACCATTCTTAATTTTCGAAAATAGCAATTTTTTGAGTTTTTGTCCTCCGCGTGTAAATTCTGAATTTTAAAATTTCGGAAACAACAAAAAAATGTGGTCATAGATTTTCATATGACCATGTTTGACCACCTTTTACTTTCGTTTCCTCACCCTTCAGTTTCGAAAAAAATTGTTTCATTTTTCATTCAGAATTAATTTCAGTTTGCTTTTTAAGAAGGCCCATCACATTACTTATCTTTCACATTCTCGCAAAGTTAGATTCATCTGATATTCATTTCAATTATTCATCTGACTTCTTGTATACATACACGTATCCTTGTATGTATACAAAAAGTTGTAAAAAGATTATTACTAAGATTTATTTCGTCTTTGATATCTCGGTTATGGTGAGTCGCAAAGGACAAATTGCAGATTTGAGAGGGCAAAACGTAGATATCACTATCGCTAGGGGCTAGGGCGAAACAATTTTTTATCCAAATCTCTCAGAGTATAAGTGGCCGAAACAACCGGCCAGGTGGACAAAATGGAGCAAAACGAGAGCTATCGAATGACATCAATATCGGAAAGATCCGTTGAGGTGCCCCTTCAATGTAATATTACACCAGCGGCATTTTGAACTCAATTGACACAGGTGAGCAAAATAAACTGAGTGGAGAGCAGAACGTGGAGCATTAAGAGAGAAGAACAACAGGGACACCAAAATCGTAAAAAATCAATCAAATATACAAGTGAGGATAATAATGAGTAGTACATTTGCAGCAGGGAATAAGGTATTTTCTCTATTTCAGTATCGTAATGAGTTCATTAAAGAACTAAAATAAAATAAATTCATTACAGCATTATTTTAAGTTATATTTTTGGTTTTTTGATTGCCAGTACTGACCTCCGATCCTATCAATTGTCAAATGAAATCAATTCAAATTCCGTAATCTGTCAAATTTCGTAAGTCACACCAATTGCCAAGATACAATACAAAAGTCACAAATCTGAATTTTTATATGAATGTCGGGGTCCTTCATAAAACTTGACTGGAATAGAGAAAATATCGTCTAAAACTCGTGGCAGAAGGCAATTCCAACACTCATGCTTTCAAAAACTCGCTCCTTCGTCGCTCGTTTTCGAATTTTGCATTCATGTTGGATTAGGAGCCCATTTGGCAACTTGTTTCGGAATATACTATTATGATGCCAAACCTGAAAAGCTTTTTCTGGAGCTTTCAGTATAACACCCAAACATGTATGTATTTACAATTGCTGTTCTAAAATCAGGTGTGTACTTGAGGATGATATAAACAAGGTTTTTGTATCCAATTGTTCAGTTACCATCAACAAAGATTCCTCTTGTTTAAATAATAGAGCAGGAGGCTGTTCCAATTGATAACTTAGATTCATCCAAGGTAAGAGATGCTTTCAGCAGAGCACAATCGCAATTTAATTCAGCATCTGCAGGGAGGTCCCTAGCTGAAGCCACAATTGCAGAAGTAGCAAAGTCGATTGTTAAAGCTGCGGAATAGTGTAATTAGAAAAGCAGACTCTTGAAGAAGATAATTGAATATCCAACCAAAAACATTTCCATGTAAAATATTGCCAAGACGAGGTCCTATTTCTAACATTCTCAAAAAGTTATCAGATGTCATGTAAAGCCAATATTATGTCTTGGTCGAAATCAATGACTTTGCCGTTTCTCTTTCGTCACGTGAGCGTAAGATAAAAGATTCATTCGCTGTTCATAACCAGTCACTTATTTTGACTAAGGCATAGAGTTTGTGAAATAAGGACTTGAGAAGATAAAGAGTGTAGAGTTAGCAGCTTGGCTCTACATGAGATCTGATAACTTTTTGACAATGTCATAAATAAGGCCTCGTCATGGCAATATTTTAAATGAAACTGATTTTGGTTGGATTCCAGTTATTTTTGTACCTTTACCTACCTAGGTTCAAGCTGCGATGGCGATGTATTTGAGAGCTGCTATCACAACCACTGTATAAAGAATCCTATCATTATACAATGATAATAAAAAATTATATCAGCATAAGCGCTGTTTTATTGTGAACACGTTGATATAGGGTTGCCTGCAAAAAAATTGGACCTAATAGGGGTAGCCGAGGTTTGAAGGTTGCATTGTTGACGCGCCGGGTAATAATAAAGGACCGAACACCGCAGTCTTATCTGAATGTAAGACAGTGCAAATGCTCGGTTCTTTTACTCAAAGAGTTACCCCTACTACATAGGTACCTTTTATAGGCTATATTGAGAACAATACGGCGATATTCTGTAGCAACTGACATTTGAATTTAAAACAAAAGTCCAATGTATTCAATACCATAATATAATATTAACTTATGGGTATAATGTGGACTGCCGAAAATTCGGGTAAGGCGATAACAAGAAAATATCTGGAGATCTTGAATTACATTAATAAATTTTGTTACAGAGTAGCAAAAAAACAAAAAAATAATATCAATGAAAAAAAAAACGATCAATATCTTGTGACATGTTCTTTCGAGCATTTAGGCCGTCGTCGTAGATTAGTTCTCGACGTTTCGCCAGTTCGAGTGTCTGGCATCTTCAGGAGTTATATTTCAGGAGATGTTCTCACTGGACTGAACTGCCTGAGTGTGACGGGGACGCAGATTGTACTTCCTTATATAACCTCGGTCGGGGGGCGTGGCTGCGCTTGACCGGTCCCGTCCCGATAACGAACGCGCGCCGGTGTCCGACCGGTTCACAACCGGTTGTCGATCTTCATTCACTTCATGAACCCGGTTATTAGTATGTGGAAGCGGTTTTGTGTTTTTGAGTACTGGCACCCATGTTCTATTGATTTTCAAAGATTCCTCCGATTTATTGAAATTCGTTGGGTGTTTATGAATTTCGATTGCTTCCCTGTAGAGCGTGGGGTAGTATGCGGTAGTGGTGCACAACACTTGGGTTTTGTCGAATTCTATTGCATGATTCGTGTTGTTCAGTGTGTGATCTGCGACGGCGGATTTCTCTGAATGACCCAGTCTACAATTGGCCTTGTGTTCCTTGATTCTCGTATTGATGGATCGCTTCGTTGTACCGATGTATACACTTCCACAGCTGCACGGAATTCGGTATACACCTGGTGTACTGAGTGTATCCCTTCTGTCCTTGGTCGGTTGTGGCCGGTTGTGAACCGGTCGGACACCGGCGCGCGTTCGTTATCGGGACGGGACCGGCCAAGCGCAGCCACGCCCCCCGACCGTGGTTATATAAGGAAGTACAATCTGCGTCCCCGTCACACTCGGGCAATTCAGTCCAGTGAGAACATCTCCTGAAATATAACTCCTGAAGATGCCAGACACTCGAACTGGCGAAACGTCGAGAACTAATCTACGACGACGGCCTAAATGCTCGAAAGAACATGTCACATTGAACGATGGCCGCGAAAGCCTCAACCAATTCATTACACATGAGACGTTTTACAAGCGCTTCATTTTATCCCCTGTTCGAAATGTGTGGGTAATTTTCTTAACATTTATAACAAGCAGTCCTCCACATATATCAATTTTCAGACCACTAGCATAAAAAATGGCACATACAAACTTATAAATACCCTGGTTCTAAGGGTTGGGGGTTGAAAGTTTCAAGTTAAAGAATTTTTTCGTTGTTTGTGTACTGAAACTAGCTCATATATCAAATTTAAACTTGATAGGACATCGGGAAGTACCCTAACAGTTTTTATGATCATCAGTGAGTGAGTGACGAAATCGGGGGTTTTTAGATATCTTCAAAATCAGATTAGTTGATTATTGTTAGTTTCATCTCAAATACATATGAATATATGTAAATGTAAGGTTCTTTCATAAGACAAACAAAGGTTATAATTTTTCCATACGTGCATTTTCGATGGATTTGTGAATTCCTTATTTCGTATTCAATTGGAGAAATTTTTTTCATACATATCGCTTTTAGTATAGTAGGAAATCGCTCAATTTAATGTGTATTTCCTTTTCATGATTGAAATCATGTTTCACCACTGAAGTGATAAGGTATATTCTATCTTTTTGCACATTGTCGGTAAAATGAATTAATCCTGAATTAGGGACCATAAGAAATATCAAGTTCCTTCGTTGACGAAATTGTAAAACTTGTTGTCTCGAGCCTCCTCGTTCGTGTTATACTAACGATGGCGTGAGAGTCACGTGACTCGCACTACATTTGACTAGAAATGAATCAAGGGCGATGTAACGCGACGCCCGAAGTGTGCGAGTGTTTTTATTCTATTCGAGGAGTGCCACAAAAGAGTGCATTTATTATAGGAGGATTCGGTTGATACCCGACCAAGTCTTGTAATCTTTTCGCTTTTGGGGCGCAATTGATTATTGTGGAAGGCCATAATCCTGTCAGTCTAGTGACAACGGGTAAAAGGAAACCAGTGATTATGTCGATAAGATCGGAGCGTTTGCCGATTACAATTGCGATTATTAAAACGGTTGAATTATTAGGGGTTGGCCTCCCAAAGATTCTCTCAGCTGAAGAAGGTATCTAGATAATTGAAGTTGGGGCGAAGAAGCATATCGACCGTGATGTTGACATTAAGTCTCAAAAATTTACATTTGATAGATTGCTTCAACTTCCAGTAGAAGATAAAAGGATTAAAGGCTTTGAACGCCAGTTTACATAAGTTAATTCTTCATCTTCTCACATACGATCACACGATCGCCAAAAGGAATACAACGAAGAAATATCAATTATCATAATAATTTTCAAAAATAATTTACTAGCATGTATGACGTCCTGAAAAAATAGTTTGATACTAGCAGAATAGAGTCTGATACTGATTGAATTTGCGAAGACTTTTCATTTCATTCAGCGTATAATTTCGAAAAAACGCTTAATATCTGTGGCATAGCAAGTCACTTAATCAATTATGGAATAGATATATGCGTCCTGATTCGAATTCAGTAATTATCATCAATTGTATGTAACAATTAGGGCACGATTAGATATTTATGAGTCAATCAAGGTGCCGTAATGGATCAAACGGCTTCACTATACAGGGTGATTTGACGAAACTTGTAATACGATTCTACATCGTAATCAGGCTTGGACAAGAGAGTAATGGTTGTTTCCATCAATGACACACGGCCTGGCTGACCAGCTCTTCCGGTCTTATGAAGAAGTAAAAAATTGATCGATTCAAAAGATGACCAGTTTTTTCAACGCGGGATTCGAAAGATGGGAGAAAATCGTGGCCAGCGATGGACAATATTTTAAATCATAAATATATAACCAGTTTTTTACAATAAACACTCGAGTTTCGGGAAAAAACGGCGACAGCAAAGTTGTACACCTGATATTATGAAAATTTTTTTTTCGTTAGAATATATCTCTTTTGACCAATTACATAAATATTCATAATTAATTTTTTATTGCCTTGTTGTTCATTATCATCATTGGATTATTTTTCGATATGACAGAATATTTCAAAACATTTTGGGTGAGACAGAAAACTTGATTTCGTTATACAATACCCAATGATTATACATATAATCATTTGGTTACAATTACATAATTTTATTCACTTTAAATGGTAAACGATTTATCGGTCAAAAAATATGACTCGATAAATTTTGTTGGTTCTTTTTCATTCACACTGCTGTGATGAAAAAATTAATACTCCGAAATGAGGAAAATTACTTTTTGGGGTAATTTAGGGAAATCTACCATTAATCGCAGCAAGTCGATTCAATGATAAGAGTCCCCATCTAGTTTAGCCTTACACATAACTGTGATGGGCGTTTATTCTACTGAGTATAATTCAATAGATATAATTTATTATGCGATTTATTCAGAATCACTTAATCTGAGAAAATAATAATTTCCAATACACTTACCTACTCTCACATGATCGAATATAATGACTTCGAAATGAATAAAGTTCATACTGCACTTCTTATCTTATATCTAATTTCTCATGTGTAACGACTTCTGCTTTAGGCAAAAACTCCCCAAAATACCCATAGAGGAGGGTTATTTTTTATATGAATTCAAATTTGAAATCTCTTTAATTATTTTCATATCATTTCAATATCACAAATAAAATATTCCATAGTTTCCAGAAAGCATAAAATAACCTCGTGACCAATGATATTAGTTAATTTCATTAAAGATAATCCAAGAAAGATCCAACTAATTGTATAGAAAAAACTATTTCAAATTTAGGGAGGACAATTTTGCGTCAAAACGATAATAACAATCAAGATCCAACAACAAATCGTCAAGAACAATAAATTTTAATAAATTTGATTCCTTATGTTCATGGAATTTCAGAAAAATTAAAAGAATTAGTTCTAAATTTAACATGAGAACTGTTTTCACAACAAAAAATGGTTTACAATCTTTATAAACAAAAACTCAACCTTTGAATTTTGAATGAGAACCAAAACTCATTAAATTGAATTTAAAATATTCCCTGTTTTTGTGGAAAATCTTATACAGCAGAAATATCAAGACCATTAAAAGTTAGAAAACGTGAACATAAGAACAACATAAAAACTAGAGATATTGGTAGATCGCAGATAGCATAGTGTGTTCCAATACGGGCAATCACATGATTGGAATGGCACAAAAATTCTAATGACGGAACCTGATAATTATAAAAGAAAAAATGAGGAGTCAACTTGTATTTTGTCGGATGAGGCTAATAATCTCGCCAACTTTTCAGTAGGAATAGATCGAATTTGGATGGATTTATTTAAAAAAGAACTGGTTTCAGGGAATTCATTAATAAAATAACGATATCAACATCTAGTTATCAATATTAATTTATGTTCATCATATATTGACAAATGTCAATCAAAAAATCAAAATATTGTTACGATTCTTCGAAGAGTGATTGTCTGACGAAGTACTCAGATTTAGATGCCGAAACGTTACGCTTCAGAGTTCAAAAAGTTTTCTTTTTGTTCATTGTCAGGCAACAATTTCTTCTTGTAAAGTTTTGGCCCCTGACAAATTAGTGCTCGAATATTTACGCAGATGCCTTTCTTCTATTATTCAAAAACATTTTCTAATTGTTTCTTGTTTCATAGACTGAGAGAGAAAACCCAAATTAAGTTTTCAGGGATATGCAAAGACTTCCCAGACATTACATCAAATAATATGATCTCTATTAATAACAAATAATAATCTAAAAGGATTAATAAATTATTATCATTATTATTAACGCAATTGTGTCATTATAACCATACAGTCAAAACCGTATATAGCGACACCGTTTACAACGACGAATCGGTTATAACGTCCATATGCAAGGGTTTCAGACGAAATCCTCATATAAACAGTTATAAAAAATACCGTTTATAACGACATCGGATAAAGCGACATATCAGTTAAAGCGACGAAAAATCATAGGAATTTATCGGCTATAACGACCAACTGTCATACTTTCTTGTTGAATCAGATCATTAATGTGAACCTTATTATAATAAATAATAATGGAAATTTTATTGTGGGAATAGGACAATTATAATATGTCAGAGTGTCTTGTACATATATTTGGTGACGTTACGCAAATTTACATTTGCTTCCTCAGGCCTACAAAATTAAAATCATTAACAACATATTATAATGAATACCGGATATAGCGTCCATGTTTTGCAGTTCCTTCAATGTCGTTATAACCGGTTTTGACTATATATATATATATTCTTTTGAATAAGAGAGCTGAAATAATACAATAAATGTTGAAACAAAAAGAACCTAAGCTGAGGTAAAAAAAGGAACAGGGTACCACAACATTCTTCGTATGATACTATAGTATCATACGATACTATCATCACCAGTATCATACGATACTATAGAGCCAGGGGAAAAAACCTCAGCCGAAAAAAACTATGATATCTGTTATCTCTGGCTCTGGTCGAACTTCCAATATCATTATTGAAATTTGGCAGCATGGCCTGATCTGAGTCAAATACTGTGATTTTCCGTATATGCTGCTTTTTATGGTTATCTCTTTAGAGTGTAATATAGCTATCTGTGTCTGTGAGTATTTTGGTATTTTGATTTTTTGTCGTCTTTCAATTTTGTTCATTATGTTCAGTATGGTTTGCTCGTAAGTTATTCTCGAAGCCATTTTAATGTTTGAAGGTATTTAACGGATATATCCAATTCGCTAACTGATATCTTATTCAAAATGAGTTTCGTTAGTTAGGAGTTGAACGGAAACTGTTAACATTCGAAACAAAGCCAGTGACATGACATCGAACTGACAATGGCTTGTAAATAGAATTAATTTCGTCATGGGGCTTTAGGATTTCGAAGATGAAAGTCCCGATCCACATAATACGAAATGGAATTGAAACCGGTGCCAATTTGAAACATTATCTCACTTCACTCGCTCCCCTTCTATCTGCGTTAAAAAAGTATCTGGCATTATGCTGTGACGGATTACTTCAGCAGGGCTTAATGTCAACATCATGATTCAGATTACGGCGCATGGGTTAACCAAGACTCGCACCATACAGATCCCGGATACCGTTGATGTCCAACCAACGGGGTCTTAGTGCTCCCAACAGCAGGGGCTTTTTCTATACTAGGGAATTTTGGCACCGAGAACTGAAGAGGCGTTTTCCGGCAACTAAATCGTTCATAGAAAGAAATTTTCAGAAGAAAATTCACGTTTGTCATAGGAGATTTTTAATTTAATGAGAATAATAATTACCGAAAATGTCACCGGCAAAAAGATCTCGAGTTGAGTTCTGCGTTTGCTTTTTTAACAAAATATAATGCTACTCTGGATAATAATAATGATATTAATATTTATTCCGAAGAAAGTAACATAAACAGTTACATAAAATGAAACAATCGTCAATAAAAACATGAATTACTAATAATAACACATATTGTAGGGTTCCAACTTAATTAAATAATTCTTAACTTTTTGTTTGAAAACTTTCAAATTATTTCTCCTTTTAATTTCCTCCGGTAACTTATTGAAAAGAAGAAAACATGCATATGTAGGATATTTTTCAGTGATAGTGAGCCTATGAACTGGATAGCATTGAAAAGCATTGCATTGGGTATACCTATCCATATTCTTGAAGAAGTATACAATGGTCTCATACATATAAACTGCATATATTGTCATAATCTCTGCTCTCTTCTGAACACCCCCTACATGATTCCCGATGTTTGAGCTTAAAAATTGTTCTCAAGACTTTTTTCTGAACGCGGAAAACATCGACCACATTAGAGTTAGATCCATAGAAAACTATACCAAATTTCATTATACTTTCGAAGTAAGCAAAGTAAAACATCTTCAAAGACTTCTCATTGAGATATTTACTTATGATTTTTATACTGTACGAAATGGAATTTAACCTTCTACCGAGACCAGCAATAGGTTCATTCCAAGTCAATTGTTCATCAATGATCATTTCCAAAAACTTTGTAGTGTTTTCAGTTTTCAACTCACTATTCAAAACATATATGGTATCTAGTCTTTCAATTCGTCGTAGAGGTGTCTTCTCTTCATTAGCATAAATTCAGTTTGAATGTCGCATATAGCTATTATCAAAAAGCTACCTATCTCTAATTGACCAGATCTGAATTGTTAGACTAAGTTCATCACAGCTGTGGTGTTTAGATGGGACAGGAATCAAGTTTGAAAGTTCTAAAAGTTTGGCTCCTTCTAAATATAGTAGGCTCCAGCCAGTCTGAACTTATGAACACTTGCGGGTTCACATAATCAAGAGGTTCACACTTGAGTATAAGGTGTGTAAAAACCATGAAATAAATTTCCTCAGGACGAAAAAATATATAATATAAAACCAATGACTTCGAATTTGCACTTCAATAGAAAAAAAACATGAATGTATCACTTGAAATAACTTGTTTTGTTTCAAATCGAGAGTGCTCTGATATTAAACTCTATCAATAAATGAATCAATTGTGCTCATAATGAGAACCTATTTTCGTTTCATTTTCATTTTCATAGCGGATAGCAGACCATTCACTGATCTATACTCAATGATTCTTTCTACGGTTCATATCAATCTTCATAAACTACGCCACATTAATTTTTCATATTCTTTGGTGTCGGTTTCAACATTTGATTCGTTTCTTTCGAAGTCATTGAAAACATTTGAATCATCTTCAATATTATCTTACAATATCTGCACAGCTCGTAGTGTGAATGAAGGTATTGAACGTGACTTAAACCGAAATTTATTTGTTGTAAAAAACCAGTATGAATTACAAACTGATTGGATTAATTATGTTAACCAACTCCATGATTTCAATCAATAATTTTAAAAGCGTAGCGAAAGGAAGATCACCATTATGAACATCGCTTGGTCAGAAATTTTGTTCCAATACATTTTGATTCACAGGACCTAATTCTTGTCATTCCCGGTGTATATACAAAGCAGCATCCCCAAGGTGAGGTTTTTTAGCCCATCATTCATGTTCTGTCTTTGGTCGGACAGAAAATTCAATATATTTTTCATGTAATACACTTTGGCTAACCTCAAAGCATTCTGATCCATAGGCTAAATCAAGGGAGTCACATAATTTTTATTTTGCCGGTTTCCCCTCTAAACTCTTTACTCGATAGACGTGACGGAGCATTACCTTTTCAATGAAAGCATTGCTGTTTTGAAAGATTCGTACGTTCGAAAAACTCGTTTTGTCAGATACAGGGATTATGAAAATTTTTTAATGCTCTTGGAGATTTTGTTTTACCAATAATCAATGGCTTACCTAAGTTTGTGAGAAACTGATGCGTTTGCACAACTAAAAGGGTAATCATATATTTAATTCGGGAGTCATTTTTTTCAGAACTCAAATCCATAGGTTTTATCATTCATAATTTTTCACTTCATTTTATCCAGCCTCGTTATTTTATCATCAGTCAAGTTGTTTTATCAATTGAGGCAATTCAATTTTGAATGGACCAAATGTAAATTCTGCAGCAAATTAACAAACTCATGAAATTTGAAGTTGAAATTTTTTCAGCTTTTATTTCGATAAATTCGCTATCATTGCAGTTATAATGAATAGAAATCTTAAAATTGATTTCTCGTTTCGATGGAATGAATATTTCATGCACAGGAAATTTACGGATCTTTTTATTCCGTATTGCGCTATTTTGAAACAATATAACCCTAAATTAAATTTAGGGGTGATTTTCATTCCAGTTTTCCTAGTATTGAATTGGGGACAATAATAAAAATTGTGTCGAAATATTGCAATTGCTCTACATATACGGTCTCGAATTTCAACTACTAATTTCCGAATCATGAATTAGGTAACACGCTCACTTAACACGAGATACATATTTATATTATCGTTCACAAAAATACAGAAAACATTTGGTGAAAATCACTAGCATGCTTTTCTCATCTGCCATCTCAAACAATATGTTAATTTCTATAAAAGAGATAGACCGGTTTCGGCCTAATTTGGCCTCATCAGAGTTCTACATCTTCATAAAAAAAAGTTCTATCTCTTCAGTTACATGCTAAAAGGAACTGCCTACAGGTCACTTCTTTTTTCACTCTTCGAGATTGTTTTCACTACTGTGAAGTTATTTTGAGAAAAGGAAAAAATGAAAAAACAAAAACTTCTTTGTATTTATGAACGCAAATTATGTGCTTTTTGAATTAATGCTGGAAAAATGGTACTTACTTAAGTATTTCACGTACTTTCATTGCGTTTTCTGATGAAAAACTTGTTATTAGGGAAATTTTTGTGCTGAAATAGTATTCTTCATAGGAGTCCGCAACCGTTAAAAAGTTATTTAAAAAGTGAATGAATTTTTTTCCCTCCATGCAAAGCCTGAATGAATTTTGATGATATTTTTTGGATTGCAATGAATAAAATCCAGATGTTTCGAGAGTTTGTTCATATGTGTGTATTCATTTCAATTTCATGTATATAAATAAATGAAAAGAAAGGTTACGATAAAAAAAATCTGAGTTGAAATGGCAGAAACTGCCGCTTTTGACCACTAAGTGGTTATCTCGTTACTCTTTATATCGATGAAAACTCTATTTCTCATTCCTCATTATGTCTTGTTCAAGTTATCAAATATTCTAGTGAATAAATTCTTCAAACAATTCTGGCGTCTTTCAGCATAGAGAAAAAGACAAAAGCGATTTTTTACCCTCTCAACTCTTTCACTTGAGTATGCAGTAGGATTCGAAAACAATTGTTGGTACGGCGACGACACATAATGTGGTAATTAATGGTTGACTATTTGCAAATAGTGTGTATCTGACTGATACAAAATACCCACCTAAATCATTTGATTATTCTTGCCGAGTTTGATAACCCTTTGAGGCATCCTGCGACTGATGGGTATGTAAATAGGACATAACACTAGTTTGGCCAACAATTAGAAACAGAACCGTACGATACTCGAGATGTTTGAATAAGAGCCCGTTAAAATATCCTCTAAGGTGGGTGAAATATATGAGGTTCGCACCCCTTTCAGTTTGACATCAATTTAACCTGATGGGTGGCTGAACTCTTGGCATTGTCTGTCAACCACTCTGTCACCGTTGTTCCTGATTGAATTCATACAGGGATGTTTCCGCTAGAATTAACTGTAGAATTAATTCAACCACATTGTACAAAAAGAATAGAGGATCAGTTCTGATTGAAATTTCTTTGTCACATCGAATTCATTTTTTCAATGTGGAAGCTAATTGACTTCATATTCACTTCAACTACAATCCAGGAAACATATTTTTCTGAAACTTTTTCAGCGTTTATACTCCTTATCTCTGGAACAAAATGAATGAAATTTTTTTGAGAAATAATTTTCTTCGTAAACCGTTCCTCTAATTTTTCAGGGGCAAATCATTTCTAGAAATCTCCAGAATCATGAAAACCTATGATTTGTAACACATGGTGACATTGATTCGTTTCATTTTGAAATTTTCTGATGACAGTTCCTTTATCTATTCCCACCGAAAGATTGGTTAGATTTTTATGTTCATGTTTTCATCCAACCAAATAAAAGTGAACACTTTAATTTTTTTTAGATGATGAGGTTCTGTCATCACAATTTTTCTGATTTTCTATTTCATCATGTAATCTTATTAGCCCATCTCTATTTATACAATGAATAATTTGAACACAGAGTTTTGTTTTCTCATTCAGAAGATCATTTTTTGTTATTATAGATCTCAAATCGTTTTGTGTTCGAAGACACTTCTCACGTTCTCATCAAAAAAGAATTTCAGAAACTCCATTTTCTCTGACACGACTAAATCATCATAGTAAATTAAGGCTGTACACCTTCAATCCCATTCGAAAGACCGAGAAAATCATTAAATTTTTCAAATAGGAAGTATGGGATGTAAAACATTGTTTGAAAAGGTTGAAAGGTTGCTGAATTTTGTATTCAGAAATGATATGTATTAACTTAATCTGCCGTTATCCGTTCATCCGGTGTATTTGGACTCCCAATATTCCTTTGCTGTTTCATAAACCCCACAATGCTTGAAATGTATTGACTCGCTTGTCTATTTATTTATTTTTTTTTTCATTTCAAACCGTAACAGATTCCTCTAATAGGAGAATTTACCGTATGGACCTTTCTATTATTTCCTTTTCATTTAAATTCCACAATTGTTTTGGAAGCTTTTAGTTCGTTTTTAAAGTCGTTTTCTATCAGAATTATATTATAACGCTTTCTTTTCAAATGGTGTGTGATACATTTTTTAATGATATCAATTTCCATTAATTGCGTTTCTTTTGAAATAATGTTGTTTTCTCTAGGTGCCGATTTCAAATGAATTTTCATATATCACATTCAACCAATCTCCAGAATTACGATTCCGAATGCCCTCATGGCTGCATTAATCTAATTTTGGCGTGTTAATAACGAAAACAATTGTATAAATTCATCCGGTTTCATGCTGAAAGCGATGCCACATGAACCCTGCACCTGCATCACCCGGGAAATTATTTTGTTTATCGCTAGAACTCTATGCTGCGCCGCTGCTGTGATGAAATGAAACCAGTTTAATTTGCAGTCATCATTCGTTATGCAGATTGAAATTAGAAATAATAGCGCGACACTCGAAACCCATGTGCGATCAATTATTTCAATTAGAATAATGCATAACCCACATTCGACATATCTCAATCATTTTGATGGCGATCGATATGTTTTGCAGTGCTTCGTTGGAAAGAAATCTGGAGAAGCATGAACACATTCACTCTCTTGACTAAGGTTCGTTTTCTTGTGCAGAACCGGCATTCGTGAATTACGGAATTGAAATTCATGACATCCTCACCTAAACCTACAATATCACCCTTATAATTTCAAGTCAAAATAATACACCGAATTGCCACAAATTCACAAGAGGAACTCGAAAAAAACATCAAATACCAACAAGCTACAACCTATAAAAAGTAAGGCGATATTGAAGTGTGAAAATGTAGATCGTACAAAAATCTCAAAACACAATAAAAAAATTCTATTCGAAATTGAAATATACCAATTATAACTCGCACAACCTCCATTGGATATATGAGGTACATACTTACCACTTTTTGACATAAGCGGACCCAACGCTCCACTGACAATATTTTAGATCGATAGAGCATCTGTTCTTGTCCATAAACCAAATTTTCAATGAATTCTTGCTTTTCTTTCTCCGTAAACGTCTAACGTACCATCGACCGTGGATCACCCTGTATATAAGTGTCCTTCTTACGGAAAAACCCTTAGAATCGTTGATTTGTCAATAGAAAATTCCCGATTCTCCAAATCTTGAAATTTGAGAGATCTTGAATTTGTTAAATCACAAATTTGAAAAAATCAACGATTCTGAAGATTTTTTGTGATGAAAATCTCCTATATAGACTTCGGATCGTCACTTCGTCCTTTGGCAAATTCACGATTCTTCCATTTTTCGGTTGAGAAATTTATGCTTCTCAAAATCTTGAAATTTTCGGAATCGATAATTTGTCAAATGATAAATTAAGAAATCCACGATTCTCAAGATTTTTTTCTTATGAAGGACTCCAATAATATATGGATTTCAGGTCGACAATCCTTGACGATTCTCAAAATCTTGATATCGTCAGAATAGTAAATTTGTCAAATGAGAAATTGAAGAATCAACCATTCTGAAGACCTCACGATTTGGTAGGATGAAGAACTGACATGATCTTAGAAACAATACTGGTTTTGATAGCTCCAAGTTTTAATGTACATCGATTCTAAAGAGTTTGACTGATGGAGGTCTGATTGGGACTTCATTTGAAATTTAGGAGTGTTATTGTTTCGCTTATTGTTAGGCAACATTTTTTCCTGTATCATTTACTCTTGATGAATTAGTGCAAGAATTTTTGTAGGAGCGTTTCCTTCTCATAATTTCGTAAATGATTTTATTGAGGGACTGGTAGTGAGAAATGAGAATCCAAAAAACTGCCACATAATAAATACTTGTCACAGAGTTTATTGTTTTCAGAGAACTGAAGTGATTATAAACTTGACGAAACTTTTGGCACCTAAATGATTGGATTTTGTCGACTTAAGAACTCAAAGTATCACTTAAATTATAATGAAAGGTTATCATATGTACTGAAAATAAAGATCGACAACATTTCATTTTTCTTATATATAGTGTTTATTTCTTTTCGATACAAATTTAATATTCAGTCTATATTATAGACAATTCCCTAACTTAATATCACATTTAATGATTTCATTCATTGATGATTTTTTCATTGAGGTTAAGGGTCGATTAACAGCTTCCGTTGCAAACTGAAGCGATTTATGAAATAAAATGAAACTTGGCAGTCTTCTGATTGTTTTCTTGTGAACTGTAAGTGGTTCGTCACTTATGTCATTCTGTAAACAAAAAGGTATTTGGTCAAGTTAAGTTACGTTTATGAAATGTTCGACATACTTCATTCTCAATTTCTTCATCATTTGTAACACTTGCAATCCTGGAAAGGGGCAGGTAGGATAGAAATTATGACAACCATTTCCATCCACTCCAGCTATCAATTGGCCCATGTGTGCGGCGAAATGATATTTAGAAGCGAGCTCCGCTTTGGTTGTTATAGATGTATCTCTGCAAGCAAAAAACTCATAGTTTTCATTCAAGACATATTTCAGACGAAGTATCATGCCCTATTAATAATACAAAATGATCTATTCCGATTTCCAGCAAAACAACGCGACATATTCAAAAGGGTTAAACTGGAGAGTTGTAGGTAACGAAAAGCTCTACATTTTTTATATTACACTTTTCTCACATTATCATTATGAAATTTATGTAAAAATTTGTCATTTATCTTTTACAAAATGAAATTCTAGAAATTTCGTGAAAACCTAACTATTCTTGTCCGAAACACTGTAATTTTCTTGAATTCATATTCAAATAGCAGCCAATTTTCAATCGAAAATTCTTACAAAATATCGGGTTTTTCGACAAATTTGTTAGGATTTGTTCGTTGAAATTTTTACTGTCTGAGGGCAAAACAAAAATTTACATTTCTATGGTAAATGTTCCCAATAATGTTCTCTTCAAAGTTTAGGACATTATTTTAGCATGATTTTTGCAATCTTAATGTTAAATGTATTTGTTATTTCTTATTTATCAATGTATCATGAAATCTAACTTTTTTCCAATAATTGAAGTGTAAGTTCTATGAATTTGAAACCACATTTTCAACTTTTACATCCAGTTTCACAGGCGCAGCAAATTTGTTCAGGTACATGGTACGTTTTCTGAGATCGTTAACCAATAGCAATGCATATTTTTTGATACCATCAGAAAATGAATATCTCAACGAACAAAAACTTCAATGACTAAATAAAATTTTTTATTGAAAATCAAACGACTTTTTCGAAATTAAATCAAAATTAGGCTCAATAATTGATATTTTGAAACAAAAAATTCTCATGAAATAGTGAGTTCGCACCAAATTTCAGAAGAAAAATTTTGTTTGTGAAACATAAAAATAACACAACAAAAACAACGTTATTTGATTTTTTCACATTATTTTGAGGTTAATAAAATTTGTAAATATCTCTTCATGGGAAATCAACATGAACGAAATTAAATCTCATCCCCTTCTGCTTGCTAACCTCAAAGCGCCTGTAATTTATTGTCCCCTTCATTTTTGTTATACTATCTCCCTTCTCCAATTGGTTTCATACTGTTATTTATTTTTTTTTGTGTATGAAATTATCGACCCTGGGCTGATGATCAAGAATGGAGGGGTTTGCTCGACTGGCATGGAAACGAGGACAGAAACAATACAGAAGAAAGATGTAATTATATTTTATTATTATTTTCATTTTGGGTCTGACAAATGCTCATTATATTTTTTTCCTCACTTCCATAGTCATTTATTTTCTTTTATTTTGTATATTTTACACTTTCATACTGTATATATGTAGTAGACTGATGCAAAGTGTATTTCGGTTGTTCTTTCTTCTGATTCAACTGAATTTACTTTCTAATGTGTAATATGGGGATGCAATTTGGACTTTAGCCTGTCGCATTCCAGTTTCATGTAAATAAATAAATAGTGTCCCCAAATTTGTTTTGATGCTCTACCGCAGACTGAATCATAAGTTACTCTTAAAATCTATTCAAATTGATGATCAAGCATGAAGAATAATTTTTCGGGCAAAACGATTAGAACGTATAAGTAATGTCCCATTTCCGTTGTTACTGGAAATCACTCAAAAATTAAAAGTTCTATTCCTGAAAGAGCACCGTTCAAAACCACTTCATGCCAATGTTGACAATGAGTCTAATGATTAACCTGTGGTAATGAATAAAAAAAATTTAATCGGGCACAGATTCCTCCTCCATCAACCGTATTCTCCAGATTTGGCAACAAGCAATCTCTACACAGATTTCGAAAGAATGTCCCGCAAAAAGTTGGCTGATATTTGAAAAAGATTATTCATTGTCTCAAAGTTTCAAAGAGTTTGAATGTAACTTCAATATCTGTGATCCTTTTTAAAGCAACAAAGTTTTATTACATGAGATACTATTTTCAATCGAATTAAAGTACCTTCTTACAGATCCCGAGCAAAATTTTTATTGAAAAAATCGATATATTAGTGTCTTTAAGCGCTCTGAAGTGCTGTAGGCTGTTTTTCTACAAAACTGGATGACCTTTTGTTTTCATCACCACACATAAAAAAAACTGGTAGAAATATGGACCACTGGCAACTCTGCCAAAATCATAGAAATAACGAATGAATAAAAAACTAGTTTTTCAGAATAACATCATATTTCCTTTCATTTATATAAAGTGAAATTTATAGGTATTGACCTTCGAAGAAACAAACGAAACATCGCATTTAAATGATATCAATAAAATGAAATGAGAACATCCTTCAACTGACTCTGCGTGAACGTGACACAATACCAATTCATGGTTTGTGCATGGTCACAAACAACTTATGCGTTCTGAATTTGAGCACATACGATTAACGCTATGAATTAGAACTCACTTGACTTGAACGTCTCTCAAGGAAACATTATCTAACAAAGACGATTCTAGAACTAGGCAACTAATGTCGGTGACTTACTTCTACTCTTACAGCATAGTGAAAGTATTATCATGATCGAGTCTATTCGACTATTAGACTTTCATCTCTCTCATGTGTAAATGTAAGATGAGGAAGGAATACCTATTCTATATGCAATGAAGCGTTGTTAGGTTACATAATAAAAGATCTGATCAAGTTCACCTTTTCCGGTACGATCACTAACTCGGCAATAATTTGAAGATAATATAATATAAGGATAATATTCTTGAATATAAATATAAATCATTAATCGATCTTCATGAACTGATCATTTTTTAAAGAAAAGAACTCACCTCAACAGTGTCAGCAAAGATTTTTCAGTATCACTAAGTTTGTCTTTTTCAGGCGTTGCGTTTAACTCGCATATCAGCTTCGGCAAACAAGCATTCTTGATTGTTTGGAGAATTTGCGATTTTGTTGTCGGAATACCTGAAAAAAAAACAAGGTGGTTTTAATTAACTCTTACATTATATATCTATAGATATATATCATTTTTTCTTGGAATCGAAAAAATTATTTCAGATTAGTACATAAAAAATTGACAATTGAAGAATCAGTTTATTTGGTGTGGGAATAATTATCAAGTTGCAGAAGATTCAGAAAGACTGGCCCATTTCATAGGATATCATTTACCCATTGAAGTCCTTGAGCGATCTTCGAAAAATCATCACTTAGATCATAGCACGCATTCAAATCTTTAACCTAATTAATTTGTTTAGAAGTAGAAAAATACAATAAGAATATACTTCACTGGTAGCCTCAACAACTATCCACAAAAAATATTCTGTTTTTACAAGCCATTACCAGATGTGATAAAACTTCAGCACTTTGGGTGAGGAAAAATGAAAGTCATAAAGTTGTTTGAAATTAGAACCGATTTGAAGAATTCTGCAGAAATATTCCAAAAATATAATTGCTCTCGAGATGACATAATCAATGCTGAAATATATTATCTACTAGCAACTTACGGTGCTCCAAAATTTGATAGATAATTACATACATTGTAGCTTTGCTAAAGTACAAAGCTAAGCGGTGATATTTTCATCAAAAGTACTCTTTCAGCATCTCAACAGCATATTTATGGAGTGTATTTTCAAATACAAACACGGCAAGGAAGAGAAATTGATCCAGAACAGGTAGATTGGGAGTTGAAAAATAATACCTACACTTCAGTCAATAACAACTTTACCACCTACAGCACCCGATGATACACTGAACACTTTGTTTTGTAATTGTACGATAGGTTGTGGCTGCAAATGTGGATGCAAAAACTTGAATCAAAATTTTCAAAAAGTTGTGGATATTTGCTTGAAAGCAAAGTCAACTTAGGATGTAAATTATGAAGATGTAGATATAGACAATGAACAACAAAAAAAAAGTTTTTCTGAATTTTCCAGTATCCAAATTTTAACTTTTGGATTATAAATCTGTTACCACATATCATGGATTATGCCAACGTTTGGCAGAAAACGGGTGCCTCGTCATAATGTAGTCCTTTTCTCAGCAATCTACTCCAGAATAGTAGATTCCACAGAAAATTGCAGAAAAATTGTTTTTTTTTTTGAATAATTTCAGGACAAACAATTATTCATGACTCATATTGACCCTTGAGCAAGACATTTTATTTTACATGATAGTTTAGAGCTGAGAAGAAAGAGATTGATGACACGGATTATGAAACAAAATTAATCAATTGAAACATTGCATTTGATGACATTTTGACATTCATACCTTTTTTTTAACCGGCACGATATAAATATCAATCTTTCACATCTTTATAACAACAAAGTTATGAAGGCAAATAGGAAAATAAAGATAAAAACCTACAGTGTCTGGAGTATCAATGATTCCTTCAATTGCAGAATGGAGTTAAACTTAATGGGACGCAGCAAGCAGAAAAATAGATCATTCAGAAATATCAAATACATAATTTACTTAACTTTCCCGTCATTAAATTCAACAAACCATAAAACTATAATTCACATATTATTGTCTAAATAGGTGAAAGCGAAATGAAATAGGTAGACTAGCATTGAATGGTACTTTATGAAATTCAGAAGATACCTCATTTTCATTTTCCAGAAGTAATAGTGAGCAGGATTTTTGGTCGAAGGGAATAAATCGCAAAGTGACAATTCGGTGATGATTTACACCTCCCTTATATTGACCAATATAAGGGAATAGATCTCGTCATTACTAATATAACTAAAAAAAAAAATTTTAAAATATATGATCAGAGCGATCAGAGAAATCCGAGGACAAATTCTTCGGATATCGAAAGTTTGGTTAACTTTGACTTGGGACCTTGGGATTTAAGTTTCGGTAGCCGTGAAGAAACCCCTTCATATTTTGTCTAAGAAAGTTTCCGAAAAGATACAACACAGTCAAGAATTTATCCGACGATGAAGTCTGATGTAGACTTCGAAACGTAACGAAGCTTGAAAATTCGATATGTTGTTTTTTTTTGTAATTGCCACTCAACAAATTTCTGAAAGGATTTGCCCTCCGACTCAGGGGCCATTCTCCTGGCCTGCGGTTAATGTGCCGACTCTATTTCACTGCGAGATATTCTTACGTATCCCCGTAAATATTATTTTTATTCTTATTATCAACATTGTGTTTTATAGATGGTAATACGAGATTTACTATTCAACGATTTCTTCGACAAGGTTTGTTCATTTAAAACGCGAACTGTTTTTATGCTCATCAGTCTTGTAGTTTATGAATTGTCTATTTTTATGAATGGTTTGATCAACGAAAATGCACTAAATAAAATTGAACAAATGATTGGTTAAGGATATATCACATGAACACAAAAAAAACCAAGTAGATTGTTTCATGAAAATTTTGAGGATTTGCCACCAATAGCCCAAGGGATAATGAGTAAAATAGAAGAGCAGTTTCGCGAATTTGGCCACAAAAGACAGATTAAAAATAATTCTGTAATATTCACGTCATGTTTAAAATAAATGTTAAATCACAGGAATGTGGACAGAATGAAACACTAATCAGCTATGATTTTGCCAACGTTTCGCTACAATTTTGTTCCATTCTCAATCACATTCCTGTGATTTAACATTTATTAAAAATAATATAATACACCATGTGGGGATAAGAAATCAGATGTGATGCTTGAGTTAGAAGAGAATCCACGAAAAAATAGCCTTTATATCAATCGGAATATGTAGCGTTAAAATATCTACATTTTGGTGGGCTAATAATGTTCTCGGAAAATACACAGAATTTTTCTGCAAAGCTGTGAAACTGTTTGTAACAAGTTCAAAATGTGAAGGGTGAACTCAGGTTTATAGTTCAAATACGTGAAAAACGTCGGATTATATGTTACAGTGAAAACCAGATAATTAGAAATCCATAAAACATAAATATTGAAGAAAACATGCGAAAATAGTAATTCTAAATATTGAGAAAGGGAGATTTCGTTTTTATTCTCAGAGAACATCAACAATAGTTATGTACATTTTCATATACCTTCAGATAGTAGAGATGTGAACGAATGGATACATCACCGATTTTTCCGAAAAAACAGATATTTTGATGTGAGATTATTTGATTAAAAATAAGGTCGTTTATCGATAGTAAGTCAAAATCAGGTGAAGAATAAACATTTTGAATGAACGAATCAGTTTGTTCGGGACATAAAAGGTTGAGTTGAGATGAACCGTTTTTCACCCTAATAAGATCAAGCCCTTCCACTTCCGGACCTCGGATCATATGTAATCTATGTTGCCGTTCATTCGTGCTATATTCCCTTGTTGTGTTTAAAATTATCGAGTTTGGTCGAAAAAAAAAACTTTGAGTTGATATAATGGAGCAAATGTTATTTCAAGAATCCTCCGAAAATCTGCATTATTCCCTTCGAATATTGCGAGGAAACGCGAAGGAAAAAATAATGCGAGTATCTGTTGAAGGTAAAACTGATTCACCTTGACAACAAGCAATCTATTCACTGTTCAAGAACTGGAAAGTTGAATTTTCTGGTTTATAAGCTGACATTTTTATTATAGCTAAAAGATCAATTCCGGATTCAGGCCAAGGAAGAAGTAGTTGAATTGAATTAAATTATGAATAATTCCTCATTTCGACTCTATTACGAGAAAAACCAGAAAATATAATTACTCTCATAAACTAAAAACTCATCTATTGAAATTCAGATCTATTCAGCTTTCTTCCTCTCGAAATTTGTTAATAGTCCCGTTTTATTAAATGTTTGTGTTATTGAGTACCCACGCTATACGTTTCGAAATATTATTTTCTAGAGAGCACTAGATTAGACAGATGTTCACAATTAAATAATTAATTTGACGTTGATGAATCATACGAATAGCAACATTTGTGCAAAAATATTCTAATTCAAAATTACCATGCTTCTTGGTCATGGAATATTATGAATATGTACCATATGGGTTCAGTTTTTACATATCCATATTGTACCAATTAAATTATTAGCCATCAACGGATTCACATGGAGAGTTGTTCTATTTTGACTCAGAATATTTTTTTTGTCAACCAGAATTCTGCGAATTTTCACAATTACAACTCTCGCTTATCACCTTGACTCAGATATTTTCAACAGAACAATGAAGAATACCTAATTGAATGTGGTAAGTAGCTCGAGGGTCAAATGTAGCACGATGTATTTGAGTGAAAAATGAATCCTAATGCTCTAATGAAATTTGAATAATGTTTGATTTAGAAGCAATAAAGATATGATATTCTGAACTGGAAAAAATCAGGTTTTCTAGTTCATATCATTGTTGAAACTGTATGAATGTTATCTGTTTGAAGCTAATCATAATGATAAGGGAGAAAATATTCCAATATAGCTGTGAGTCACTTGAGTAAATAAATGAATGTTGTATCGACAAAAAAATTCTTTCTTGGCTATTGTTAAGATCATTTGTGAATCAATGAAAAAGAGATCAACTTTCAACTACATTTGTTTCTTCAAATTCATATTATCATAATTTTGTCATTTAACAAGTTAGTCCAATGAGTTTTTAATCACGAAATTTAATAACCACTCACTGCTGTTGAGTTTGTTGCTTAAAAGGGACAGCAATAATTGTTGAATTCTTGACTATGTAAATCATGAATTTTTTCGTTGAAACATAAGTAAGATCATTGGAGATCATAGAAAGTTCTTCATTAACAAAACATGATACATGTTTTCATTTTATCAAGGCATCAACTGCTATATGGTGGTTATATCATACCTCCAATGTCAGGAGTTTTTCAGATGATTGAAATTCGGATGTTAATATCTCTAAAATCACGAAAAATTACTCGATTCAGTTAGCAAGTAGTTAGCAGTTTTACTTACCCATGTTCGTAAGAGAGTCATGTTCTATATCTGCATCAATGAAAATCTCAGCTTTCCTATCACCGTATCCAGGATTTGTTGGGGTCGGTCTAAGATTGTTTTCATCAGTCCTGTTCACTCCCAAGAGTCTCTGCATCATCCCTGAATAGTCGGTACAAAAAATAATCACAATGCACATTAAAACTACAACTCGCCTGACTATTTCACCCGTTCTAGACATCGTTAAACTATTTGTTAACGCTAGTGATTGTTTCATAAGACATTGCAAGACTAGATGTTTCTGTTGTTTAATTCACAAGGTAACTGCGTTGGCCCCGCTATGGGACTGACGAACAACGTAAAAGTGAAAGTTAACAGCAAAACGTTGCAATGGTAACAGATATTTTTCGGTAGTGATACGAATTTGGGGTTTGTATTCTCCTCAGATTCATTCTACCTGATGGTTAAACGGTATTATCTGTCGGTCCCTTCGGATATGGCGGCGATTATGTTACGTTATGTTTTCGGGAGTTTCTCGTCAAATAGGGTAGTTTAGAATTCGAATATTTGAAATCCAAGAATTTAGGAAGGAACGATAATATAAAAAAAAATCGAAAAATGATAAAGAGACTCATTTTTTCGATCATATATGCCAGGTGTACGAATAACGTTCTTTAGAATATTTGTGGGACCCCGGAAGTGACACCAACACTCATTTTTTAAATGGAAGCACCAGATTTTATGTCAAGAAGATATTCTTTATATTTCGAATTTCTATCACAAAATTCTCTTTCAAATTGAAGTTATGTAAATTCAAAGAAATAGGTAAAAATAATACTTCTGTCACAATAGTCAGAATAAAGAACATAATAGAGGTTGTCACAAAAGTGTTGTCAACGTGAGAACTCAATTTTTTTCAATTCTTTGAAGCCGTTGAAAAATAATATAGGTTTAAAAAAACACTTTCGCCCTGAAATTCATTTTTTTGAGATATTCGGAAAAACAATTTACGCGATCACATTCCGAATTTTATTCTTCTCATAAAAAAACTGTTGACAATTCATATCATTGTCTTCTACAAAATCATTCAATCAATGAATATTTCGAATCGCAAAAAATTTCCATTTGGAATAGAATAAACTTAGATATGTGATTTTTTGACGGATATTTCAGAAACATTTTATTCATCTTGTCGCCATGTAATTCATTATTCGATATTTGTGTATTATGATACCTGTCACAGTCAGAAAAAAAAAGACATTTCGGACAAGAACAGTTTTCAAATGACTAAAAAAAAACAAAATATAATAAATAACGGACAATTACTGGTAATGAGACAATTGAGATTCATCACTTCTCCGAAAAGATTGTTATTTTCATATTTCTAACCTCATTGTGCAGGGTGATTGTTTATATTTCACTCAATAGCTATCTTAGTTATTAATTGGTAGTACAAAAACGTTTAAATGGCCAAATTTGTTGTATTTTTTATGGCATTCACAATCAGTACTAAGAAATGAATAAAAGCTTGGCTCACATAAAATTCTATGTAAAATGTTGTTTTTCATATGGCACACCCCGTATTTTATTTCAAATAAATATACTTTATTGAGGTTTTTGCGGTAATTTTTGATACTTGTAGGTTCTTTTGTCTAAATCTAAGGCAGCTGTAGAACGCCTCTCGAGCATGCTGTGATTTTTTTATATCGAAGTTCCATTTTATGGCCTCCTGATAAACCCTACTTCACATCATTGGACAGTGAAGCCTATTTGTTTTTAAGAAGAAGAACTAAAGACAAAAACGAAAAATTCTTTGCCTTCACGGAGTTCATACCGAAAGAAGTTTTGGAACATAGATAAATTACTAAGAGTAACTATGATGAAAAATCTGTGCGTCTTTGGTATTCTTTTCGATTAATACTCTTTTGAATATATATGTTTCGAAAATTATGCGTTTGTCATCTTCGGTTTTGTGTTCGTTCCTCTAGTCCTGGTGTTCGCATTCAAATTTTTCAAATTATAGGAAGTAAGTCTTTGATTTGAACATATATCTCAAAAAAATATTGCCGAGGTCCAGCGTTTGGCTTGATTGGAATGATAGAGCATCTTGAAAATCCACAAAAAAGGTAAATTTTGGGTGAATGATATGATGTATCTTCAGTTTTTTCATTATAACTATCGCATGCCATTTCACTTCATAAATAAACCAGAAATTCTATGCACCTACCCTTATTTCTCGTCGAACTATGAACACTGTCGAAGCTTAGGTACGTTCACGCAGTGGTTACCAATTTTTCGAAATTATTCTTTCTGGATCACTTCAAACGTGATTCTAATTTCTTATAAATAGGTTGATTCGTAGCCTTTGACGCTTTTATTTTTATTCGTAACAGTGTGTCCCAGTTGATTGCTTAAGAGTAATTACCATCTTAACTTCGAACCCATTAAGACATGATAATGTATCGAGGTGAATCTGACGAAAATATCAGACAAAACTAGTGTTTTATTTATTGTTCCTGAACAACCTAAATATACACGAACCCTCAAAGACCATGTATGTACTATAATAGGCATTGCAGTTATGAAAAATTTTTCATGGGAGTACGAGATCCAACAAAAATGGACTCATTTGCCCATTGTCCATGAATAACAATATAAAGAGAAACAGACAGATCAGCTCTACATCGGAAACACATAAACTGGACAAAATTCAAAGAGCTCCTCCACAGGTCATTAAGATGTGGCATAAAGGATTGTTCTACAGAATAAAAGAAGTGAAATTTTCCCCAAATACTATTCGTACAGTCCTATTTGAAGAATAGGAAAAAACCAGTGGACATTGATGGCATGAAATCAATAAGAACAAAAAACTCCTTTGTCGTCAAAAGAAACTAGTGAGGAACCACTTGCAGAAAGATATGGACTTTACGTATAGAATATTTCAAGAAGTGTTGATTCAAGGTGGACGCAAATTACCGTTGCTATAATTTTTTGATAAGAACCGAACAGGAGAACAAGAAGAAATCAAGAACAAGAAGAAGATCAGGAATAAGCAAGCGAAATTTCTCGGAGGTTATACTACTATGTAGGAGAAAAGAATACCGAAAATTAAAATAACTCAAATTATTAATTTTTCATTTCTATATTTTGAACTATTGTATATTTTCAAACTGTAAATGCTTTACTGGGTTCCACCCTCGGTTCTATAGATACCTGTTTGCATTCTCATTTGTCTTATATGATTAAATAAATCTAAGACTGCTGCGGTCTTATAAACTGAGTTAAGATTTTCGTTTGAGGTCTCCTATTACCCTTGCTAGCTACAGAGCAGCTAACGATTCTTCCCATTTCCAAATAAGACCTATGATTTTACTAGCTGACCCGGGCAGACTTCGATGAATAAAAAAGCACTTTAATATTATTATGATTTTACTAGCTGACCCGCAGACTTCGATGAATAAAAAAGCAACTTTAATATTATAATAAATTATTATGGTATAATACCTTGAAGGTGGACATAGAATTGTCTTGTACAATTATTCCAATCAATGAGGGCGAAAATTAGGCATAACCTGCGAATTCTATCAAGATGCTTCGATTTTGATAAATTTTGGATATAAGCTATAATAGTCTCCTACGCCTACAGTATGCCGATGTATGCTTTTTATTTTCAAGGGGTGGAAACAACACCTTCATCCAAAATTAAAAGAAACTTGTTCTAACGTGAATGAGAGTAATTTTTGGCCTCAGGTATGAAGTTTAAAGAAGATTTTCATATACTTCAAGACCGTATAAACCACCCCCTTTCAGCATAAAATGTGTAAAAATGGGTCTTCATTAATATAATTAATTAATTTCAATCAATTTTATAACAGTATTTTGGATCAATGCTAGTTTCAGTTATTTTTATTTTTCCACCCCTAAGAGCAAACCCTATCGGTTCCAAAATACTGAAATGAAAATATCATTTAAACATTTAATTTATTCCTCACTTCATTCACATGAAATTAATACTTTTTGTGTCAAAAATTGATCTGATTCTGAGTGGCTGTCGCCACTGTCAATTATTTCTTCATCTTTGCCAAAGACTGGACAACTGTTTTGGGAGTTAAACACATGAACATTCCCCACATGTAGTGTTACAAAAAAGACTAAGTTTTTCTGCAGGAGCATGGCGCAATTGCAACCTTTTTTGCAGGTCCAAAAAAATCAATTTCAACAATTTTTTTGTGGTGTAGGTATTTTTTGCATTTTTGTGGGCTGCAAATATCTATTGGAACTATTCTAATCGCAATCAACTGAATTGACAGCTTTATTAGCTAGCCAAATGATGATTTTAGGCAAGTCGGGAGTCACCAGACAAAAGAATCAATGCGCCCCAAAACATCCGTTTAGGTAACTCAAAATAAAAAAACAATTGTTTACATATATAATAGTAGGTAGAGATTTGTTCAAAACTTTTCGTCATAAAATTTTCCGTAGTGTTCGGAAGAAAGATGGGTGTAAGAACACATAGACTCACATGCGTTAATATTATTAGAAAATGTAGTTCACCAAATCAATATCAAATATAATATACGAAAACGCTATTAACCGTAGTGACACCTACTGGCGTTATTCGTAAAGAAAAAAATTATTTCCTTTTTTTCCATTTCATCAAATTTTTCAGAGTTTTAATGTATTTTATGTTAACCCCGTCGTAGGAGAATCCAAAAAAAATCTTTCATAACAAACAGTTCATCCAATCTTGAGTTATAAATGGTGTAACCAACAAAATGGCCGACTTAGTTTTATATATTAATATTTGCATCTAGAAACGTGGTTTACTTCTAATGATCCAGCTCCTCAGAGGAGGAATCGTTGAATACATTTCAATGCACATTTTGAATCCTTTCCACAGTCGTTCATAATGGAAACATGCCTTAGGGAAAAATTCGAAACGTTACCAACAGTAAGTCGACTATGTATTACGTAAGAGTGATATAAACGTTGACATACTTTGCCGATACCGTAATAACGTTTCACTTTCGTTGTTATTGGAGTTTAGATGTTCGAACAGGAAATAGCTGTTCTGATTTGAATTATGAGAACATTTCCGTTGTTTTGAATTTGAATTAAAGGAATTTCGTAGTGAGAAACAATTGAGTTTTAGAGTTTGGCTACAAGCTTGGAAATTTTCTTGAGACAATCGTACGGAATTGAATCATTTTCAAATCCGTTATCTTAAATTTCTTTCATTTCTGTGCTTCTGCTTTTTTCGTCACTCCAAGATTCGCAAAATTTAATACTCAAATAGAATCTAGATCTAGATAATCAACAAATCTTCCAATATTAAATGTTTTTAGCTTTTTTTGTGAAAATATCCCAACACTTTAAAAAACCCCTATTCATAGGAAGCATTAAACGACATTTTGCTTATATCATACAAAACATTCTTGTTTCATTCACTCCGTATTTTTTCATGTATTTCTTCAATCAAAAACACATCTACGCAAATAGATAGAGTCAAGGTGAGCCCCGCCATTAAATTTATACTTAATACCTATACAGGGTGTTTTCAAAAAAAGCTATCCCGTTTCTAGGACAGATAAAAAACTGAAAAATAATTGAGGTTTGTTCAGTGAAAAAATTTCGTAACGCCATCCGTATTCAAGATGAAGGACGCCGAAGAAAAAAAAATTATACACATTTTTTCACGATTTGTTTGACGAAACTACCCAAATGA
>CM076613.1:9946145-10121434 GCA_038502775.1 Hippodamia convergens | reverse complement strand
CACAATACAAAAATCGAAAAAACAGTACACTTTCACAACTACAATGCTTGAGAGGAAAACTCATAAACAGCTTTAGATTTATTGTAAGCTGCATTTCCCCACCTAGCAACAATGTTGGCTTGTTTCAACATAACATCCTAAATAAGGTATTTTCCTCATCAAGCTTTAAATGTTGAAGATTCTTTCTCTTTCGTGGAAGAACCAAAAACAATTAAACAATTCAGATTCCTACTGAAACTGGTTATTCAATTAAATTTCAAAAAATTGAACTATACTATAATTTGTTTCAAAGAACTTAATATAGAGAAATTCACTGAATTGGTTGAGATATTAAACGATAAGGCCTATTTTACATTCGACAACAGGAGTCATAAACAATTATGTAGATGTCTCCAGCAAGCCCTACCATTGCAGAGTTAGTAATGCTCGAGGTATTTGATTATGCGAATGGTGAATTGGATTTCATTGTAACACAAATGAATGTATATCAACAAAAATGAATAAAATCAACGTCGTTGCACGTTCCATTTTTTTTACGACAAATTATAATGGTCTACAACCCAATCACCAATTTTAAATTATTTCCTAATTTTTCAATAGAAAAACTTCACAACCAGTCTACTTCTAGCCACATAACTGATAAGGTAACCAAATTACCTTTCTTTTGATGTATCACAATCCATATCAGCACCCCAGAGGTAAGGTGTGTTATTTCACAAATTCAAAATTGGTATTAAGAGAGATTCTTCAGTTCAGGTATTGTTCGAAAGAATGTGTACTGTCATTATTTGGCGAAATGATGTACCTAGGGAGTTAAAAATGTATTCCACTAGCTAGAATTCACTAAGGTGAATCCAATATTGTTGATAACGAGTGTCTGAAAAAATGTGACTTAACACACTTTACCTCTGAGGTGCTGATATGCATATTCCCATTTGAATATATAAAGTAGGGGGTGAATATGAAATATGAAAATAAAAAAAGCAATAGATAACCTGTCTTTGAAACAGAAAATCGACGGATGCGAGGATTTTCCCTAATGATTATTGACGGATTATATTATTATTTTTTGGCACGCTGTGTACTATCAAAAATAAGTCTGAACATAACGTCTGGGCCTAATTTTGACCTGATTATTCTTATCTTAGAAAACACGTTTTTAGTTCAGACATAAATACAAGATATCGATAGGATAAATTTATAAGCTACATTTCAGTCACTGAACAAACCTGATCCAAGAGAGTTCAAAAAGAACTGAAAAGGACAAAGGCGCATGATAAACACTCGAAATATGTTTCACTGTTATTGCAGAAACCACCAAAATTTTCTTCCATAAAACTTTTGAACTGATCCAAAATTTTTCAATTTAAATGGATGAGGTTATCGGGTATGTAGTCACTCTACTTAAAATTTCAGCTCTTTACTGTATTAACCAAGCTTTCGGACAACTTCTTGTCCTTCTTCAGGGCTACTAGAAAATTACATTACTTAATAAAAAACATCCAAAAGTATGTATACCTAATAAAACTTATAACAATGTGAGACTTGAATAATAGTAAAATTTAAAAAAATGTAATTTCCATAAATATTTCATCAGTAAGAATCCTTGATAGATTATGAAATAACCACAAAGCAAATCAAAAGACACATGAAACAACAATGTCAAAAGGTGAAACATAAACAAGCACAAGAAACGGAAAGGAATGACTAATGACGACAAGTGACGTCATAAATTAGGGAGCGCAAGCATGGGCGCCCGCAGGGGGGGGCAGGGGGGCCGTGGCCCCTCCTGAGAATTTGTTCCGCTTCTTGTTTTCGAGTAAAACCGAAAACTGATTTCGCCTGCGCCTCATCAAATCATTATTTGGCCCCCCCTGAGAAAAAATTCTGCGGGCGTCCATGAGCGCAAGGCGTTTTGTGGTGTCAGAATTATCTCATCTTACTCATGTTAATCAATTCGACTATATTACAATAAATATAAATAATCCCATTAAAATCCGTGTTAATATTTAAGTTGTTTTTATGACTCATGATTTCAACCGCCTCCAAAAACTCTCTTTTGTATTTGTTACGTTCAGATCCTAGACACCTAGCATCTGAGAATCTCATGGTATGTCCTGTTTCATATACAGGGTGAGTCTTTGACTTGTACATATATTTTAACCGCAGATTCCTCAGGTCGAAAGAAACACTTTTTTCCTTTACTATGTTTCCGATTCGGCCTAGAAAAAAAGATATAGCCATTTTAAACTTTCATTATGAGCTATGCCACTCCTGGATATCATAGTCATAGATATAATATATGCCTGCGATTCAAAACTTGGAAATAATAACCAACTGTACATCAAAAACAAGCTTCAAGTTACTTTTTCAATCCTATTCGACGAAAGATGAAGTACGATTTTGCTAGTTCTGAATAATTACCGAATGTATAAAATGTACCTACAAAGAATACTTTTACAGTATTTCGTTAGCAGCAAATGTTGAATATTCTTCTTTTGATTTCTTTTCCATTATTGATAATGAAGTATTCAGCTTGCTATCACCTATATCTTCAGTATGTAATCATTTTTTATCGTGGTTTATAAAATTTTCTGAGGTTCTCCAACAGAATCATAACCTTTCATTTCCAAACATAAACAAATGCAGTGGCGTAGCGCACATTTCGGGGGCCCCCCCGCAAGATTTTAGTTGGAGGCCCCCTCCATAATTTTTCGTTATTTCTGATAAATTTCCCCTGACGTTTTTCAAAGAAAAATATTCAAGAAAATCTGATAAAAAAATTCATATATAGATATGTTTACAATATATTGAATAATAAAAATTTGTAAACAAAATAACATGAATTCTGATATAAAAATAAGTGGAAAGAAATCAATGTGATAAAAAGTTTGAAAAATTATTTAATATAAATGCATTCATTTTTGCTAATTTTTTTGTTCAAACATATCTATCAACTTGTCGATGGCCAAGCTTCAGGCTACTTCTTGTTCAAAGCTGTAGTAGGCACAAAAGTCTAATAGACGTGTTTGCGTTATTGTATTCCTAAGATAATTCTTGATTATCTCGAGCCTAATAAAACGATCATTTGACGATGTCCAAAGAGAGTCCCGAAAAGCTTGACGGTATATTAAAAAACTAATTATAATAATAATAATAATAATTTATTACACAGGTTATACGGTGAAGTCAGGAAAATATAAAAAATCAAACAAATTAGAGAAAGCTTAAATATATAACAATAAGAAATAGAACGAATTGAGTGATAATTCGAATTTCGAATGGAGTTATTGAAAACCTTATATGTTTTTTGAACCATTTAGGAACATTTCTCTATTTTTCGGGAGTAATAATAATTGTATATCTATTGTTTCAGTTTTGTTCATTATATCCCAGAAAAATATAGCGAATCCGCAAGTTCAATAGAATGAAATTATTGGAGCCCCATTTGAAGCTTTTCGTTTGACTTGGGGGCCCCTTTAGTGCCGGGGACCTCTCATACGCCACTGCGCTGAATAATTGATTGTGACTCGGGCATTGACTTATTAAAATATCAAAGAAAACCTTCCGTCGGGTAGAAAATGCATTTTCTTTTTCTCTCTGGAGTTTTTTTTTGCAACCTCCACTCAAATATTTTCTTTTTCGATCTGACATTTTTCTTATTTCTGAAAAATTTTAAAACATTCGAACTGCCGTTTCTAATTGGCGCATTCAATAACTTTTCTTTTTTTTAAATTGAAAATGAAAAAATACGGGACACGTTTCTTAACGGATAAATAAGCTACGCAATTAATTCTAGAACTAACCTTGAATGAAATTGTAATCCTGAAACCAAAGGCACTAAAAGAGTCAAAACATTGAAAACTTTGTCGTTGATTGTAAACAAACTCACAACGTGGTTTCGTATTCAAACACTTGTTTCTCCCACTACTAGAATGGAAATGGAAATAAAAATATTTCATAATATTTTCCCCTTCTTCATAAAAATATCCTGATTGGAGAATTGCCAATAATTTCTGCAAAAACAGATAAGACGCAAGCCGCCTGAAGAACAACAGGTCAAATAAACCGCCGAGCCCCCAGTAAAAGGATTATGTGGCGACCTTCAATGAGAAATACCAAAAAGCTTGACGCTATAAAAAACTCTTTAAAATAGGGTGTCACAAGGTGTGACTGAGGGATATGTCGAATCGAATTACTGTTAACCTTCTATGTGTTTTGAATATAATTCAGGAATATTTCTCTATTTTTCGATAATATATAACTGTACCATCATTGTTTAGGTTTTGTTCGTTATATCATCAGAAAACTATCGCGACTCGGCAAGTTCTAACTATTGAACTTGGGCCCCATTCAAACCTTTTCGTTTGGCTCGGGGGCCCCCCGCACTGCGGGGTCTGCGGGGCCCTCTGCTACGCCACTGAACAAATGTCATTGACATTGAATTGAACTTCACCGCTAAGCTGAACGTTGCCAGTCCGTAACCATAGATCATAGACCTATTATTAATAGAGTATGCATAGACATAACACTTAATGATCAAATGTCATTGTGTTTTGATAGTTTTTTTCAATTATAACACTGTTGTGAATAATTTGTTATCTAAAATTTGACTTAACATTTCAGAAGATACTCATCATTATGTCTAATATACTTCTTAATTTAATGAAAAGGAAAAAATTTTAACTTTGACAAAGCAGATTTATCGCGACTCTTCTATGTTGATCGTTGTTTCGCATAGAGTGATCGACAAACAATTCAAATTGGGAATTAATGGTATCGTGATTTTCAATTAAAACGTTGTTACCAGCAGTTTTGTGAATAATGTGGCCGAATTGTGATCGCGTGTGTCAGGTTTATCTTGAGATTCGGATAGAGGTGCCAGAGACACCAACATGATTTTCTCTGGGTGGAGCATTCACTCTGGCTTTTAATGAAAACGGGTAGTTAGGGCTTCTAACGAACAATCCCTTTTAAAAAAATGTAACTTGCCTGAAGCATTAGGTATTCAGAAAGAAGTGTTTAAATTTGCTCGAATAAATAAGGATGTAAATCGAAGAAGTAGAGGTGAGCTCATTAATATAACTCAATTTCCAAAGTCCGCTTCCTTTCCATTCATAATAACCTTATCCTTCCAGAACATAAATTCTCGGATTTAAACATGATGATTTTCAAAGTGACAACCTAGCAAAAATTGATTTCTGTTATGGTTATATGTAAGAATAGCTTTAAGCTAAATATCGCCTTTTGTACCAGTTTTGTAAAATAAAGTCGATATTATTATATTTACGACAGAGTTACATTCTGCCAAAGTACCCAATTTATGGAATTTCTCAGAAAAATTTTTTCTTTCAATATGGAATTACTCGTAAACGGCGGGTTTTACAAGATAATATCAAGAATACTTTCATTTTCCAAAATGAATGAATATTCATCTCATCACATTGAATTTACTATTTACAATTAGACTCTTTGAATTTCTGGTGAATTTATGGAATGTTATGGTCATAATTGAGAAACTGGCGGATGTTTGTGGAATTTTGTGATGGGGATAGATCAATCACGTTTACGAAAAACCATATTCCGAAAATCACTTAATTCGACCGATTCGTTTGCGAAATATAACTGAAAATTACATTTTTTTATGGATTTTCGACAGCCTGCATCTTTTCAACGAAGACGAATTGGAAAAAATGGAAAATGAAAAAAGTGTTTCTTTCGAACTCAGGAACCTACGGTTTAAATATATGTACAAGTCAAAAACTCACCCTGTATATGTTTGGATAGGCCAGTGGTTTGTCTTTTCATCCTACAGTCTCTGACATGTTCCTTTATTCGGGTTTCTAAATTTCTGCCAGTTTGGCCTATATATGGCCATACACTCTATAGAGTATATTATTCCAGATTTACTAGTTATTGGTGTTTTAGAGCCACATTGCACCATGGATAGGGAAGAATTTTTGGAGTGTGTCAGACTGATTTTTGAAACTTCTTACTGCCAGTTCCAAGGACGCTTTTTTCTACAGATTAAGGGAGCTCCCATGGGAGGAGATGCCTCTACCATTATTGCAGAGATGGTAGTGGACGATTTGCTGGATAAGGCCTCCAATACATTGAATTACAAGCCTACCATTGTTAAAAAATATGTGGATGATTTGTTGTGCATCTTACATACAGCTTTGCTTCTCAGTGTTGTTGACACTCTCAATGCTCAGGATCGGAACATAAATTTTACTTATGAACGAGAGGTCAACTCTGCTCTAAGTTACCTGGATATGAAGTTGACACGCATTGACGATGACAAGGTGATTATTGATTGGTATCAGAAACCAATGGCTTCTGGTCCTTACCTAAACTTTAAATCTACACACGACTTTAAACGCAAAATTAACCTTATACTAGGCTTAAAAAGTAGAATAGAAAAATTGGTGAGCCCTCATCTCTTGCAATCTAGCCTCCATAGATTATATCACCTCCTCACTAAAAATTCTTTTCCCAGAAGACTCCTTAACAAATGTTCATTCAATACCCCAGGTCACAGAATCAAACGTGGAACAGAATATCGTTCCGACCCAGTGGTCGGATGGGTAGAGTTCAATGATCCAGAGAAGATTTTTCTCAGTGCCTTACCATCCTGCTATCACACCTTCTATCATAAGAACTCTTAAAAGACATGTACCTGACAATCAAGATTTGGTAATTGCTGCACGCATGCCCTGCACTCTAGGTGAATACGTTTTCTCAAAAATGAAGGATAAAACACCAATAACTAGTAAATCTGGAATAATATACTCTATAGAGTGTATGGCCATATATAGGCCAAACATTTTTGATGATGAACTTAAATTTGATAAACACGTTGATTATTTGTGTGGAAAAATTGGTAGAAAAATAGGATGTTTCGGTAGAGTTGGTGGGAAAATGTCCTTTTGGGCAAAAAAAATACTATATAATACAATTATCTTTCCACATTTTAATTACTGTTTGTCTTTACTGATTTCATGTAACAAAGGGGATATTGAGAGATTACAGAAACTGCAGAATAGGGCCATGCGAATACTTCTCAAATGTAACAGATATACACCTATCAATTATATGTTGAAAACTTTAAATTTCTTGAATGTACCCAAGTTGATTGAGATGTCAAATTTATTGTTGATTTATAAAATAACAAATGATAGAACAGCACCATATCTAAAGAAGTTCCTTGTTAAACGAAGCGAGTTGATGAAATATGACCTACGGTCCAAAAATGATTTCAACATAGAGGGATTCAACTTAACGTCTACTTGTAGACCCACCTTTGTTAATGGTTCAGATCGATATAATGCTCTGCCGTGTTGTGTAAGATCTAGTGGTAATGAGAAAGTTTTTAAAAAGCGAGTAAAACGTTTGTTAGCTGGATAAGTCTCAGAGGTCTTTTTATTTTGTGTTATGTAAGGAGATAATTTTAAGGGAAAATATTGTATTTGCACTTGTTTATTTTCAGTACAAAAACTGATCTTTAGTGTTTGTACTAGCTGCAGGGCTAATAAAGAGATTATTATTATTATTATTATTATAAACTGGCAGAAATTTAAAAACCCGAATAAAGGAACATGTCAGAGACTGTACGATTAAAAGACAAACCACTGGCCTATCCAAACATATATATAAAACAGGACATACCATGAGATTCTCAGATGCTAGGTGTCTAGGATCTGAACGTAACAAATACAAAAGAGAGTTTTTGGAGGCGGTTGAAATCATGAGTCATAAAAACAACTCAAATATTAACACGGATTTTGATGGGATTAATTATATTTATTGTATATTGTATAGTCGAATTGATTAACAGGAGTAAGATGAGATAATTCTGCCACAACAAAACGCCTTGAGCTCCTTAATTGATGACGTCACTTGTCGTCATTTGTCATTCCTTTCCGTTTCTTATGCTTGTTTATGTTTCACCTTTTGACATTGTTGTTTCATGTGTCTTTTGATTTGCTTTGTGGTTATTTCATAATCTATCAAGGATTCTTACTGATGAAATATTTATGGAAATTACATTTTTTTAAATTTTACTATTATTCAAGTCTCACATTGTTATAAGTTTTATTAGGTACACATACTTTTGGATGTTTTTTATTAAGTAATGTAATTTTCTAGTAGCCCTGAAGAAGGACAAGAAGTTGTCCGAAAGCTTGGTTAATACAGTAACGAGCTGAAATTTTAAACAGTGTGACTACATACTTCATAACCTCATCCATTTATATAAGTTAATAGTCGAGAAAAACAACTCATTTTTCAATTTATATTAATAATAGACTTCTTATTTTCAAACAATTTGTTTACATTATTTTTTTTCTGTTTCTGCAGGCCCCTTGAGCCGAAGGCCCTCCACGATCGCCGACCTGGCCAGACCGGTCTGCATAGTAAGGACGAAGAGGTGTAAATTCGCTTCACGAAGGAGTTCGGCGTTGCGAACGAAACAGAGAGCATTGAATTCGGGCCTGAAAAATTTTCGTTGAAGGATTTCCAATAACTCCCAGGTATTTAACTTGAGATTGCCAGGGAATATCTTTTCCAAACATTCCGACATTACCATGAGGTTGAACTTTTCTCCGTGTTAGGAGAATTTCATTACTTTTTTCGGGATTGACCTCGATCGGACACTTGGAGCACCACTCTTCCAGAGTATCCACAAAATTTTGGGGATATTTTGTGGCTAGACGGGGACATTTGGATCTGGTTAGAATAGCTGTGTTGTCTGCGTACACAGCCAATGAAGTTTCAATGGATTTTAGAACATCGGCAGTATAGATGGCGTAAAGTAAAGGTGACAATACGAACTCTGGCCTCGAACTCTCCCGGTTGAGAGATCAGATCAGAAACTTTCGCTTAGACGATGCGATTTTGAAGAAATTAATGGATCATTTGGCACATTGAGAGTGGTACTGTCGCTTCAAGGAGTTTGAAGACGAGGCCGTCATGCCACACAGTGTCAAAGGCTTTAGAAATGTCGAAAAACACCGCACCTGTTACTTGTTTCAATTCAAAACCAGTGGATACATGTTCGACAACTCTGAGAAGTTGATACACGGTGGAATGTTGGCGACGATAACCAAATTGTTCATCTGGGAGCATATTTTGTCTTTCGACGATATCAGACAATCTCAAGTGAATGATTTTTTCGGCAATTTTGCCAACAGAGGACAGGCGAAGTCGATCTTCTTCGACTTAAGAAACGAAGATATCGCTGTCCATTTGAACGTATCCTGCAAAATAATATGTTGAATTTTCAGCTTTTTAGCAGTCTCACCCTGGTTAGCTGGAGTCGGCTGATCGGTAATAGGGGCGTCGGTGGTGACAGCGGCATCATGGGTCAGTCCCAGCGGTTTTTATCACGCTGATCTGGGCTGGACTTCGGACGGTCTGCTTTCGACCTCTGAGCTTTCGATCGCCACGTCCATGGGATCGAGTCCTGTCGGGGCTGCTGATGCTGTGATACCACACCGGCAGAGCATAAATTTCTCCTTCTTTTCTTCCTCTTGCTATCCTTGACATAGAGAGAGACGACTTCGGCTGTAAGAAATGATACTTTTTCGGTCAAATGTCTGACCAAGGTGTAGAGCTCCACGATTGGTGGGGGCAAAGTGTCCCCATTTTACCGGTGAACACTTTCTCGACTGAATGTAATGAAAATCACAGATTGAACCCGAACTGATAAAATTGCACTGGAAAGAAAGCAGCGTGAAGCTGCGATAAAAATCACAGATTTATTATAGTAATAACTACAGATTCTGGATCGCTTCTCAATAGTTGCTGTCAAGGATGCTGCAACCAGTGTGGTGCTAAAAATATTGCCCCTTGATACTTCTACTGAAGCAACGTTCGATTTGTACCTATGGAGTTGGAGTGGAGTGAGAGCGGCGTTTTAGTCACGTGACTTCAGAGCTTGCGGTGTTTGATTATCCAATGTCGAACTAACCTCTTATTTTATGTTTCGAGTGTTAGATTTCAAACGAACGTAGATTACTGTCTTCAAAAAATATTCAGAATTATTTCTACATTCTTTTACTCCAAGAGATATACTGCCTTCTTCTAATATGAATTTCTCCCAAGTCGTTCCAATGAATGAACTCTTGCCGAGATCTGTATTTGAAGATTTTTCAGATGAAGAAAATGAAGTTAGCGAGAAAACTTACGAGTTTGCAGAAGAAGTAGTACCAGGAATGCCTAATAGGCAGCTTAAACAACATTTTAGAATGTCGCCTTCTACTCCTGAAGATCTCTTGAGAAAAATTCATTATGTTGATAATGATATCCAAGCCAAGCCCGGTAACCCTAAAGTTTTTCTAGAAAAAGAAGTTATGGTTATCATTTTGTAACTGGGAAACATATAGTTTTGGGTACTTCATATTTATTTGTTAAGATATTGAAAATGACAACGAAGCAGACTCGATAATAGTTTGTTTTTAATTTTTCCTTGAAATTTCTTTTTTAGATGTGTTGCCAACTGAAGATTGTTCAGAGTTGGCAAATCATTAATTAATGTTATAAGTTGGCCAAACAGGGAAAGGCAATTAATTATCGCTAACGAATTTACCCAACGGAGGTAAACTTAGCTTGTAATATTTTTTTCACTTGTTTCAATTATTATATTATTGCTTTTAGGTTTGATTGGCTTCATTGATGGCTCTCACATAAAAATAATGGCCCCAAAACTAGATCCGAATTCATACGTAAACAGAAAGGGGTTTCATTCTGTGTTGTTACAAGGGGTCTGTGACAATAGGATGCTTTTCACAGATGTATATATTGGGCAACCTGGATCGGTTCATAACTACACCTTATATAAAAAGTCTGACTTGTACTTGGCCATCGAAAGAAGAGAAAAACAATTCTATAATGACTCTCAATTAGTTGGTGACTTAGCGTATAAAATTTCACCAACCTTATTGGTTTTCTTATAAAGACAATGGGCACTTGACTAATCAACAAAAAATTTTTAATGTTGTACAAAGCAAAATAAGGGTTAAAATTGAAATTTCTTTTGCGATTTTGATAGGTAGATTTAGGAAATTGAAATTTTTGGAAACAGTCAGAATGGATTTAATCTGTTTAAACATTATGAGCTGTTGTGTTTTACACAACATATGTTTGTTAAATGGAGATACCTTTGACGAAGTTGTCAATTTAGAGGATGAAAGAAGACTACACTTAAATGACCAACCTCCAGATATTAATTTGGAACTTGCTGACATTCAAAATCAAGCTGCTATAAAAAGGCAAAGTATTTTTAATAATTCACACATTATAATGAGAAATGAAGTCAATAATAGTATATTCTAATACAAGTTGCAGAATGAGCTTTTATTCCAACACGAATGCGAAATTCGAAAACGAGCGACGAAGGAGCGAGTTTTCGAAAGCATGAGTGTTGGTATTGCCTTCTGCAACGAGTATTAGACGATATTTTCTCTATTTCAGTCAAGTTTTGTGGAAAACTCTCGAAATTCAAATGAAAATTCAGATAAGTGACTTTTGTATTGTATCTTGGCAGTTGGTGTCACTAACGAAAATTTGACAGATTGCGGATTTGATTCGAAAATTGAGTGGATCGGAGGTCAGTACTGGCAACCACAAAACGAAAAATATAACTGAAAACAATGCTGTAATGAGTTTCATTACAGCACTACTTTTAGTACTGTAATGAACTCATTACGATACTGAAATAGAGAAAATTATTTTGATGTCCACCTCGTTTTTTAATTTTGGAAAACACATTTTTGGGTATTTCACCGAATAAATTAAATAAAATTAGAAAAATTACTCACAGCTTTTAATAAACCGAAAAACGAAGAAAAAATAAAATTATATACTTATTCAACAATTTAAAATTAAAGCTCAAACAATAAAACAAGTTTGATAAACATATTATTTTTTCATTTATATGTACATGTAAATAAACGAGAAACTAACCACGAGAAATAAGAAAACTAAATCTGTATTCTGAAGAATTGAGCAAACGAATATGAAAAATAGAAACACGAATATTCTTAGAAATACATAACTTGAGCCGAATTTTCAAAGTAGTACTAGTTTTCTTTCAAGTTGAATGAAAACTAGTTATTTTCTGACGAAGGTGTCAGATTTGGACTTCGAAACGTTACGCTTAAGAGTTCAAAGTGTTTTCTTTTTGTTCATTTTTAGGCAACAATTTCTTCTCGTAATTCTTCTCGAATTTCAGATGAATCACTTGATTGTCGTAATACAGATCTAGAGAAGACGGAGAAAGCACTAAACGGCAGCCAATGAAAATACAAATAACGCTATAGGCGTACATTCAGTTATTTACTGGCGCTATCGCTTCTCGTTGGATAGACTATAAGAATTCCAATTCCGAAACGGTTCGTTACCAAATCCAGAATAAATAAACTAGGCTATATTTCCAAACAGATTCCGACCTAACCTCACTGTGAACGTTTCGTTATACAATTCCTCAGCTATATTGGCCAGTCAGAAATCTTGAATGATATAAACATTAGAGAGTTATAGAGATACAAATACAGACCTCACTTCATTTGAGGATCCTGTGATAAAAGATCCTTCAACGTTGGTCGTATATTTGAGCTATCGGAACGATTTATTTCTTGACAACTTCATTGTGACATTTCCTCTATTCTGACAGTTATGAGAAGTTGTTTTACCTAGAATTTTGGGGGACTGTAAAAATAAGGGATTTTTTAATTTAGATACGGTTGTCCTTTATTGAAGTTAAGTACAGGAGCAGTGGCGTAGTGAGGGGGGGGCAAGGGGGGGCATCATGCCCCGGGCGCTAGTCATACAGGGGCGCCAAATGCTTAGCAAAACAAAAAAATTGCTGGAATAAGTAGGAGTTACTGCAGCTAAACAAGACTCAATCGTTGTGACATACTCTGGACTAATTGAAAACATATATTTGTTTTCCTCACGATGGAAAAATTAAAAAATGCCGTGAATAAAAACCATCAAACGTGAATCTAAATTACAATGGGGCGCCAGAATATAAGCGGTGAGGGATATTGTGTGATAAGATGCCGCAAAATACCCAGAGAATTAGTTAGAGATGTTGGTTTTTCTGCCGAGAGAGAAATTTCTCGCGTTATGAAGAGCATTCTTGATAGTCTCCCATAAGAAATATGTTTACGATTAAGTGACCCTGATATACAATTTGAATTTTTACTAGATATTGAAAATTTATAACAAAGATAATGTTGACAACGACCTTGAAGAAAATTGTAAAAATTTGGGTGAATTTTATAACACTGTTCCAACGGAATAGAATTCTTCAACGAATTAGGTGATAGCAAAATGTAACCCCGCACTAGAAAAGAAATTCAATCTTGATCTCCTTTCGAATTTCTGACTTTTATAAGCTGGCATGGAGAATATATTTCCAAACCTGATGAGAGTTTCACTTATTCTCTCAGCTTCAATTGTTAGCTGCAACGATCAATTCAAATTACTTCTGACATATCTACGATCAACGATGGGACAAGATAGCCAAGTGACTTGGCAGTTTCAAGTGTTGAAAGAGAAAATTTTGAAATGATAAACTCTGATGACATTATCGATGAATTTGATTAATCAGAAGCAAGGAAAATTCATACATAGTATTAAGTTATATTAATGTACAAGTCGTATATTCTTATTATAATTAAATTTTTATCTACTTGAAGCTAATGAATATCAACCTTGATATAAATCTTTTTAAAGTTTTAAAACTGCGTTTCTATTAATATTATTTCATAAGTATAGTAGGTATATAAAACGAATGAATGAATAAAGTATATCTTGAAGTAATTCTAGATGATCATATTTACAGGGTGTACTAAGTTCGATGGTCTATTAGGCGTTTCTGGTGAACTGGACCTATTTGAAATCTGAAAATTATTATTATGATATTGTTTGACAGTATCTACCGATCGAAAATATTCTTCGAGCCTGACCACTTTCAGTTATACAGGGAGTGAAAAAAAAAGTACAAACCGTTTTCACATTGTGGAAATATTGTACATTTTCAGAATTCTGAAAAACCCGTCATAGGGTGTTCCAAATGTTGGTTCGAAAATTGGGATCAAGATTGGCCCATAACTTTCGTTTTTCAAATTAGAACCCTATTTTGTTATCATTGCGTTGGATTATGCGAAGAAAAATGATGACAATGTTCCAACATGTTAATGCTTCTAAAATAAATAATTCTTGAGTTATTCAGGATTTCCTGATTTCATGTCGTAGGTACCCTCAAATTCATAGAATCTGTTTCATTTCAACAATGACCTTGCTCATAGAAGATAAATTATTCAAATAACTCACTAGCGACTACCTCTTTTCTGAATTCATTTATCATTGTTGATATGGAACAGATTTCATGAATTTGACGCTACGTACAACATAAAATCAGAAAATCCTAAATAACTCAAGAATTGTTAATTTTAGGAGCATCAACGTGTTTGAACATTATCATCATTTTTCTTAGCAAAATCCAATCATCAAAAAAAAAGGTTCAAATTTGAAAAAACCAATTTTAGAACCAACATTTGGAACACCCTGTGACGGGTTATTCAAAATTCTGAGAATGTACGATATTCTTACAGTCTTCGCCTTCAAAAATGTGAAAACAGTTTGTGCTTACGATATCTAGGTTAGGAATAACAAACATAATATCGAATATTCTTATCCCCTTTTTTCTACGGTTTTTTTCTCGATACTTTAGAAAGTATTTTGACGAATGCAACGATTTGAGTACGAATGTTTTCAGAATTGCATACTCTATCAAATTCGAAAACAGAATATATAACTGAAAGTGGTGAGCCTCCAAGAATATTTTAGATCGGTAGATAATGTCAAACAATAACATAAACCCAATTTTCAGATTTCAAATTGGTCCATTTCTCCAGATACGCCTAATAGGCCGTCGAACTTGGTACACCCTGTATACATTACGAAATCTGTTCTTGTTTTCTTCACTTCATTTCAAGGTATTGCTTGAGCCTAAGCTAAAAAGGTTTTTTGCCCCGGGCGCAAATTAAGTTCACTACGCCACTGTACAGGAGGCCCGTATTTAATAACAGGTCACCTTGAAAACTTTTGTCAATGCGCATGAGTAAATGTCAAAATAAGGGAAACTTTATTTAAGTTAGGCCTCTATTTTCGTTTCGATAACTCTCTATTACCAGCAGAAAGTAAGCCTAAAAGAAAAAAGTTTATTATTTGCCCCTCTTTACAGTAGTTAATATGAAAAATTGCCTTCAACAAACGTTTTACAATGCAAACAGCAGCTTCTAAGGTTGACAATTTAACCTACTACAGAACGAAAATATTTTATAATTACTGTTTTCAAAGCTAATGGCCATACCTTTTCCGAGATATAATTATTATGGCGGGTTACCACAATAAATGAATAATAATGTAGAATCATTCAAATTTATATGTGTTTCAGCAGAAAAATATTTAAATTCATTCGAAAATTATTTCTGTTGGTTCTGCTTCAGGTTCTAAAGATGAAAATTTTTGTTCAAATTTTTCATTATCATTACTTCTAGAAACATGAAATGATATTATGGGATACCTCAAGGATCCACTTTGAGTGTGAACGTTTTCCTGATAGCAATGAATGATCTGTTAAATGGTTTGGATCCAGTTGTGGATAGAAGCATGTTTGTCGACGACCTGGCGATTTTTTTCTTGTCCAAAAACATCGCGAACACGGAGGAAACTCTACAATCAGCCATCAATACTTTACTTCGGAACACACGAAAATGCGGTTTCAAACTATCACCAACAAAAAAATGTGCGACGCACTTTTGCAGACTAAGGGCGCCACACCCAAAGGGAGTCAATTAACAAATCAGAAAATCAGAATCATCTGACACTTTTGAAATGGTGGTTGATAGTGGATGCAATAAAATGATGACTCGAGAGGAAGACATATTAGTTAATATGAAAGATTATGTAGACAATGTTAACGTTGCAAAGAAAGGACAGTCCATGCAAATCAAAGAATGTGGCTCATTGAATATTGAAGAATGCAATATGAAAAAAGTAAACTATGTACCTGAGTTAACAAAACACATTATATCAGTGAACTGTGTTACAAAAGGTAAAGGTACAGTAAATTTTGATGATGAAAAGGTATACATATTAAAAATCGAGGTGAATATACCCAAAGACATGATAGTAATAGAAGGAAATAAAACAGAAAATGAACTCCATGTAGTAAAAATGAAGAAATCCAGTGCAGGTGCTTTGCTAACAGAAAAGAAGACCAGTGAAATTGAAGAATGGCATAGAAAACTGGAACATCTGAGTTATAGTCAGCTGATAAAGATCCCTGAGATGTGTGATGGTGTCTCCTTTGAAAAAAACTCCAGTAGGATGTTAGATTGTAATATATGTGTTGAGGCGAAACAGGTAAGCCTTCCCTTTACAACTGTAAGAGAGAGGGCCAATCGACCTTAAGAAATTATCCACACTGATTTTTGTGGTTCTATAGATCCTACAACATATGACAACAAAAAATATTTCATACATTTCTTGATGAACAAGATACAAAAGTGGGTGTACTTTTGTATGGTATATTTATTAGAAACTGAAACGAATAATGATATTTTTCAGTGTATCAGAAGATTTGTAAAAGAAGGGGAAACTCGTTTCAATGTGAAAGCCTTCAAAATTAGATGTAATAATAGAAGAGAATTCAAGGACGAACTACTTATCCAATGGTGTCAAGAAAGAGGAAGTACATTGGACTACACCATATCTGACACCTTTCAATTGAATGGTAAAAGTGAGCTTCTAAATTTGACAGTGATGCATAAAGACAGAGCACTCATATTTGAGGCAAAGTGTGATAAAAATTTGTGAAGCGAAGCAGTATAAACAGCAGCATACATGACGAACAGAAGTCAAACTTACCCCAGCAGAGTTATGGTATAAAAGGAAAACTGACTTGAGCAATCTACAGATTTTTTGGCAAAAGATAATAGAAACAGCTCAAATAATGTTTCAAGAAATATACCATTCTCAGAAATATCTCGTTCGCAATTAAAAAAAAACATTCATTTGAATTCATTACAAGAACTTTCTTCAAAGGGGAAGATGGTTTAAGATCCATATCAACAAAAACTACGCCTTTGAATGAGAAACGAAAGACAAAAAATGGTGTTCACAACATTCCCGGTATTTTTTAATGTAAAAGCAACATTGAAATCAGAGTGTTTGTTCCAGAGACTTGGAGTGAAAATTCAGAAATTTTCACAAAATGCGGCTGAATCCTTGAATGAAACTCAAACGGTATATTATGCTGCTTCTGCTTTTTTGGATAATTCGATATTTTACATTATGTCTAATTGAATTCATAGTTGTCAAATTATGAAATACCATTGTTTCCTAGTTTTTTCAGAACGATATAGATATCCTACTGAATTCATACGGGATTTTATGATAGATATCCAGCCATTTGCAGTTCTCCTCATATCCAATAAATGACTCGATTCACGTCAACATATATTGGAATATGGCTGGATGGCACAGAAGATAAAAGTATTTCAGTTCAATTGAAGCTATTCCAGCGATGTATGCCCCGGAAAACCACTTTCATATGAATGCCATTTGACGAGATTAAAAGCATTATCCCTTACCCCTGCAGAGCGGCCGATTAACTCAAAATAAAGCACATGGGGTTACACAGATGGTAAAAAGCCACGTCCTAATGATGATTATTTCGAAAATTAAGTAGAACTGTAATAACTACCGTCTTTAATACAGGGTGAGTACGATGACAACATTCACCGATAATACAGAATTGACTTTTGAGTATAAAAATTAGTATGAGACTGTAAGAATGAAACTAAGTACTCTTTCAAGTATCATCTTGAGTATCCCGGAAGTCTTTTTTAGAGGAAATTTTTTTAATTCAGATGAACATTGGTTCAAATGGAGATTCACAAAATCAGTTTCATTATATAATTTAGATAGCATTTGAAGACTTTTAAATCATCAAGAGGATTTAGTTATTGCAGTTATAATCCTGAACGTCTAAGGGCCGTATTCATAGTCAACCCTCAAGATAAGGGTACAAGGGTTACTTTGGTAAGGGATACTCAGTACTCATCCTCAGAAGGCATTTCTTAAAGCGAACTCCGACATTTCTTACCTGAGTGAAGGATACGTCTGGCAACATCTGCAAATGCGGATAAAATTCAAGGGATTTTTTCCTACATAGGACATCGCGAGACATCTTCATCTGAACTATGAATACGACCCTAAGATTCACTTACTCATCAATATCCTACTTACGGCCTTGGCTTTTTGTTATTCTATGTCGACTAGTTTTTTTTTTTTTAAATTCTGAATAACATGATACCCTCTTCATTATTCATTCTGTGAGACTATGTGAAATTAATAAAACTATAAATTATTATGTAATTTATTTAACCTATGTGGCTGAAAAACATCATTTATAGCAGCAGCTTCAATCAGATGAATGATTTGAGATATATAAAAAGGATGATTTTCGGAGACAAAAAATATTTCTTTCGGCAATAACTGAAATTTCATCCTGTTGAATAAACTTGAATAAGTTACTTCAAATTCGATGCAATGAATTGGAACTTGGTTCTTCGATAATTTGATCGATTACAAGATTTGCATCACCATGTGATCAGCTTCAGCTCAACTCGATAACCCTCGTACAATCCGAAAGGTAGGTATGCTGTTCTTAATTTCATCGCATTTTTCCTTCCCTAAGGGCACTCGGTGGTCAGTGATACTCGGAGACAATACCAATTAAATTTTGGTCAGACGAAAAAGGGGAACCTTGGATACATGCAATCTAGTAAATGGATATTTATCCTTGTAATGGCGTTTTTAAAATTATGGCACATTTCGTTTTACTCCTCGGGCAAGATTATTTGGAGTTGCGGATTAGCTTCGTCGTTGTTTCAACGATGATGAGAGTACATTTTTGAAGACATTAATCGAGTTTACCTATGTTCTGTTTTTTTCGGAGTGAGTTTCTGAAACAGCAAGAACACTCGGATTATTGTCTCAGGTACACCATTTAAGGTGAGACTTTTTTTGTCAGATGCCAGAACTCATCAAAATAGATCACTCCGTTGTAAATTGCTGAAATAAAATATTCAATATAAATGAAGTGCAAAAACTCTTGGGCAGCAATATCTTATGACTGTGGTCTCTGAATCGTATCATCCATCTGTTAGGAGCTAAGATATAACTAATCACCTGTGATGAATCACTCAGTGGCGTAGCGAGGGGGGCATCATGCTCCGGGTGCTACTCATATAGGGGCGCCAAATGGTTCGCGAAACATAAAAATTTCTGGATTGAGTAGGAGTTACTGCAGCTAAACAAGGCGCAATCGTTGTGACATATTTTGGAATAATTGAAAACATATTTGTATTCCTCACAATCAACCTCATGCTGGAAAATTTTTTAAAAAATGCTGTGAAAAAAACTGTCAACGTGAATCCGAAACACAAATTTGGCGCCAGAATATAAACGGTTAGCGCGGTTTCACACGGTCCGGGTGTATGTCCGTCCGGGTTTTCGCCCGTCATCCGGACAAGTAGAAATACGCAGTTTAGCATAGGTTCTTTCACACTTTCCGGACACGGGTGAATCGCCGTCCGGACATACAAAACGTCCGGATGTTCCCGCTAGAACTCACGGAGCCCGGACGGGCAATCGCCCGGACCATGCCCTAGCGGACTACAGTTTGCCATGAGTGCGTTCACACGATCCGGATGTTTAGTCGTCTGATTGTTCTAAACTAGAAGAAATATATTCCGAAATCCTGATAACTCTAGTACAGGAGAAACCCGAAATCTCGGATAAAGGAGCGGAGGATTACAACAATCGAATTAAAAAAACTGAAGCGTAGAGAAATATGTGTGCCAAGTTGAGGGAAAATTTCGTATAAATTTGAGTGCAAAGGGTGAACTCAAATTTGCCTATTGCGTTGTTTTTTTCGCCGATGTTTCAATAAAGCAATCAAAATATGTTTGTGACTACTGTCCATCGAAATCAGAGGCAAACTGAAGTACCTACTCGTACCTAGCACCTAGTAATCCGGATTTTCGCAGTTCCCGTGTGAAGAGAGCTTCCGGGTGCCGCCCGGACGGGCGATTACCCGGACGGACAAACACCCTGACCGTGTGAAACCGCGCTTAGGGTTATTGTCGATGAACTAGAGGATAGGTATAGTAGAACTATTGGAAGAACTAGCATAAGATACCACTACAAGTGACAATAGAAGTGAATTCGAAATATATTCAGGCAGGCGGTTAACTCATTCTCTGAAATGTCATAAGTTAGTGTTTTTCATCAACACCAACCTAGATGCCAATAATTCTGAAACTGACTATACCTACTCGTAAGTATAACTAATACACTGCGCAAAAAGTTAACGCCCATTATGGAAATCTCAAATTAATTTTACCACTAAAGGTGTTCTCAATGATAATTATTTTTATCAGAATTATGCATGCATATGTTATCCACTTTCAACGTTTTTCTTCAATACAGATGTTTTTTTCCCAGCAGGAATGAAAAAAAGATGATATTATCAGATTTGGAATGTATGGGCTCCATTCTAAAATCAGTTGTTCTCGATAAATTCTGGTGATCAATAGTTTTTCTTTCGTTTGATTTTCTTCACTCGATCGCTATGCAAGGCGAAACACGCACTTTGACCCAAGAGGTAGTTTTGCGAGAAGAAGGGTGGACATACACAAGAATTGCAGAAAGGTTTGGACTATACAGGGTCTTTCACGACGAACCTCACCCATATTTATACGGGAAACTACTGAACATATTTTCATGAAATTCAGCACTTATAAGTATTTCACGATGCTGATGAAATCTAAAATATTTTCAAGGCATGAGCACCTCCGGTTTTTCCGGAAATGACGTCAACTTCCGTTTTTCAAATTAGAACACCATTTTTTTATTGCAGAAATAGATTCCTTAGAAAATTTCAAGTTATTTTGATGTAACATTTTTCAGTTTTGGTTGGAAAATTCTCTCTGAGCGGGAAAATTCGAAAAAAAAAATCGAAAATAGAGCTCCGCTGAAACAAGAATAACTTCGAGGTTTTTGAATGGAAAATTTTCATTTTTCGGATTTTTCAAGATGTAAGATTGATGTATCCACTTTAAAAATCGAAATCGCGATTCATGATACAGGGGGTGAAAAAATCGCTTTCAAAGTTAGGGATGAAAAAATCGTGAAAAATCAATTTTTTCAAATTAGAACCCCATTTTTTTATGGCAGATATTGAATCTACGTTAAAAAATAATGTGAGTGTATGCATCACACCCTTGCCCTAAAATGGATATTTTCTGAGTTATTCACAAAAAACTGTTTTTCGTCTTGAATTTTCAGCTATTTCTTTTCCCTTCACGCCAAAAAGATGAAATTTTCAGGAACTGTTATTTGAACCATGCTGTAGATTTTTCACCTCTTCTTGAAACCGACTTCAAGTTACTATTAGGAGAACCATGGCAAACTCTCGCAGTTATAACTAGAGAAGATGCTCAAAGTTTTGACCGTTAATTTCTAGACATTCATTTATACGTCTCAGGAATACTTCGTGCGTTGCTCTTCTTATTTCATCGGGAGGAAGAGATCTGCAAAAGTGTTTAAAAACCAAATTGAGTTTCAAAACTATGAATCTAAAAATCTAAACAAACCTGAACGCATTTATGACTCGTTCTATGCAGTCCTCTTCATCAGTCAGGGGAGTTGAGTAGACAATATTTTTTATCCTACCCCAAACATAATAGTCTAAAGGAGTTAAATCGGGAGAACGTGGTGGCAAAAGATGTGGACCATTGTTCGCCAACCATCGATCTTCAAATAGCCTGTAGAGGATATTTGACACATTGAGTGAATTGTGTGGAGGCGCGCCATCTTGTTGATACCATAAGTCATTATGGTTCTGTACTAGCGGCTCAATTATTTGAGTCAATATGTCAGAATATTTATCTCCTGAGGGAGAACATTCTTTAAATAATGCAAACATGTGTAGTGTTCTATCTTACTAGTTAAAGTCCCATCATAAATGTGAACATCGAGAATTGCATTATTTTTGATGGCGCAAAAAACATTGAAACTCCAGGTCTCTTGAAAGTTCCATTGTCTGAAGTGGTGGTTGTTCTCTTCATCCCAATAATGACTGTTATGCCTATTGAAAGAACCATTCTTTGTGAATTTAGATTCATCTGTCCAAATTATACAGTCCAAAAAGTTTTCATTCTCTTGAAATCGAATCATCATAGCTTCGCAAAACTCTGTTCTCCTGACGAAATCAGTTTCCTTCAAATGCTGTACCCTATTGAATTTATATGGGTGCATTTTATGTTTTTTTAATATTCTCCAAACACTCGATTGAGATAATCCCAGATCAATAACGGCATCTTTGAGAGAATTTTGAGGATTCACACTAAAATATGCAAGAACTGTAATATCGTTTTTCTCATTTTCTACTACACTTTTTTCTCTGTGTATAGTTTTCTTAACGAAAGATCCGACATTTCTCAAGTTTGTCATGGTTCTGTTAATGGTTTCTCTCGTTGGTCTGGGTCGGTCAGGAAACCTCTCAATGAACAGTCGAATCGTTTTATCTACAATTGTATTACATTCTCCATGAAGTAGAATGAGATTTAAATAATCTTCATTGGTAAAATTAGGCATAGTGATCGATTTTATAACTTAATACGAATTATCACCAAATTAATAGTAAACACAAAATGCTACTGAATAAAGAGGAATTTGGCAGATGTAATTAATGATATCTATCATTAAAAAAAGAATGTAAAACATGGTAAGTTTTTGCATATGGTTTATAAGGAATTATTTATTTATCACTGGAGAGAAAACCGATGGCCGATTAATTGAAATAAAGAGGTTTCCGATACAAATTCGAATCAAAATTCGCCATCTATTTAGGAACAACCTGTAACTTTTTTCTCTTGCATATTAGGGTAGTAAAATCTAAAACATGGTTTAAGTAACAGTTCCTGAAAATTTCATCTTTTTGGCGTGAAGGGAAAAGAAATAGCTGAAAATTCAAGACGAAAAACAGTTTTTTGTGAATAACTCAGAAAATATCCACTTTAGGGCAAGGGTGTGATGCATACACTCACATTATTTTTTAACGTAGATTCAATATCTGCCATAAAAAAATGGGGTTCTAATTTGAAAAAATTGATTTTTCACGATTTTGTCATCCCTAACTTTGAAAGCGATTTTTTCACCCCCTGTATCATGAATCGCGATTTCGATTTTTAAAGTGGATACATCAATCTTACATCTTGAAAAATCCCAAAAATGAAAATTTTCCATCCAAAAACCTCGAAGTTATTCTTGTTTCAGCGGAGCTCTATTTTCGATTTTTTTTTCGAATTTTCCCGCTCAGAGAGAATTTTCCAACCAAAACTGAAAAATGTTACATCAAAATAACTTGAAATTTTCTAAGGAATCTATTTCTGCAATAAAAAAATGGTGTTCTAATTTGAAAAACGGAAGTTGACGTCATTTCCGGAAAAACCGGAGGTGCTCATGCCTTGAAAATATTTTAGATTTCATCAGCATCGTGAAATACTTATAAGTGCTGAATTTCATGAAAATATGTTCAGTAGTTACCCGTATAAATATGGGTGAGGTTCCTCGTGAAAGACCCTGTATACGTGTGTCCAGAATGTTGCACCGATTTAGGGAGACAGGTATGAATGTCCGAAGACCAGGATAGGGTAGACTACGGGTAACAACTGCCATTCGAGAACGTTACTTGAGAGTTTCTTCGTTGAGACAACGGTTTGCAACCGTTCGCCTCCTTCAAAATCAGCTTGAGCAATCTCATAGGGTGCAAATTAGCACTCAGGCAATAAGAAATCGCCTCAGAGCAGAGAATATGATTTAAGGCCTTGTGTCGCGGCAATGAGCTGTGATTAACGCAAGGGGTGGAAATACCTAATATTAAATCACTTATCAGCATTTCAGTATTTTGCAAATTGTTCATTTCTCCTCTTTCACATAAGATTCGGTGAAATCCTGATTTTTACTTTCATTTAATGTGTCTTGTTTCGTTCAAAACCTTCCCGATAGAACATAAAAAATAAGTGATAAAGTCAATGTAGAGTTAACTTTCATTAAAATTGAGATTTTCAGAATGTGCATTTATTTTTTTGCGCAGTGTACTTTCATAGAATCAAGATCAAATGTTAAATTTAAAATAGGTACTGCATTCATGGATTTGTCTTCTGCAGATGACATGATATGGATAGATAGTTTATTTTCAACTTGTATACTCACCTTCAATGCGGAAAAATCGTTCGGTTATTATAGAAGATGATGAATAAATGATTCGGAATTTTCGTTAATATAGTAAAGTGATTCCAAAGCTTCTAACAAAAGTGGGTTTAAGCTGTTCTTCTTTCAACATATATCTGTGTGATATCCCTTTCACTTCTTCTATTTATGCTGATGCTTTTCCGTCATGCTGAAATTAATCGAATGATTCTAAAATAATGGAAATGCTCTAGCGTTAATTTTTGTACTAAGTTCTAAGTTGTCATGAGCAAATGAGTTGGGAAAAAGTGTTGCCTAACAATGAACGGATAATGAAACTTCGAACTATCAAAACAAGTATCTTCTTGATATTGTCCTGATAATTCGAAGTTTTTTTGTTCTTTCATTGTTATAGGCAATAATTTGGTGATTTGCTGCTGACAACTTAGGCAAAAAATGCAACAAATGGAAGTTAAACCCCGAAAGATATTCAGAAAATGAGAATTGTCCCAGAATAAATTTTTATAGATTTTATATATTCAGTCGTTTGACGTTCGAATTATTCAGTGATCGTCAACAAAAACCGACAAAAAAATTGTCCGAATGATAACAACAAAACTTTTGTGCGGGAAGTACGATGATGAAGGTTTATTCTGGGTTACAAGGGGTTGAATTAGATTAAATATTTAAATGCTCTAGTATGTAACGGAATTACATGGATTTATGACTAAGGAAACACGGGGAGCTTTGAATTTCATTAACCGCTTAGTGAAGGGAATCCTCTTCTAATTAAAATGGATGATAGTTATAAAAAGGAAATATATCGGTAATATTCAAACACCGAGTAATTATTTGATACGGAGTATCGAAAGGGTTGCCGATCGGATCCAGTTGACAGCACAAGGCGTAAGTGGCCGAATGAACAGGGCAGGCGTTGGATGATTTTGTAATCTGAAAACTGCTCCGGATAGAGAATCGGCAAGAATTGGAAATTAAGGATGATGTAAGGAGAAAAGTACTTGCGAAGAATGAAGCATCAAGTGTTAATGAAAATACTGGAGAGGGTTAGTTGAAGAGACGTTCGGGGTATGAGTACTCGGAACGAACTGAACCTCGACCTCTATCAGTGTTAGAATCAATGTAGATACAAAAGTGTTCAATGAAAGTCGTTCATTATTATTGTAATTGTTATATAAGATTTCCGTGAGGAATATTATGTCTTCCATCGGACGCGTCCCCGGGTGGAGGATAGGGGGAAGCCTTAAGCGTTTTATCGATAGATGAAGCGGGGGAAGGTGGGGAATGAAATAACACTCGCGAACCAACAGACATATGCGCTCTCGCAGTGACAAAGAAAAAGGAAAAAGGTACAGTGAAGTATAATGAATACACCTTAATATACAGCGGCAAGGAGAAACATCAGAGGGCTTTAAAAGGAGTAGGCCTAATTTTAGGTAATAAATACAAACACAACATAGTTAACACCAAATATACCAACCAAAGAATTTTTAATGTAACCCTGCAGTTTGAAAATGAAGAAATTCAAATCATAGCCGTTTACGCACCGGATATATCAAAGTCGAGAGAGGAATCGGAGGCATTTTATGAAATCTTACAAAATGAAATAGACAGAATCCCTAGAAACAGCAAATATATGATACTGGGCGACCTTAACGCCAGAAAAGGCAACATGGCAATCCCATCAGTCATATATATATATATATGGAAAAGATTTAACGGACATAACCCTCTGAAACGAAAATGAACCGTAGACAGCTGTTTCGGGCTTTCGGCCCTCATCAGTACGGTGAAAAGTTGGAAACTGAAATCACACAACGGAGTCAACACAAGGGAGCCAGCCGCACATTTGCGATTTCGGCTGGAAGACCCTGCATTCCAGGGCAACATCCAACGTCACCACGGAGGCAGCTTCAGCCACCTGCGCGACATCCGAGTCCAGGAATATAAACACAATATAAGGATAAATAATAATATTATTTATATTATATAAATTATAACACAAAAAATAACACAAAAACCATAATCGAACTGAATTTAACCTCCTCGTTCTATATAAATAAAAGACTATCATGAGATGATAAATGCAGGAAGAAATACGTAACGATATTTTTCCACAACACGGGTGTGTATATAGCGTGAGTCTTTGACTTGTACATATATTTGAACCATAGATTCTTCAGGTCAAAAGAAATACCTTTTTCGTATACCAATTTTTCTGATTCAGCGTATATAACAAGATTTGGCCATTTTGAACTTTCATAATGAGCTAAGCCTCCCCTGAAAACATGACCCTAAAGTTTTTCTGAGCGTTAGATCTACTAGCTAAACCTTCGAGAAAATGTATCAGAAATTTAATACTCTGAATTTTTTGATCAAAGTTGCATCCAGGCAAAGAAACCAATTTTTTCAATTTCGCTGATATAGATTTCTTTAAATCATCAATTACTCGAAAAAAGGGGATTTCAAGAGATTCATGAAGAATAATTTTTTTCAAAATGGCCAAATATTTATTAAATAGCATGTAACTTATTTTCAAAAGTTGGGACCATAGAATTTTTGGTATAATTATGGAATGTATTGGTATATATTGGACATAATGAAAAAAATATAACATGTGAGTAGAATTTTGAGTTAGTAAAAGATTTGCCACATTAATGAAAATCTATATTCTGAAAATCATTTCATTCGATAAAATCATTCACGAGATATGTATTCGAAAATAAAATTTTTTATGCATTTCCAACCGAGCCGAATCAGCAAAAATGGTAGAGACAAAATATGGTTCTTTTGACATCAGGAATTTCCCGTTAAAATATATGTACAAGTCAAAGACTCACCCTGTATTTATTTGTAAGTGCTATTATATTCATTCGATTTGATTTACACAAAGGGTTACGGAATTACAGATCGAATTCATATTTACAAAAACATATTTTCCCAACGCTTTGAAGATTTCCCCTTCTTTCTGTAACTTCAAATTCTAATATTCTTAAGGTTTCAAGAAGTAGCCAGGTGAACAAAATTCTTCTGGCTTTTAGATTCTTTCAATTCTGTGCGGGCCCCGGCCTACAATAGAGGCAGACTGGGCATTTGCCCAGGGCGCCAAATTTTAGGGGGCACCGGAATGTAGGGGAGGATGAACGGTGGAAAAAAAATCACACAACGTTAAAAATTGTTATATGAATGGGATTTTTAAAAATGTGTGATACAATAAACAGAATTTTTGAAATACATACTACATAAGTAATATTAAATGCCAAGAATATTCATAATACGAGTATTCGAGTTTAATCATGGTTGTAGTACTGTATTTATTGTATTATTCAAACTATAGAGCTGGCAGTAGCAAATAACGCACGGCACACGATTAACGCTGACTCAGATAAAACGTCTCGATCTTAAGGTACGCATTTTAAGAATCCGTTTGCTTCCGTATATAAAACGGATCCGTTCAGTTAAATAATGAAAGCCTATAATTGAATCAATGTGCATTGTAAACAAACGGAATTTATTGAACATGTTGATTAAAATCGGGTGGTGAATCGAACGGTACCAATTTCATTTCGGATCCGTTTTTTCACAATGCACATTGATCAAATCATTATTTAACTGAACGGATCCGTTTTATATACGGAAGCAAACGGATTCTTAAAATGCGTACCTTTACCCTAAATTGAGATCGGAAGAGAATTTGAAAATGAATGTCAACACTAAATGTATATAGCACAGGCTGAATTTAGTGAAATTCGTATGAAATTCATGGGTACATCATAGAAAATGGTTTAAAATAGTTATTTATGATAACAAAGAATAATAGTTATTTATTGTAAAAAATGGAATCCTTACAATATAATGTATATACATTTTCAGGTGCCTGGTATTTTAAAAGGTAAAATTATTATTATTATTATTATACAAGTGGAGAAGGCATTGATATTCTCATCAATTCCTAGAATTTTTATCGAAATTAATTAAATATTTTCATCAATATCGTTTAGTGATTTATGCATTGAAAAATATTGATTGGCAGAACTGTTTTCTCATTCATAAAGTTGACAGATGGTGAATAAATTCGTGGCAGAAGGCAAACATGTTATCAATAAATATTACCATGATAACTGTGCTAGAATAAAATATGCTCGCTTGATTTTGTTCTACAAGATGTGACAGAATGAACGGATTTGACTCAGAATTAGAGAAACTACTTTTCCCAACCTTGTGATAGCAATTAGAATATTTCTGATCCCATCAGTCACCAACTGCACCGCAGAAAGGAATTTTTCTATTTTGACTAGGCCAGCGAAAAGCTCAACGCTATCAGGACGTAAATTGAATTCTCTAATGTTTATTTGCTATGATTAACAGATTTTTGTGAAGTCATATATAAATTTGCAAAGTTAAACGCGAAAAAAAATTTTTGGTTTCATCATCTCTTGTTTTTACATTAAAAATTAAACTTTTCAAATGTTCAATCTGGGTTTGTGGTGTAAATGATAAATCTATAAATGGCTATTATATTATTTTTCATGAACGCCTGTTTCCTATGAAACGTAGTTGTTTGTGGAAAAAACCCTATTAAGCAATTATCATAAAAAAAATAGCTTAGAAAAGGATGGCAGTAGACCATTTTCCCTGGGCGCCAATCACCTTATTCCGGGAAATATAAGATTAATCTCATGACTGTTCCATTTGTAGTCAGTTGTTCGAGTTGAATTTTCGTCGAACTCATTAACGGCATATTTAATTAGAAAGCTTGACATATAATAGGTTCTAACTATAGATTGGATATTATATTTAGTTTCTCTATTTCAGTATCGTAATGAGTTCATTACAGTACTGAAAGTAGTGCTGTAATGAAACTCATTACAGCATTGTTTTCAGTTATATTTTTCGTTTTGTGGTTGTCAGTACTGACCTCCGATCCAATCAATTTTCGAATCAAAACAATTCTAATTCCGTGATCTGTCAAATTTCGTAAGTCACACCAACTGCCAAGCTACAATACAAAAGTCACTAACCTGAATTTTCATTTGAATTTCGAGAGTATTTCACGAAACTTGACTGAAATAGAGAAAATATCGTCTAATACTCGTTGCAGAAGGCAATTCCAACACTCATGCTTTCGAAAACTCGCTCCTTCGTCGCTCGTTTTCGAATTTCGCATTCGTGTTGGAATAGGAGCTCATTCTGCAACTTGTTTTAGAATATACTATTGAAACCAGATTTTACCAAACAAGCTCAAGATTCTCATTACGGTCCTGCGATATTGGGGGTCTGGTGGACAGCTCCCCGTATAAGTGCGTGCTCTCGAGTGGACATGGGGGCTTCTCCTTTATTCGCTTGGTCAAATTTACATCTATTTGCATGTGGTGATCGCTGGTCATTTATAAACGAACTTGGCCCGTGTCATTGAAAGATTACTCTGTCACTCAAATGCTCCCGCATATTTCACACCAATCTTCGGGCTTCCATTTGACCCTTAATTACTGAAATGCACTTAAACGTGGTTGTGAACGTTCATTCATAAAGATTACTTTAGAGCAATCGGAATCCTCATCAATGTGAAGATTCCAATCCTCCTGAAATAATTGGCCGTTGGAAGTAGGACGACTTTCCGCATTCTATTGTGACAAATGTCATAATAAAGTTAGTGTCACGAAAAGCGCACTTCCTAAATTTTTTCATATTTTCTTGTGAGAAAATAACTTTGGACAGTCTATGGGAGATGATTTCCCTTCATTAGGGACCTGTAGCGCTCTTCAACTATCAGAAGTGCCGTAAAATCATCGCTTGGATGGCCGAATCTGGTTTCAAACCCTCCCGGTCAGAGAGCAAATACATTCGCGTTTTGGATCTGAATATTGAAGGCATATCGAAGGACAAAGCGGATTATTTATCGAAATTAGCAGGCGAACTTGGCGTTGAAGTGATTCTACTTCAAGAAACACATGTTGCCACAGAGGAAGGTCTTCGTGAAAGAGGAATTTGAAAGCTTGTGTACTAGTTGATTTTTTACTTAGTAAAATTTACGGTCTAGCCTGTTACATGAAAAATTCCCAAGTAGATAATGTCGAACTGATCCAAAAAGGAGAATTCGAAGGAGTTTTTTTCATTTCATTCAAATTTTGTGACATTTCCGCCATTAATATCTATAAACCTCCAAATATTTCATGGCCAAGAAATTTCAATGTAAATGTTCAACACCCATCCATTATTTTCAGGTTGGAGTTTGTGTTTGGAAATCCTTCCTCCGAAGAGCCGTCCCGCTGATCGTGATGTCCTTCTATATAGAATATTCAGATACAACAATTTTATTTAATTTTTTTAACGGGGAGACAGGTTTTTTCCCCTGGCTCTAAAGTATCGTATGATACTGGTGATGAAAGTATCGTATGATACTATAGTATCATACGAAGAATGTTGTGGTAGCCCGTTTCTTTTTTTACCTCAGCTTAGGTTCTTTTTGTTTCAACATTTATTGGATTATTTTAGCTCTCTTATTCAAAAGAATATATATATATATATATATATATTGTGGAATCCAAAGAAATTTGGATTGGGAGATGATTGCCTTTCATTGGGGTCCCGTAGCGGTCTTCAAACATCTGAAGTGACAAAAAATCATCACCTGGAAGGTCGTATCCGGTTTGAAAAACCCTCACGACCAGAGAGCAAAAATTTGTGGATTTTGAATTTGAATATCGAAGGAATTTCGAAGGACAAGTGTGATTACGTCTCCAAATTAGCTGATGAACATGGAATCAAAGTGATTCTTCTGCAAGAAACCCACACGGCAACAGAAAAAAATCCTGGTGAAAGAGGACAGTTGAAAGTTATGTACTAATTGATTTCTTACAAGTTTAGCTTGTTATGTTAAAAAATTATCAGTTCGTAATTTTCAACAGATTCGGAAAGGGGAAATTGATGGAGTTTTTTTTCGTTTCTTTTAAATTTTGTGACATTTCTGTCATAAATATTTATAAACCTCCGAACATTATTTGGCCAAGAAATCTGAATGTTGATGTTTTTTAAGGTAGCAAATGCATTTCTAAAATGCATTTGATTTATTCTGAATAATCGGTTTCTTTTCTGCTTTTGTCTTTTTTCATTTCAGATAAAGAATTGCGAGTCGTTTTGGAAAGAATCTGTTTATCCGAGCCCATCGACGGATAACATGAAGATGATCACACTGATGTCTTTCAAGATTTTCCTGATATTTAATATTTTATGTTATTGGCTGTATAGTATCGTATGATACTAGTGATGATAGTATCGTATGATTCTATAGTATCATACGAAGAATGTTATGATACCCCGTTCTTTTTTTACCTCCGCTTAGGTACTTTTTGTTTCAACATTTATTGTATTATTTTAGCTCTCTTTTTCATAAGAATATATATATATATACAGGGTGAGTCGGGAGGAACGGACCAAACTTCAGGTGTGTATTCTATAGCTCGAAATAATATAAAAAAACTCATATGTTGTTATTCGATTTTCATTTGTTCTCAAACTATAGCGTCATTATAAAAAACAACATTTTCTATATTAAAATGGTTTCATTTATAGCATTTTTTTAATGAATGCACGAACATCCCGCCATTAACCTCGAAACACATTCGTCTGCGAAGGGCTCTCGATGCTTTTCTGATCGATTCGTGCTTTTCTTTAAAAAGCAATGCCGTATTTCTGATGCGTCGAATTAGAGCATCCCGAGTGTCAACTTTAACCTTGTATACCTCGTTCTTGAACCAGCCCCACAAACAATAGTTCAATGGTGTGAGGTTTGGAGATTTTGAAGGCCAACTAATACGACCACAGCGACCAATCCAAAGTCCTAGAAACTCTTGATCTGAATATTGGTTGACCTTATTTAAATATTTTAATTGCCCTATAGTTTTAAAACAAATGAGAATCGGATAACAACATATGAGTTTTTTGGAATTATTTTGACCTGCAGAATACACACCTGAAGTTTGGTCCGTTCCTCCCGACTCACCCTGTATATATATCACAAATACTGGCTCATTTATGAGATAGTATGAACAAAGTAATCTATATAGACGATATAATAATCTTTTTCTATTCTTTCGGGGAGCATATCAATTCACCTGTCTCAAATATTAGGTACTAGAAGCAGTAATGGAAGCTGTTTTACAGTTGAAACTCTCTAAATTCACATTTGCATTGGATTATGTACAACATTAAGGCCATAATGTAAGGAATAACTCAATATTTCCGATTACAGATAAACTTGATTCTTCACGAAATTTTCTTGGACCGACGGGAAACGTAAATCATGAACATATTTTCTCGACGAATACATACCCAAAAATATTCGGATTCTAGAACATTACATCATTTGTTAAGAAAAAGGTAAAAATTCATTTAGTCTGAATATAATGTCGAAAAGCCTTGGATTATATGAGAAATTCTCTTTTGTCTCAGCTATTTTGGATCCAAACCTACCAATTGTTTGATAATAATATTGCGGAAACGTGTCACATCGCTCTTCGTATCAGGGGTATTATCGTGTGATTTAAAATCCAAATAATTTTGAAAACTTCATAAGTGAATTGAGGGAGTGTGTACAAGCATCTGATCCAGTCGTAATGAGGATATCTTATTCGTAAACCATTCATATTGATTTATATTATGATTCAGAATGGTTAATTGTATTGATTATGCAGCGGCAATGAGGAGAACGAGACCTGGAATTTTTTTGAGTCCTGTGTAATAAATCTGTTCACGCTGCATGTGTTTCCAAGACGGTGGATATACTGAGTACAATAAATGCGGTACCTGGTTTATTCTGGAGGTGAAAAAATTGTTCAGATTCTTGCGTCTCTATTAATCAATCATAGCTTCTAGAATCGAAACTGGAAAATGCGCGATGCAAAATTGAAGATAAAATATCGTCAATGAGGTCCGATTTCGTCAAGTTATGCAAGGACCCAATTATCGATGTCGGACCAGTTCCTTACGCAGATGTGGTCAAGAACAAAACACAGCCAGCAATAGTTATTCATCACAAAAAGAAAATCAGTCAGTTTCGCAAACAAAGTCCGAACTTATGCAGAATATCAATCCCATAGAAAACGATTTCCAATTGGCTGAAGTCAATCATATGAAAGATGGCGGAATTCTTTTAGGCTGTAAAACTCAGGAAGGCAACAATAAGCTTAAAAAACTGGTCCAGGAGAAGATGGCGAGCTCTTATGAAATTCGAGAGTTTGCCGGCATTAGTCCAAGACTTCGAGTGGTGGGAATGTCGGAGAGATATTCTGATGATGTGTTACGTGAGTTGGTTGTTAAGTGTAATCCGGATATTTTTTCTGAATCCTCTCGTTGCAAAATTGTTAAAATTTTCCAACTAAAAAGAATGAAAATGTATATTGTTGTATTCCCCTCAGAAACACAATAATTGTTAAAAACTAAAGCAGTATCGCTGTCACCAGGGCAACTTTATAGGTAAAGTTCCGATAAACCTTTAATTAACTAAGTTACGTAGGATATAGAAAAACTCGATATATTTCACTAGATTTATTGTTTCTTCGGAAAGGCACAACGACGGAAAATAACGATACGGAATAGAACTTGACGTCACGGCAAATCGTTCAGAACGTAACGTCAAGGCAAATCGATCAGAACTGAGGTGTGGTGGGCGTCGCACTGCTCCTTATAAAGACTATGAAAATGCTGACTTAAGCAAAAATACTTAACAATACGGCTTGTGTCTACAGACTGACAACATCTCCTCCCTTAAAGAAGATTTTTGTTGTATTTAAAAAAACATAAATCTTTAAAATATAGAAAATAAACTTTAAAATATAGATTCTGAAGCAGTATGGCACCTTACATATGAAGTACTTGATTTTTAGAAATATATCATGCTTTAATTTATTTAGAATTATCAATTTCTAGATAAAAAATGAATATATTGGATATAACTAAAAATATTTGAATGAAATCAAAAGATATCATGGTTACATAGATGACACAAAATGAGAAATTCATCATAAGTAGAATCATTTATATATAGAAAAATTGCAAAAGCTAGATTTGAGGAAGTTTGGAAAATAATGAAAGTAAAATATCAAAAATTAATGAGGATTGATTTTAAAAGACTTGTTTGTTCTTTTCTGAGTTTTGGACCCTCTACTGGATGTGTCTTCTGGTCTTGATATTCGGACTTCTGGATCGGATGGACCTGGGTACTTGAGATGTTGGAGCTCTGCGTCATAGTGCACCTGGATAGGTTGTTGGATTGGTCTTCTGTGACATTGGTTGAAGATTTGGAAGCATGGACCCGCTTCAATAGCTCTTGGTTCTTTGGTACAGCAGAGGAATCTTCGGAGTATTTGGAAACATCCACACCATTTCATCAGATTATAGAGAAAGATGAGGAAGATAGCACCACATGTAATTGACAAGGCTGTTGTTACCCAAGAAGAGTGTTGAATGATAAATGGCTTATTTAGTTGCTGTTGAAGTTGTTCATCGAAGTCAGTTAGCTTCTGTTGAGCATATCGGAGTTCATGTAAATTGACATGTATGAACTTAATTGGTTCCATGTGAATTGCCTGTATCGTGAGATTTCTTTTCAATTTTTGGCAACATTTATCCTGGATCAACTTTGTGGATGGAATTTCATAACTTGAGTTGAGAGACATCATTACTGAACTTGCTTCTAGACTTGTTCGATCAGTGAATGCCTTGCAGCGTGGTTTGAGCTTTAGAACACCTATCCTTTCGAGTATTTCTTGCTTCAAGGATTCTTCGTCACAGATGATAGAGATTCGAGTTGGGTTGGAAAGGGAGTACAGCCATTCATTTACGTCTATCTTGTGCCATATTTCAACATCAACGATGAAGCTTCTTTTTATGCAGGAGCTGGGGATTTCGTCGGTGATTTTCATCAACAACTGAACTTCACAGGAGGAGTCAGCTTTCTTCAGGGTTGGCATCTCTTTACAAATGGATGATATTCCATGCCATTTTCTAACTTATCGGCCAACAGATAAATTGTTCTCAAAGGTGAAATCAATAAGTAGGATTTGGACGGTTCAATGTAGGAGAATAAACTGTTGTCTTCATTGTGAGGATGTAGTAAGGAAAACATGTGATAAACATCAAGGCTTTGGGATGAAGCAATAGGTATTTCTAATGCGATCGTCTTTTATGAAAGATTTCAAATTCAGGATTTTATAATAGTAATAAATTTTTTCAATGTTTAAAGGAATAGGAGGTGAGATATTAATTGAAATTTTTGAGAGTTCTTGATAGAGAGCCTCTGGAGGTAAAAGTCTATAATTTATTATTCCATGTTGTTAAAGATACTGAGAAATTATATTTTGGACACTGATGCATCTCAAACGGACTTATATAATTCATGTGTTAAAGATGTTATACCCAATTTATTCAAAGGTTAGTTTGCAGTGACAGATTTTTCTGATGAACTCGTTTCTAACTACTGATGTTTTCAGGGTACAATTTGACTATCTTTGCTTATGGACAAACAGGATCAGGGAAAACGTATTCCATGGAAACAACGTACTCAGGAAACGAAGATATGTCTTTAACGATCTCAAATATTTCCTGAATACTTCTGTGTAGAAGCGTGGTAGAAGCGTTAAGCAAATATTCGAGATCGTTAAAGACAATTTTACATTTGACTCCACCATCACTGTTTCTTTCATGGAATTATATCAGGAAATTTTGTATGATTTACTGTCTGAAAAACCACGGATGCAATGCATGTTGGAAATACGGGAAGATCCTCACAAAGGTAAGATACAATTTAAGCCAAATTTGTAAAAAAAGTTCAAATCTGATGTGAAAATTGAATTTTCACATACCCGGATTAACCGAAGTACCGGTGGAGAACACAAAAGATATTTTTAATTGTTTGATAAGGGCGTCCAGCGGTAGGGCTACTGCGTTTACAAACATGAACGCTCAAAGTTCTAGAAGTCATGCTATTTTCATACTTACTATTGCTATGCAAGCCAAACACGATAGGTGAGTGATTTACAAGTTTTATGTGATGGTATTGTTTTTATTTATAAATTTTTGAACCCTTTCGAATTCAAGAATTAAACAACTGTGTAAATGGTTTAATACTCCAAAAAATTCTGGCCCTCACCATATTGAAGGAAAAAAATTAAGACAGTTTTTCAAGTAGCCTCATGATGGGCCTTAATGAAATTCGTCAAAGATAGTCATGACGAAAATGTGAAAAGTCGATTTTTTCAAATTGCAATCCCACATTCGACAGTCTCGATTCAGATGAAATTTGTGATGCAACGCAATCTCAGCAGAAACGTGTTGGAAAATGTCTTGAGGTGAACAGTGGCCATATCGAAGACCCATCTTAGATTAAATTCTAACATTTACTGTTTTCCAATAATCTATCGTAATCGTTGCAAGAAAATAAAAAAATTCCCAAGAGTATCGGTGAGTATTCATTTAAGACCACTAGTATAACACATATGCCTACATTATTGTTAAGTGTAGATTTCATAAATACCACAAAAAAATTTACTTTTCACATTTTCGTCACGACTAATGGATCGAAAGTGGATAGAAAGTGGATCACCTGTGTATGAAACTGAAAATTCAACAATATCTGTCCAGAAATTCCAGAGATGGTTCGTTCAAAATGAAGCCATTTTCGAGATTAATAATTAATTCAACCGGTCAAATTCCTGGTACACTGTGTATAATACTAGCGTACCCTAAAGTCTTGTGTTATTGTAGTCCCGATATCTTCAACTTCCTGGCTTCCTTTTGTGAATCGCAGCATTTTCAAGTGGCTTCTTAAATGACGATAAGAAATTAAAGTCTTCGCCAATGGGTATTTAAACACGAAATTTATGGTTTGAGATTGAGTTTCGAAAAGCATATCAGTCTCTTTTGAAAAAAATATGTGGCTGTGTTACTTTACTCATAGGTATCTTTGTGCAATAGGAAGTATAGAGGTATACAGGGTTATTCACGAATATGGTTCTATAATTAGAATGTTTTCAGGAAAGACACAAGATTCAGGATTGAAATTCCAAAGGTGAGCCTCAAGTAAGAAGACGATTTTCCGTATATTTTTTGAAGGTTCTACGACTTCCGGTTTTTGAATAGGAAGACCCATTTTTTATTGCATAAATAGATTCCCCATTGAATTCTGAATCTTTTCGATTCCGAAAGTTTCAATTTTCCCCAGAAAATTCTCTTCAAATGAGGAACTACGAAAATAAAACCTCAAAATTGAACTGTATTGAAATACAGAGCACATCGAGGTTTTTCCATTAAAAATTCTCATTTTTGAGAATATCCGAGAAGAAAGGCTGATTGTTCTTTTCCGATAGCGTAATTTTCAGAATATGATAGAGGAGGTCACGAATTCTTTGTTGAAGGTAGAAGTGACAAAACATCAAAAATTCGTTTTTTCCAAATTGGAACCCCATTTTTCCGAAGCATTTTCGAAATCTTTGTCAATAACTAAAAGGAGCATATGCCCAAAAATGAATATTTCTCGAGACATTCACGAAAAACGATTTTGTCTTCAATTTTCAATCTCATTCCGAATGTGTTTTTTTACTGGAAAATAATTATCGGTCCAGAGAAATTTTGGAAATTTCTGTTATCAGGAAAATATTTTCTATAGTTCAGACGAGTTCAGTTTTTCTTTAAAGCTCAGTTTAATTTCCGCCAATTCTTAATTCTGGAGAATTTCTTGTCATGGTAGGGAAATTTGAATTTTCGGTAATGAAATTGTTACATGTTCTGTTAATTTTTCTTTCAAAAGCATTAAAAATTATGAAAAATTATTTTTTTCTGCATTTCTGAGAATTTTTGAGGTTGATTTCACTAATAATCACATTGAGAAATTTAAACTAATTGTTACTCTCGCATTACAGATGATTATTCAAGAACTAAACTCGTCTGAACTATAGAAAATATTTTCTCGATAACAGAGATTTCCAAAAATTCCACTTGACCTCTAATTATTTTCCAGTAAAAAAACACATTCGGAATGAGATTGAAAATTGAAAACAAAATCGATTTTCCTGAATATCTCGAAAAATATTCATTTCGGGATGAGAGTCTTGGATGCATGCTCCTATTATTTTTTGACGAAGATTTTGAAAATTCTTTGCAAAATGGAGTTCCAATTTGAAAAAACGATTCTTTGATGTTTCGTCACTTTCAACTTTGACAAAGAATTTGTGACCTCCTGTATCATATTCTAAAAATCACAGAAAAGAAGCATCAGCCTTTCTTCTCGAAGATTCTAGAAAAATGAGAATTTTTAATGAAAAAACCTCGAAGTTGTCTGTATTTCAACAGAGTGCAATTTTAATTACCAAAAGGCAAGAATTTTTCATTCACTTTTTGTTTGCACATTTCCCTCAAGAAACCAATTGAATTTGGCCTTATTGCCAAGATACTTGTTGAATTTGTTATAAACCATTTCTTTTATGTTCTTGTTTCTAGAATGTGACTAATTTTTAATTTTGATTCGAGAATATGAAACGTCGTTAGAATGAATTGAATGAAATTTATGAGTATCGTAGGACAACAACAAAAAATCTCAGGAACTAGTCAGTGTGAAATATCTTCTCACTATCAACAAATTTCCAACAAAAAAAACCGACTTCAAGAATCTAAATTTCGAAACAAAATGCACTGAAAAATAATACAATTTTTACGTTTTCACAACACGAAACGCTAGGTAGGTATCTACCAATTTTGAATCTAAATCAACACATACCTATGAACAAAAAACAATTGGCAAAATATTTTGTAGAGTTCTCCTATGTAGAATGAAATGGAATATATTAGTCTACTGGAAAATTAATCAAATTATGACGATAATAAAAGAAATAATTAACTGTTTTTAAGGCCATTGACCTAAGTCTTTCATTGAATTGAGTCAAATTACAGTCATGATAAAAAAAAGGATAATATAATGTACTCACAATTATTATTTTTGAAGTCGTAAGCTTGGGTTTGTTCAACTTTGATTTTCAGTAACATCGATTACAATTTAAAGGTCCATTGAAAGTTTAATCTTTTATTAAACAGTGTTACGATATGAAATTTCAATTTCAATTCCTCAACGTTTTTTCAAATAAATTTCAAAAGATTAACAAATTTTCTTAAAATAACTCTTATCGTTATTTTTATTCCCAAAATTCATTAAAATTTTCACTTAAAATTAATTTCAAGCCGGTCCTGTATTTTCATATTATCACCTCCCACCTAAGTCATAATATTTCGTATTACAGTAACTTTTGATTTAACCGTAGTGAATTGGTACCACATAAATTTTCCAAACATTGATTCTGAACCCAGAGTCGTATCACAAAGATTCATTTTCATCATTTTATTCTTTCAACTTCGTTCCCAAATTACTTTCGATATTTCAATTCAAATTTGTTCTGTTTATGTTGAATATATAGGTGATACATTCAATTCTTCCGATATCTCATTTTTCTGCTAATAAAATCGTTTTTGAATTTTTTTAATTAGTTTTGTCGATCCGTTAATTGATGCGCCTCTGGAGTGAAGAAGATTGTAGGATGTTTTCAGTTCTCATATTGGTGCCTCTGTTTTTCATTTGCGTTGGTCAGTTTTTTTTTATAAAAAACCAGATTTCTCTCACGTTGTAAAATTTCTTTTCCGTTTTTTCGCTTCATTGAATGAAAGTGATTTTTGATAACGATTTTGTTAAAAATTGAATCGTTCATAATTTTGGAAGTTGGCTGTTTGATTTATCGGCTTTGCCGGATTTTGCCAGGAGTTTTCATTATAATATTCTTCGGATTGGAAAGAAGAGAATCGGAGACGATCGCCGACAGCGGAAAACTACTTTTCTTGGTTCCCTAATTTGACGAACACCACGTGAAGACAGGACCTGCGGAACGCACACCACAACGCCATTGAGATTTTGGATCTAGGAGATAAGTACCCTTCTCGTTTCTCTCCATCATTCGATTTCGAATCATTGGTTTAGTTGCTGAGCAAGCCTTGCAAGGAGACGATTTATCATTTTGGGATAAAAGTCTTGTATGTATGATACTATTATTTTTTGAAGAAGATTTCGAAATTGCTTCGAAAAAATGGGGTTCCAATTTGAAAAAAAAACGATTTTTTGATTTTTTGTCACTTCTAACTTTGACAAAGAATTTGTGACCTCCTGTTTCATATTCTGAAAATGAAGCTATCGGGAAAGGAGCATCAGCCTTTCTTCTCGGAGATTCTCAAAAATGAGAATTTTCAATGAAAAAACCTCGAAGTTGTATGTATTTGAACAGAGTTAAATTTTGAGATTTTTTTCGTATTTCCTCATTTAAAAAGAATTCGGACTCAAAAAGAATATGAATTCAATGGAGGAACTATTTATGCGAAATGCTGTCTCGTCTTGACAATATTCTACATGAAGATGTTTTTGGTCGGATTAAAATTTTTGGAGTCGGTGTCAGCCAACCAAGTACGCACTGTATGAATCCTTCGTTAAATCGGATATTCCATAGACAGTTGCCATGATACTCTGTTTAACGGAGAATTTAACTTTTAATGGATCTTTAAGTTTTAACAGATATTGCTGAAACTCATGGTTAAACTGACAAACCTACCTTGGTTATCGACACCAAAAATTATAATAATTGTGTAACGAAGTATGAATTGTCTGTGAGAAAAAGTCGGACTTCATTTTAATTTTTTCGTATTAGAATAATTATTTCCTTTTTCATATTTAAATGTGTAAATTATTTTCATTTCCAAATTTCTCCGTCCGCATATTTATTTGAAAATTTCCGTTTTCCAATAATTCATTTCACTGAATCAGAAATAAACCGTTAAAACGAAAAAGTATCGGACGATGTTATGATGTCGTTTTTCATAGTGGACACAGATATGAAAAACGCTGTTTATTTCTGATTATCGGGTTTTTTGTCTCAAATCTTCGATAAGTCGAAATCGGAGAGATTTTTACCGCCTGGAATATTCGAGAAGTTTGACGATTTTTCACAGATGGTTTCTGCCCCCTCCCCGGAGGTTATAAAAAAGAGATGCTTGCCGATGAGGACTCACTTCCAGTCGACTTTTCAGTTTATTCTTCGAGACTTCCAGTTAACTTTTCGGTTAGACTTCAGTTTTACCTTTCACACACTTTTCAGTTTTCGTTTGACTTTGAGTTGCATTTTCAGTTGAATTACGATTTGATTTTCGAAGCATTATTGTGCGGCTTTCGAGTAATTATTGTCGATATTAGGGTTTCATGTTTTTAGTAACGTACTTTCATTTCTCTTTTCTTCTTATTTACCGTTCCGCGGGAGTGAAAGTGAGGTCCCTGAGGTAAGAATCATCTCCCGTTTTATTAGAACCTAGCGTTTTGATGCAATTGCTTTCACAAGTTTCTACCGAACCCCTTTTTCTTACCGTCCGTCTGGAATCCTGAGCCGCACACCAGAGGCGGAGTGTACGCTCACCTCGGTGGATGACTGAGGATTACCAAAACCAGGGGTCCGAAGCAGAGAAACACTGGGTTCGATCATTGTTCAATACCTCCTGATTGGGTTCTAATGCTGGTAACCAACTCAGTCATAAACTAACGTCCGAAGTCACCGTGATAAGTCTACCTGATCACCTTTACTTTTCATCTCATTGTATTATATATGCATTGCTATTTTCCTTCAATATCATTTTGAAATACTCAGTCTGGCAGTCTGACCGTACTTATATATATTGTATATAAATTACTCTCATTGTCTTTCAATAAACTATAAAACCTCAGTCTTATGAATCACTGGTTGCTGCTACTACCTTTGACAACACCGAACCCTTCTTCGACTAGTAGCTGCCTAGGTGGATTTGCTATTTCCCCCTTTTAGGAAAAAATAGCTGGCGCCCGAAGGACCTTTTGGCCAAGTGAGTCTCCAGGTAAGAGAGGGCGAGCAACACCGTTACAATTGTGGGTACATTATACATATTATCGCCATAAACTTTTCAGGAGTTTAATATTTTTCACTTATCGACGAAATTCCCGCAGATTCTCCATCGGAGGCAACAGCTTAACGCTGATGATAGCCTGCGTCAGCCCCGCCGATTACAACATCGACGAAACCCTGTCGACGTTGAGATTCGCCCATCGGGCCAGAAAAAAAAAATAAACCCATGACGGCTTTCTTGAGTTCTTTGGTCTGGGCCGTTTAATTAACCAAACGGCTAGATCAAAGAACTCAAGAAAAAGGTCAAGATGCTACAACTGCAACTATTGGGACAATATAAGATCGTCAAGAATGATTTCGTTAACGATTTCACGATGTCTTTTCAAGGCGGACCCACGGTACCTACAGTTGATTGATTCCTATATTTTCAAATTGACTTAACAAAATCTATCTGATTCTTTTTCTTCACGTCTTCCAGTCTCAATTTTGCCAGTTCCCTCTCCCTATCCAAATTTCAGGTCCGCAACTTTTCTGACTTTCATGCATGAAAGAGGAGTCGGAAATGTTGAAGACTTGGAATTTGGATAAGGAGTGGGAGATCACAAGTCTTCCGGATTGAAGAGGTTCACTAACTGGGTAGGTGAATTTGAATCTTTTATTTGCGTACCTTATTTTCAGTTTTTTATGATTATTTTCACCTTTCAAATTTAATTTTCATCTTGAAATTATTTTAGAAACATCATAATTGCATTTTCGAAATTCGCAATTTGTTGTAAATTCATTTTTATGATTCACTAACTGGGTAAGTCAATTCAAATGTTTCATTTGCGTTTGCTATTATTTTCAGTTCTTTATGATTTTTTTCACCTTTCAAATTCAATCTTCATCATGAAATAATTTTAGAAATATTATAATTGCAATATTGAAATTCGAAATTTGATGTAAATTCGTTTTTATTATTCCCTAACTGGGTAAGTAAATTGAAATCTTTTATTTGCGTTTACCTCATTTCCAGTTCTTTATGATTATTTTCACTCTTCAAATTTAATTTCCATCGTAAAATTATTTTAGAAACATCATAATTACAATATTGAAATTCGGAATTTGTTGTAAATTCATTTTTATGATTCTCGCGAGGGTCATGAGGGTCCTCATCGATCTGGCCATCGAGTTGAAAAAGAAAGAATGCAGCTTGACGATGAAATCGATAGAGTTAGAGAACCTTCCTAACGAGAACCTCCCGGAAAAAAAAATTCACGATGAGAAATTGAAAGAGCTGGAGAAAGAACACTGTTCCTGAACAATCTGGAACAAGAGTATCAAGAAAAAATAGCGATCCTTCTGGAGCAGCTCAGAGGGGTAGAATTGAAAGGTGAGTTCACACATTTATTATAGACGGTAAGGTAGTTTGACTGTAATTTCGTGTGCCGATTGAACTTGAACTTGAATTTTTCCCAGGAAAACTTGCTGGGGAAGATGACATCATGAAGGATCCCGATTGGGTGAACACCCCGATCGAGAGAAGGGTGGTGGAGGAAAGGAAGAACCTCGTGCCGCAAAAAATTAGGCAAACGACGATGAAGACAAAGTGGTCGTTTGAGGGTAAGGAAGATTCCGTTCTTAAAGTAGGGGGTTGGCAGACACCATCAGGGTGGCGTTTCAGACAGAAGTAGGGAAAAAAATACTACATCAAGAATCTTTGTGAAGAGGGAATTTTATGTACTAAGTATCATGGGCGGTCCTAGGGTATATTTCTGGGGGGATAATTTTTTCCAACAAATATATGCCTACACAGAGTGTCTCACCATTAGAAAATTATGTAGAAATAATCATTGGATCATTTTAAATTTGTGTGTGAACGTGTGTGTGAAGATAAAAAAGTCTTCATTCATGATATATTTTCAAATATCAATGACTGCTTGCACCGAAAATGGTATCAACTTTTTTATTTCTTATGGAACACCCTGTATATTATGACTTTTTCGGATATATCTTCAAATGCCACATTCATTGAATATTTCATTTCCCATGGCCACCTAGAACCGTTTTCGAGTTATCCACTGTTTTTTGAAAAAAATTACAAATTGAGGCTTGTAGAAGGCACAAAGCATTTTCTCAGATATGTTTTTGAACTGGGTTACCGTAAGTGGAGTTGTTTGAGGGTTTCCTTTGTCTAAAATGTATCATTTTCGAGATATTCAGAACTAACTTTCAGCTTCTAGCATAATATTGTATGAGATATTGAATATAATCAATGTTCGCCCTTTTATAACAATCTAGGGAACTCTTGAAAAACCCCACTTATTTTTTCCGTACAAATTGATATTTGAGTGAAAAAAATTCTGTTTTCATTTGAAAAAAATCGAATTCTTTGCTATTTTCAAATCCCAACTCGGAGACTCTCATTTTACCTTCTAGTATACCTATCAAAATTTTATGTTCTTTACAAAGTGATGTTCGATATCTTTTCGGTAACCCATTTCAAAAATCAGATCTGGGATAATGCATTTCGCTTTCATTGGATCTTCAGTGATCTAATACAAGCCTCAATTTGAAATTTAGAAAAAAAAACAGTGAATAACTCGAAAACGGCTCTAGATGATCAAAGGAAACAACATAAAATGAATGTGGTATTCGGAGATATATCCAAAAAAGTCATAATATATAGGATGTATATATGGAAATAAGAAACTTGATACCATTTCCGGTAAGGCAGAAGTCTTCGATATTTAAAAATCTATACTAATATTTTAATGTGAATGTCAGTGTGTTTGTGTGTTTGTTTGTTCTCCATGGACTCAGGAACCAGATGGCCAAATTTTAATGAAATTTTCATTACAATGTAGAGAATTTATTTTGGGAGGTTTTCATGTAGATTTCATTCCTATATCACGAAGAGATGAGAAAAAATATCGAGTTTTCAAGAAAAAGTCGGTACATAATTAACCTGGGTTTTTTAGGCTTTTACGGCCTGGACGGAGACAATTTTGTAGGGCTCAAAAAGTTCTATAAAAAAGCCCGCGCCCTGCAAATGTCTAACTGCTGAGGACAACCCACGATAACCATTTTCAGTTCAATTCAAAATAATGCTCAATTTGAAGAGGGCTCCCGCCTGGCATGAAATGAATTCATATAAAAATTAATGTGATTGTTATCTGCGGCATTTATTCCTGATGAAAAATGCTTTTTACAGTTTACTTTTCTTATGGATACTTTAAAAGATACCGCAGGTTAAACGACTGCGAATTTGAGCGAGAAATTATTGAATCTACGCGAATTCCCTCTGTCACGTAGTCACGTGCCTGTCTCTCCTTCGATACTAGGTTATGAATGTGGGGTTGCAGGCCCTATCAGTACCGTTTTAAATTGAAATATTACGCTATCGAAACGGCGGGTTTGAGCTAGTATATCATAAATAAATGTCAACTTAGCTTATATCTTCACTCAAAATTTGGAAGTGATCGAAATATTATTTTTCTCCATAAACTTCTAATGGACACTCCCGGTGGGACACCCTTTGTATTTCAATATCATCGCGCCAATTTGATGTATGACTTGTAAGATTAAGATAGGTAAAAAAAATGCCACTAAAAATACCCTTTGCCCCCAAAATGATATACTCATGTTTGACATAAAGAAAAATCACTCAAACCATTCGGTCAGTATTCTTGATATTAGCTATTGTGTAAAATTTTCAACATTTTGGCGATATGTGACAAAAAGTCACTTGTTGAATATGAATTTATTTTCTTGATTTTTATAAAATTTTTTTGTTAATCCTTAAAAGCATTATATAATTGTCGAAAAATTTGAAATGGTTGAGGTGTTCTGGGGGGGGGGTAATTACCCCCTCTACCCCTCCCCCCTTAGGACCTCCCTTGCTAAGTATGATAGTAATAAGTATCTGTTTCTCCCTAGATATCTGGGAAATTGTCAATTTGGATTCAGAGCAAGCTGATAACGTGGAGGAAGCAATGTGATGGAACAGGTGAAGAATGACCAATCAGGAGGAGAAGTTAAGCTGCTCAGAGGCTCTAGTATATAACCATGGTGAACTAAAGCTGTCTCTGACACATATCTGAAAAGTATGTGGAAGTTATCTCTCAACTTTTTCATGACATTCATTGTCTACTATGAATATCTCCAACGAATAGGACAGCTGAACCATCCCTTGAAGGATAACATTGAGCACCATTAGAGAAGAGGACCAGAGGCAAGAGAGATCAATCCAATTTACATATACATACTGGACGAGAGGAGGTTCTTCTTAGTGGTGAGTGTGAAAGCAGACTGCGAAAAAAGGTTTTCTACCTTGACCGCTCATAGGCTAAATTCGAACATTGAATTTCGAGAATCTTGGAGAAGTCTTACTGTTTTTTTTTCAACAGATGTTTATGAGAAGGAGAGATGTCCTCTATTGTTGGAATGTAGCAGCTCATTAGTCTGGACAGACACAACATTCTACTGGGGTCTAGGGATTTTTTTTGCTGAGGTTTTTTCAGTATCTTTTATATCACATTTATAGTACCCCAAACCTCAGCTAACACTTTCTCTAACACATGCTGTATTCTTTGGATTATTGTGTTATATTATTTCGTGTCTTGATATACATCAAAAGAATGAATATATATTAGAGTGTTTTCTTTTTATCAATTGATTTATTTTCTAAAATGTATTATTGATTAAAATGTATATATGTAAATATATCTCATCGAATAAAGGAAGAATAAACCTCATATTTTTTTTTTAATTCCATTAAATTAATTTTATGGAATAGTTCAATCCCACAGAGGTAGTTAATTCAAAATTTCACAGATATTTCTTCAATTTTCTGATTTCACAAAAATTGACCATGATTATTGATCTCAGCTCTGGAATTTCAAAACCTTCGAATAATATCCAAATGATCAAATTCAATCAATAAAACATGCTGACCAAAGTTGAGGGGGTCGGTCAATCCAATTTACATTGGTAATCCCAATTTTCTCGAAAACGTCCGAATATTTTTTCATTCTGTGAATGGCGTATTGAACAAGTCAATGTCGACTTGAGATGTGCATAAAAATCTGCGGAATAAATAAAGACGCCAGGCGTCGCGGCACTTTCAATAATTTTTTTTCCAGGGACATACCTTTTTTATAATGTCATTCGAAAGATGACATCATTGTAATTTTTTTTTTGAATACAATTTTTATCCATTTCTCACCGTTAGTGATCTGCAGCGTGTTTTATGTTAATTCTATTCCATTTATTTTTTTCTGTATTGTGGTAGTGTGCCTTTGTTTGGAGACATGATATGATTTTGTGCCTTAAATTCAAGAAGGCTAATTTTCTAGTCATTGTGCCCCTTCAAATAAGATGAAATATGTGGCTACAGCAAGATGGGGCTCCATGTCAAAACGCTGCCATTGTGAAGAGACATTTAGACCAAGAATTTAAAAATAAATGGATGGGAACCAATGCACCCATCAGGTATCGCCAGACCTAAAGCTCATGTATTACTTTCTGAGGGGTACCCTGAAAAATATGGTATACCAAACTTGGACCATTTGAAAATAAAGATAAGAAACGCATGTGTCCAAGTATTAGACTCTTTATATTTTGATCAAAGTAACTTATGATGAAATATGCGAAGATATAACTTATGTATGGATTATAATGGCCGGTATATAGAATATATTTGATTTGAAATGTTTCGTTTGTTATTAAAATAAAATTTTATTTTTATAAGTTATAAGATATAATATTTAATGAATATAATAAAAGAAAAATACTTTGTTACAAAACCTCCGTCATTTTACGAAACAAAATCATATCTTTGTCATCTAGCCCTTTTGATTCATACATTTATTTTCGAATTCTTAATCTCAATATCTCTTCAAAATGGCGGTGTTGTGACATGGAGTTCCATCTTGCTGTAGCCACATATTTAATATCATTTGAGGAGCCAGATTGTTCAGAAAACTAGCCTTCTTTAATTCAAGGCACAAAATCATATCTATGTCTCCAAATAAAGGCATACTACCACAATAAAGAAAAAAAATAAATGGAATAGAATTAATATAAAACACGCTGCAGATCGCTGACGGTTAGAAATGGATGAAAATTGTATCCGGAAAAAAAGTTCAGAATTAATTTAACTTTCGAATGACATGATAAAAAAGGTATGTCCCTGGAGAAAAAAATTTTGAAAGCGCCGCGACGGCTGGCGTCTTTATTTATTCCGCAGATTTTGTTGCGCATTTCAAGTCGACATTGACTTGTTCAAAACGCCATTCACAGAATGAAAAAATATTCGCTTGTTTGCGAGAAAATGAGGGTTACCAAGATAAGTGAATCACCCTGTAGATTGTTGTATTCCTCTCGGAAACACACTAGTTTATAAAAACTAAAGCAGTATCGCTTCACCAGGGCAACTTTATAGGTAAAGTTCCGATAAACCTTTAATTAACTAATTTACGTAGGATATAGAAAAACTCGATATATTTCACTAGATTTATTGTTTCTTTGGAAAGGCACAGCGAAGGAAAATAACGATACGAAATAGAACTTGGCGTCACGGCAAATCGTTCAGAACTGAGGTGTGGGCGTCGTACTGCTCCTTATAAAGACTATGAAAATGCTGACTTAAGCACAAATACTTAACAATAGGGCTTGTGTCTACAGACTGACAACATCTCCCCCTTAAAGAAGATTTTTGTTGTATTTTAAAAAAAAACAAAAATTTTAAAAATATAGAAAATAACTTTAAAATATGGATTCTGAAGCAGTATGGCACCTTACATATGAAGTACTTGAATTCAAGAAATATATCATGCTTTAATATATTTAGAATTATCAATTTCAAGATAAAAAATGTATATATTGGATATAACTAAGAATATTTGAACAAAATCAAAAGATATCATGGTTACATAGATGACACAAAATGAGAAATTCATCATAAGTAGAATCATTTATATATAGAAAAATTGCAGAAGCTAGATTTGAGAAAGTTTGTCAAATAATGAAGGTAAAATATCACAAATTAATGAGGATTGATTTTCGAAGACTTGTTTGTTCTGTTCTGAGTTTTGGACCCACTACTGGATGTGTCTTCTGGTCTTGATATTCGGACTTCTGGATCGGATGGACCTGGGTACTTGAGACGTTGGAGCTCTGCGTCATAGTGCACCTTGATCGGCTGTTGGATTGGTCTTCTGTGACATTGGTTGAAGATTTGGAAGCATGGACCCGCTTCAATAGCTCTTGGTTCTTTGGCACAGCAGAGGAATCTTCGAAGTATTTGGAAACATCCACACCATATCATCAGATTGTAGAGAAAGATGAGGGAGATAGCACCACATGTAATTGACAAGGCTGTTGTTACCCAAGAAGAGTGTTGAATGATAAATGGCTTATTTAGTTGCTGTTGAAGTTGTTCATCGAAGTCAGTTAGCTTCTGTTGAGCATATCAGAGTTCATGTAAATTGACATGTATGAACTTAATTGGTTCCATGTGGACTGCCTGTATCGTGAGATTTCTTTTCAATTTTTGGCAACATTCATCCTGGATCAACTTTGTGGATGGAATTTCATAACTTGAGTTGAGAGACATTATTACTGAACTTGCTTCTAGACTTGTACGATCAGTGAATGCCTTGCAGTGTGGTTTGAGCTTTAGAACACCTATCCTTTCGAGTATTTCTTGTTTCAAGGATTCTTGGTCATAGATGATAGAGATTCGAGTTGGGTTGGAAAGGGAGTACAACCATTCATTTACGTCCATCTTGTGCCATATTTCAACATCAGCGATGAAGCTTCTTTTTATGCAGGAGCTGGGGATTTCGTCGGTGATTTTCATCAACAATTGAACTTCACAGGAGGAGTCAGCTTTCTTCAGGGTTGGCATCTCTTTACAAATCCATTCCCTTGGATCATATTCCATGCAATTTTCTAACTTATCGGCCAACAGATAAATTGTTCTCAAAGGTGAAATCAATAAGTAGGATTTGGATGGTTCAATGTAGGAGAATAAACTGTTGTCTTCATTATGAGGATGTGGTAAGGAAAACATGTGATAAAGATCAAGGCTTTGGGATGAAGCAATAGGTATTTCTAATGCGATCGTCAAGAGATTATCTTTTATGAAAGATTTTAAATTCATGACTTTATAATAGTAATAAATGTTTTCAATGTTTAAAGGAACAGGAAGTGAGATATTAATTGAAATTTTTGAGAGTTCCTGATAGAGAGCCTCTGGAGGTAAAAGTCTATAATTTATTATTCCATGTTGTATTAATGCAACATCTTCTTCTTCTTCTTCTTCTTGAAATAGGACGGAGTCCTGTCATTCTGTCATGTGCCTTCTTGTGACATTAATAATGTCCAGCTGTCATTCCAACGTTTTGGGGGCCTACCAACTGGTCTTTTCGTTCCTGGATTTTGCGTTTTGGCCCACTTCGCAAGTCGCTCTGGACCCATCCGATCTACGTGATCCCTCCAATAGCAGCATCGTTGACGTAATTTTGTAAATTAAATAAAATTTCATCAGTCATTTCAATGATGATTTAAAATCTGAGATTCAATTTCATATGCATGTTGAATATTATTTAAATCCCTTGCAAAGTGGTTAAATTCCTTCAAGTTCTTATTTAAGACTCCTATGTTTTCATTCATTTTGAAAAAAAGAATTATTGAAATTCGAAATAGTAGATGAGAGGATTGACACTTGCTGCTGTATTAAGACCTTTGTTTGTTTCTCATTATTCATTATTGACTTTATTGCATCCGAATAAAATTGAGCGTCTTCAGCGTCCGGGTTACCAGCTAACCATTTAATGAGTGTTCCAATACCATTAATTAGGCCAAGTTTCTTTCTACTTTTATTAATCTGATGAGCTATAATTTTATAAGTTTCCCTTATGATTTTCACTTCTGTTTTTACATAACTTAATTGATTTTTGAATTCATTGGAAAGATGCTTTGCCATTGCGATATCACATAGATTCATAGAGTTTGAGTAATAGCCTCATATTTGTTCTACTTGATATTTGAAGTGACTCAAATTGTGATAAGTAAGAATAATGTATTTCTCATTTGATATTTGTACCTTACTATGATTCTTTAGATCTTGTTTTGGATTTCATAATATTTTCACGAGCAGTTTCTCTTAAAATCTTCAATTTATTTACAATATCTTTAGCCAGTTCTGAATAATTAGCAAGCGGTTTAGGATTATTTATTTGAGATGGGATTCGAGCTCTTCGACCAAAGACTAATTCGTATGGAGTTTTTTGAGTGGATTTATGAATTGATGTATCATAACTAAACGATGCAAAGTTTAAAAATTCATCCCAGTTGAGATCTTTATTGATATAGCATTTGAAGTAATCTTTGAGTGTGAGATGCGTTCTTTCAAGGGATCCTTGTGTTTGAGGATGATATGGTGATGATTGTTTGTGTTTGAAATCAGTTTTAGATTTTTGACAAATTTTACATTTTCTTATATATTTTCGAATATGATCTTTCATATTATTCCAAGAATATAATTGTTTTCATTGGTTCTCTCAAATCCTTGATGTCCGGCTAATGGTGAATCATGATTTTCAAATAAAATTTTCTTCATTAAATTTTCATCACTTACAGTGATACGCTCATCACTTAATATTTCATAATCAAAATCACGAAATAGAAAATAAAGAAGAGTGAAGAATGTATCTTCTCGAAGGATTGTGTTATTTTTAGCTAAAGCGATATTTGGGATTGTGAATTTTGCAATATTATGGAATTTGAGTATCAGTCTCAAATTAGAAAGAGTTGCGAATAAATCTTCATAGGTCACTGATTGATCATAACATTCTTTAAGGAAGATAATAAAAGCTGATTGTTGGGTCGTTTTTTTCGCTATAATATCGGACACTACAGGGTTTTCTGGTAGGTCAGGGAAATAGGTTTTCATGTAATCGAGAAATTCGTTCGAAATAGAGTAGTCGCAGGACATTGGAGGTATTAATGTTTAGCACTAGAAATTGGAGTGTTAACAATTTTAGGTTTAGGAATTCTTACTTTCCTCTGATGGAAGCCTTTGAAATATTCAAAAGTCAATTCTTCTTCATTAATTGAATAAATCATTCCTTGTTTCTGTTTATCAGGTAATCTGAATATAGTTATATTAATTTCGGAATCAAGGAAAACATATTTAATCATGTCAAGAATTTTTGGCCAACGAAGCTGGTCTAGGTCACATGCTATAAGAGGAACAGCTGAATGTGATTCATTGTTTTGTTCGCATAAGAATTTGAGATTTAAGTTTCAAACACCGTCTCATACTTAGGTTTTTCGAAAAACAAGGCTTTAGTAATGAGGTAATAAATTCTTCCATTTTGATGAGTGATATAAGCAACTCGCCTACAGATTTATTCTGAGATTTCAATTTATCTATTTGTCCAAATTTATCTCTGAATTTTGAAGCAATTCCGCTACTCATTTTGAAAGCCTCTGAAACGCAGTGTACAAGAGAGTGATGATTGGTGCTTCAATCAAATCTCCTGGTGTTCGAAATTCGAACATTTTTTCCAATAATTCATATACATATTCCTCGAATAATTCTCGATGGAAAATTCCTATAAATCCAAACGTTAATTTCTCGTGCAATCGAGCAGAAATCGCTGACTCCAAAGCAGTAAGTGGGTTACCTGTGACGAATGTTGGAATATTGTTTGATTTAAATTAGTATATAAGCTTAGATTGTAATAAATAAAATTATCATTCGCCAAACGTCTGATCATTACACCTCACGGCAAACTGTGGAGTTAAGAATTTAAGAATTCCCTTTGAACTTCTGAGTCTGGTTGTTCAGTTTGCCCTTCTATCTTCAAGTGTTGTTTCAAGCACAAAGAAACAACATTTTTTAGTCCTTCGAGCCGGATCGAGAAAAAGGATTTACGACCCTTATCTCGACCACACCGATAGCACTGGGGGAGAAGCCTTCCGGAGTCAACACCCGAGAAGAAGCAATCCAGAACCCGTACCAGCATCTACGAGAAGCCCTCCAGAACCAATACCAGCATCTGCGAGAAGCCCTCCAGAACCACCACCATAAGCATCAGCGAAGAAACCTTCCAGAGCCAACGCCTGCGCCCAAGAAGAAGCCCTCCAGAGTAACCAATAGCATCTGCGAGAAGCCTTCCAGAGCCAACGCCTGCGCTCGAATAAGAAGCCCTCCTGAGCCACCAACAAAATCCGAGCGGCAATCTTCCGGGGTCAACGCCAGCACCTAAGAAGAAGCCCTCCAAATCCACCAACAGCCCAGCGGCAGTCTTCCGGAGTCTAAGCCAGAACCCGAGAAGATACCCTCCAAAGCCCTCACCAACATCGTGAAGAAGAAATCCAGCGCCAAAAACGAGCCTGCAAACTACCCTTCCGAAACTAATCTAGAAGACAGACGCCTGAGATCCTAATTCATCTAATCACAATGGAACAAAAACTAGAGGAGCAGATCAAGATCGGCCAGGAGCTCAAAAAAGTATTATCCTCACTGAAGAAAGATGGGTCAGCACGCAAAACAGAGGAGTACTTCAAGAAAAAATCCACGGCTGCCGCAAGTCTCTTCAATCAATTTCAAAAGATCAACACTGAACTTCAAGCATCTCTCAGCAAAGAACACTATTACGTCACCCAAGATTTACCTGGGCAAATATCCAAGTGCTACCAGGAAATCAAAAATTATATCGACACATCTACCCCAACGGCAGAAGAAGACAGCTACCAGCATCCCTCCATTCTTAAAATTCAAATAAAGTTCAATTTATTCGAAGAAGAAATGAAAAGAGCCGGGAAAGAATAAAGATGCAGTTACATCTCAGAACCTACAAACTACTCGAAGAAAACTTAACCAGGATATGGCGGGACATAGAGGCACTCTATGAGCAGATTTTCGTCATCCATTCCGAAGAAACCATCAGATATACCAAAAGCGGAGTTTTCAAGGAATTCAGAAGTAGATATGAAAGTATCATGGAAAGTATAATCACAGCCTCCCCTGCCGAAACCAATCAACATCAACCCAAGAGCACGTCTATAAGTCTACCAAGAATCAGCATTCCAATCTTCAGTGGTGACTATGAGACTTGGATTACGTTTGGAGACATATTTCTTCAAACTATCCACCAAAATCAAGAACTAGGGGACGCTGAAAAGATGCAGTACCTTAAGGGACAAACCCGCGGTGAGGCAGCGAAACTCATCCAACATTTAGAGGTGTACCGCATGGGAATTAATAACAAAAAGTACAACAACAACGGATTCCTCAATCAAGAGACTTCACGACACAGAAATCTCCGAGCCATTGAAAATATGCGGATCGCAGCCGAAAAATTGGGCAGCAAGATAATAGCGCACATGTTGCTAAAGAAATTAGATGGTGATTCAAGAAAACTTTACGAACAATCGACCTCATCACACAAGGACATTCAGAGCTAGAAGATCTTTTGGAATTTCTGAAAAACATATTCCAATCACTAAAAGCACTCAGAGGCGCAATGAAGAAGTCAGACCATCAATCGACAAGTCAGAGGCAAAGGTTTCAAAATTACCATGCTGGCTTCCGATCCTGCAAATTGTGTGGCAGTAACCATGAGATTCATCATTGCCAAAAATTCAAAGAAATGCCAGTACAGGAACGAAACGACTTTATAAGTGTTTAATTGCACAAAACATGTATGACCCACTAACACGGAATTTCCACAGACGACCTAGTTTCTTCATCAATCATCATTTCGTCATGACCTCGCAGTAGCGAATTGCAGCAATCTACTACGAGTCATACGAGGATGATGAAAAGTCTTTGTCAGCAAATATTTTTCTTTATATACCGACAATTATTCTCTCAACAACAAGTTCGAATTCAAGTTCAGCTTCAAGTTCACCATAACTCTGTACTCCAAATAAATACCTGAAAAACACTACCGTGTGTTTAATTCATTGTAGTGGATTTACGACCCTCTACAATTAAACCAACCCCGAATTCAGTAGCCTTACAAACTACTGAATTCTGTACTGCTACTTCATTTCATTTACGACCCAGTGAAGAAAGCAGAAACATCTTTTGAGATAATCTTATCTACATGGTCCTTCGAGCCTCCAAGGAGATACCCGACGCAACCAGCCGTTCGAGCCACAAGGTCCTTTCCTGAAGAGGATAACCGACGCACCCAGCCATTAGAGCCACAAGGTCCTTCCCTGGAAAGGATACCCGACGCAACCAGCCGTTCGAGCCACAAGGTCCTTCCCTGAAGAGGATAACCGACGCAACCAGCCATTCGAGCCACAAGGTAATTCCCTGAAGAGGATACCCGACCCACCCAACCATTCAAGCCACAAGGTCCTTCACTGAAGAGGATACCCGACGCCAATCAAGCCAGTAGGCCATTCGAACCCTCCAGAAGACGATAGCAATCACAGCCCACCAAGCCAGCAGTACCGAGAAGAAAAGAATCTTCGAGGCCGCATCCACCTCTACATAAAAAACTCATCCGCAATCTTAAAGCCAACAGAGATGGAAGGAATCATACGTCAACAATTAGAGATCCCGGACCAGATTAAGAAAATCTATTCCAACATGAAGAAGGATGGCAAGAAAAGAAAAACGTGCAAAAGAAATCAGACGAGATAGAGCAATTATGGAGCACATTCGTGGCTAATCACGATCAACTAATGCAAAACTTACCCGACACCTACGAATACCACGTGAAGAAATATTACATACAGGCCTCAGGAATCCGAGAAAATGCCATGGAACATCTCAACAAATATCGTTCAGGAGCAGAGAGTGCCATCGAGATCCGAAACAAACATGAGATGAAAATTACCGAACTTCAACGTTACCTGGCCGATATTTGGAAACAATACGAGAACAATCAGAAAACCTACCACTTCCAAAAAGAAGCCATCCAAGACATATGGAAAGTCATCTACGAGACATACTATCAAATTAAGCTGACACCAACTACAACCAATCCAGAAGATAACTTGGACGAAAATTTTGAAACGGCCCAGAACGACTACATAACGCTTATGAAGAAATTTGAGGACGACGAACGCGCTGACAGATATCCAACCCAAGGGCGGCCCAACCATCCAGCGTTGCAAGCGTTTCCATTCCAAAATTTCACGGAAACTACGAAGCCTGGCCAGCGATCAGAGATATATTTCCACAACAACAATACAATTGGTGATGCCGAGAAGATCCAATTCCTGAAATCCAACGTACACGGTGAAGCTGGCAAGCTTATTCAGCATCTCTCCAACACCGCTGCAAATTATGCGGGGGCGTGGAAAATTATTCAGGAACGGTATGAAAACGAAAGAATTTTGTTCCGAAAATGCATAGACGCCATATTACTTCAACCCGCCCTTCATCAAGAATCCGCACATGGGCTAAGATTACTTCACGATGTGACAAAAGAAAATCTGAACGCAATCGGCAACATGGATATCAAGGTTCAAGAATGGGGTCCTATAATAACTCACCTATTAGAATCCAAAATGGACCCAGAATCCCGCCGTATATATGAAACATCCCTGAAGGATCCAAAGAAAATACAAAAATTAGAGGATATCCTTTCATTCCTGGAGCGCCGTTTCCAAGCATTAGAGGGAGGAAAACCAAACACGAAAAAATGGGAACCCAACAGAAAACACCACTTCTCTGAAGCAAAGAACACGTGGACTAGTAACACCGCTCGTATGCGAACAGTAAAATGTCCACTTTGCCATGCAGATCATGCCTTACGAACGTGCCAAAACTATCTGGCAATGACTGTTAAGGAAAGGATCGATTATATCATCCAAACTAAAAGATGCTACAATTGCCTGGGATCTCACCGAACAAATTCCTGTCCATGCAAACTAACCTGTTTCAAATGCAAGAAGGCGCATCACACAACACTGCACCTGCACCCAACAGGAAGCCCATCTCGTACAGCAAACAGCACGGGAGAGCAATCGACTTTGAGAACCGCAGCAGCCCCTTTCCGCCCAAGCCAGAGCAACCGTTATCAACATCAAACTATCAGCATCCAGCGCAAGGAATCATCAGTAGCAACTGACAGGACCAATCCTCAGTCGGAAGAAGACAACAAAATGAAACCGTCATGACGATTAATGGAAATAACGCGTATATCGACACAGAAAGCATGGGATCGCCGAAAAAACAAAACAATCCTCTCGCATTACTTGCTACCGCCTACGTCAGGATTAAATCCAAGAATGGGACATTCCAAACAATAAGATGTCTGATTGACCCAGGATCCGAGGCATCGTTCATAACGACAAAGGTCGTGCAGCTACTCCAGTTACAGAAACACAAGCACGAAGCGCAAATCATTGGCATAGGTCAAGCGAAATCAGGGTCATCGCAGCATATGGTATACGGCGAACTCAAGCCAAGGTTCGATAGTTAATTCAGAATAAACGCTGCGCTACACAAAATTCCACGAATTTCCAATACAATTCCAAGGAAAATATACACACCGATGTCATTACGGAATGGAAGGATATGCTATTTGCAGATCCGTACTTCACCAACCCGGACAAATTGACATGCTTTTGGAGTTGACATCTACAAAGACATTATCAAGGATAAGAAGATCAAACACCGGTATAACAGCTCGAAATAGCGAAATAGGATGGCTACTATACGGAAATGTTGAAAATACAAGTCCATCGCTCCAAATAACAAGTCTTACAATCAGAATCGATGAGGAGGAGTCGTTGTCAAGATTTTGGGAATTAGAAGAAGCCGCCGACGAAAGACATGTGCAACCCGAAGATCAACATTGTGAGAGCCATTACCAGAGAACCCACACGCGAAATCAAGACGGATCATATACAGTCAAGCTCCCTTTCAAGAAGGATGCGACAAATTTGGGAGTATCCAAAAAGCAGGCCATAGCTCGACTTCTGCAACTTGAGAGAAAATTCGAAGCAAACCCAACAATGGAATAGGACTACAAAGAATTCATACGTACCTATATGAAATTGGGTCACATGAAAACAGCGGAAGCAGAACCACGTGGTAGCATTCAAGTCTTTTTACCCCATCAGTGCGTCATAAAAACAGACAGCACTACTACAGCCACTAGAGTGGTATTCGATGGTTCTGCAAAAACAAGTACAGGTTTCAGTCTCAACGACATTCTTCACACAGGGCCCAAGCTACAACAAAATCTCACTGACATTCTCATACGATGGAGAAAGCACCGAGTCGCTCTTAATGCTGATATAGAAAAAAATGTATAGGCAGATCAGAATGTCCAGGGAAGATCAACAATTCCAAGAAATAGTATGGAGATTCTCAAAGGATGAGCCGATACACGAATATCTATCTCGTCTACAGCAACGTACCAAGTGAAAAAATATAGAAAATAACCTAACAAATGGGGACATCGTGCTACTAAAACAAGATGAGATCAACCCCAATAGGTGGCCGTTGGCGAGAGTCACAGAATGTCATCCCGGAAATGATGGACTGGTACGAGTAATGACAATAACAACGGCGGACAAAAAACAGTTCAAAAGACCAATCACCAAATTGTGCAAACTACCCGTTCGTGATGAAGAAAACTGCCAAAGAGCATCACACAAGAAGGAGGAAAGCAGAGGCCCCACAAGAATTGTTAGTCTCCTCACGACACTATAACTCTGTAGTAATTTAGCAGTGGCACGAGCAAACTACACCATAGCGTCGCTTAAACCCGGATTATACGTCGAATACTTAGGCCATGGCTACATTAATGGCGGTGAATTCAGGATCGAGTTAACATTTCCACGCTCCCAACTGCATCTGGATCGGCAAAACGTGAATCACACAGTAGGAGAATTCAAGCAATTTTGCGCAGCTGCAAAAGGCATGTTAGAAAACACGCATTGCTCTGAATTCACTCATCATCTTCTAGGGATGCAAGGGGAAATTACAATGGCCATGGATAGCTTAGAAAACTTCTCCCGACAGAGACGAGGTCTATTTGGGCAGTTCATGACGTCAGTGTTCGGGGTTAACGACGAAGTATACAGGGACATAGACACTTTGGACAAAAATCAACAAAGACTGATCTACACGACGAATCAGCAATCAAAGCTAATGATTTCGAGCGTGGCCACTATAGAGGAAACCGAAAAGAGAATAAATCTGAAACTCGAGAGTTTTCGGAAGAAATTCAATCAAGGGCTGAAAATAGTGAATGAAATGGGCGCTTGGTTCCGCTCCACTGATCACCACAGCCTAAATATCCACACAATAACCATGTCACAGCTCGCCCAAAATTACTTACAAGAAGTTCAAATCAAATACAGCAAATTGATTGACGCCCAGTTTCACAAAAGCACCATCACGGAAATGTTGAGCAATGACGAAATACGAAAAGAAATACACAAGGCAACGGCGAAGCTACCATCCCATCTGACCATTCTGGAACATCCACTGGCGGCTATGGAGACGTCCCACTCCGACGAGAATATAAAAATTCAAGCATTCTTCCATATTATCTACAACCAAAAATTTGACGTCATTCAGCCAACAGCCGTCCCCCGAAAAATCGCCAACAGTACGTTCATCGGGATCCACATAAAACACCCCTACCTAGCAATGGAGTACAATGTACAGAAGTACTTCGAATTAAGCAGTGAACAATTCAAAGAAGCCATTCGGATAAGCCAAAATAAGTATATCTACAACCCCTCCATGATTCGAGATATGGAACGGGACCCGAACTGCCTAATAGACGAGATTTATAATCGCATGGAAAAGTCGTCGTGCAGACGAATTCGTCTCCACATAGAAGACATAGAATGGAGAGAACTGCGCAAGGATAACACTTGGCTTTTTGTAACCAATACTCCCCGACGAATTGCTGTAATCTGCAGTGGGAAACGGGAGGAAACAACACTGAATGGTACAGGTGTCATTCACTCGACATCAGGATGCACCATTCAAACCATGAAAGGCACCTTGCACGCCCACACGAACAATGAAGCATCCATCGTAACAACGTTTAATAAAGAAATTCCACCTAGCAGCCTTTCAGTTAAGAAACAAAAAGTTTACAACGATATAGCGCCCGAACCTGCATGGAAAACCCCGGATATGCTAGATCAGCTTCTCACCGAGCGAAAGGACTTGGAGATACAGTCCCAAGCCCCCTGGAAAAAAATAACTCTGCATACGTCCACCACCAGCGTTGTGACTACACTTGCGGTTCTGGGGCTGGCCCTCACCTTATACGTAGCACTCACAAGATTCAAATCAAGCCGTGCGAACAACAAAGAGGAGTCCTCCAGCATCGATCATCCCCAACCAGCAGTTAGGCGTCAAGTTGATTCCGGAGGTGCAGCAACGTTTGAACTTGAACCGATCTACTCTCGAGTTCAGACATAAGCAATCTTTTATTTAAACCAGACACCTTACAGGTCATATAGTAAAACGAGGAGTCGCCGGTGAGAGTTCAAGGCCCCCTGGAGTATGTTTAATTGCAAAAAACATGTATGACCCACTAACACGGAATTTCCACAGACGACCTAGTTTCTTCATCAATCATCATTTCATGACCTCGTAGTAGCGAATTGCAGCAATCTACTACGAGTCATACGAGGATGATGAAAAATCTTTGTCAGCAAATATTTTTCTTTATATACCGACAATTATTCTCTCAACAACAAGTTCGAATTCAAGTTCAGCTTCAAGTTCACCATAACTCTGTACTCCAAATAAATACCTGAAAAACACCCCGTGTGTTTAATTCATTGTAGTGGATTTACAACCCTCTACAATTAAACCAACCCTGAATTCAGTAGCCTTACAAACTACTGAATTCTGCACTGCTACTTCATTGGATTTACGACCCAGTGAAGAAAGCAGAAACATCTTTTGAGATAATCTTATCTCAAAAGATACAATAAGAAAGCAAAGAATCTGCAAGAATTATTTGAAACATTCAAACAACACAAAATGCCTGAGCAAGAATCTCTGCTTCAAATGCAATAAGCAGCATCATACACTGTTACATTGGCACAATCATCGGAACTCTAAAAATGGCCCACAGGCACAGCCTGAGACGAAGAACGATACTTCCAAAACTCAACGTTCAAGAGAGCAGGGAAATTATGTCGGATCCCATCTAGAAAAAGCTGATGGACCAGCCATCCCCCTCTTGGCCACAGCGTTCGTCAACGTCAGAAACCATAAAGGGTACAATGAACTCATGCGGGTTCTCATTGACCCAGGCTCACAAGTTTCATTCATAACTGAAGGAGCCGCCAATACTCTAGGAATTCTCAAGGAAAAGCAACATGCAAATATATCAGGATTAGGATCACTTCGAAATGGAAAATTGACACCATAATGATGCCAAGATTCTCAAGCGACTTCGTATTACAATCTGAGTTATATATCCTACCAAAATTGACCAGCTCCATGCCTCAGCAGCCAATCAAAACTGACGAATATTGGAGCAATGTTATCCTCGCAGATCCGACATATAACAAACCCGGAAAAATCGATATTCTCCTTGGAATCGATTTATACACGGAAATACTACTGGAAGGTGTTAAGAAGTCAAGAAGTGGCCTGCTTGCACAAAACACGGAATTTAGGATGGATTCTCTCTGGTAGCACACCAGCTGGTCCACAACTTCAAATATCCAGTATGATTGCCCCTGCCGAAGAGGAAAAACAAATAACTAAATTCTGGGAAATAGAAGAAGCGAACTCCTCATAAATAAAAAGTAGCCAGGACAGCATCTGTGAAGACTTCTTCGAGAAAACCTACGTACGAAATCGAGATGGTACATATATTGCACGAATGCCATTCAAGGAAAAAGGTCAAACCAAAAAAGACCGCCATCGCTCGACTTTTGCAGTTCGAAAAGGACGAAAAATTGAAAACAATGTACAAATATTTCATGTAGGAGTATATTCAACTAAATCATATGATACCAGCAGATCAAATGACCAACAGAACAAGATACTTCGGCATCAAGCGGTGATAAAAGAGGACAGAAAGACAACAAAACTTCGTGTCGTATTCGACTCGAGCCAGAAAACCAACTCTATGCCAGAGCGAAAACGGAAATCCAGGCAATGACCCAACAAATGGTCAACTCGAGTTTCAAAAACACAACCTCAACAGTTCCTGACCGGGCTCACATGGATTATACAGGGTCTTTCACGAGGAACCTCACCCATATTTATACGGGAAACTACTGAAACGTATTTTCATGAAATTCAGCACTTATAAGTATTTCACGATGCTGATGAAATCTAAAATATTTTCAAGGCATGAGCACCTCCGGTTTTTCCGGAAATGACGTCAACTTCCGGTTTTCAAATTTGAACACCATTTTTTTATTGCAGAAATAGATTCCTTAGAAAATTTCAAGTTATTTTGATGTAACATTTTTCAGTTTTGGTTGGAAAATTCTCTCTGAGCGGGAAATTCGAAAAAAAAATCGAAAATAGAGCTCCGCTGAAACAAGAATAACTTCGAGGTTTTTGGATGGAAAATTTTCATTTTTGGGATTTTTCAAGATGTAAAATTGATGTATCCACTTTAAAAATCGAACTGAAAAATGTTACATCAAAATAACCTGAAATTTTCTAAGGAATCTATTTCTGCAATAAAAAAATGGTGTTCTAATTTGAAAAACGGAAGTTGACGTCATTTCCGGAAAAACCGGAGGTGCTCATGCCTCGAAAATATTTTAGATTTCATCAGCATCGTGAAATACTTATAAGTGCTGAATTTCATGAAAATACGTTCAGTAGTTTCCCGTATAAATATGGGTGAGGTTCCTCGTAAAAGACCCTGTATTGCCACTACAATTAGGAATCATGATGTCAGCTATGAAGTCACACATAGAAGTCCCCCCACGACGCTACAACAAAAATTTACAGCATTTGGCCCTTGGAGTAATGTTCGAAATTCGAACATTTTTTCCAATAATTCATATTCATATTCCTCGAATAATTCTCTATGGAAAATTCCTATAAATCTAAACGTTAATTTCTCGTGCAATCGAGCGGAAATCGCTGACTCCAAAGCAGTAAATGGGTTACCTGTGACGAATGTTGGAATATTGTTTGATTTAAATTAGTATATAAGCTTAGATTGTAATAAATAAAATTATCATTTGCCAAGCGTCTGATCATTACACCTCACGGCAAACTGTGGACTTAAGAATTTAAGAATTCCCTTTGAACTTCTGAGTCTGGTTGTTCAGTTTGCCCTTCTATCTTCAAGTGTTGTTTCAAGCACAAAGAAACAACACCTGGTTTTTCCAGAATATTTGAGGGATTTTTTTATGTTCTTCGATTCAAATTTATTTAAGAAATTGTCGAATGATTTTTCTTCAGTATTTTCCTGAATTAAGCGACTTAAAGCATCTGCATTCTGATTTAGTTTTCCCTTCTTATAGAGAATTTCGTAATCATAATCCATTAGTTTTAATTTCCATCTTATTAAACGACTCGAAGGCTCTTTACAATTTTTTAACCAAACTATGGTTTATGATCTGTACAAATAATGAATTTTTGTCCATAAAGATAAGGTCTATAGTGTTTGCAAGATTCAACGATAGCTAACAATTCCTTTTCGGTTGTGGAATAGTTTTTCTCACATTTGGTTAGAGTTTTAGAATAATAACTGATAGGGTAGATCTTTTCCAATAGGTACTTGTGAAAGAACTGCGCCTATAGCATCGTTGGAAGCATCCGTTGTTAATATAAAGGTTTCGGAAAAATTAGGGAATTTGAGAATTGATTCACTTGTTAAAATTTCTATGAATTTTTCGAAAGATCGTTGGCATTCTTCCGTCCATTCGAATTTCTGATTTTTCTTTAGTAGATTATGTAACGGTTTCGCTATGGCTGAGAAATTTTCAATGAATTTGCGATAATAACCGATGAGGCCTAGAAATGACTTCAATTGTTTTGAGTTTTTTGGAACTTGATTATTTTTAATGACTTCGATTTTGTTTGGATCAGGTTTAAACACCTGATACATGATGTCCTAAATATGTTATTTCTCGACAAAGGAATTTGCATTTATCCGGCTGTAATTGAAGATTGTGAATCTGTAATTGATGAAACACCTCTTCTAATTTTGAATTGTGATCTTCTAAGGAGGATCCATAAATAACTATATCATCAATATAACAAAAACATTTAGTACTTCGAAAGCCAGAAAGCACAATATTCATAAGTCTTGAATTAATCTTTTTCTTCTAATTCAACTTGATAAAAACCTGATGCGAGGTCTAGAGTAGAAAAATAAAAATACATTGCCTAATTGATCTAATATATTTTCAATGTTAGGAAGTGGATAACTATCACCTATAGTAATTTCATTAAGTTTTCTAAAATCGCAAACTAATCTCAATTTTTATTGTCCTGATGCGTCCTTTTTCTTAGGAACTATCCACATTGGTGGATAATATTTTGTGGTGGATAATATTTATAATATTTTGATCGAGCATTTTCTGAATTTGAGAGTTGGCTTCTTTTTCGTGAACTTTCGGTAATCGATAAATTTTTGAAGAAATTGGATTATTCGTTGATGTTGTAATTTCATGTTTCATCGTAGGCGTTGAATTTAAAGAATCACCTGGCAAATAGAATAGATCTGAATATTTTCTACAAATTTTGAGAATTGATGTTTTTTCTCCTTCATTCAAATGATTTGGGCGAAGATTTTCTTCTAAAATTTTTGTTTCTTTGATTTTAATTTTTTTCAAATTGATTCTGATTAGTGTTCATTGGAAGATTTAAATAAATAGACTGTTCTGGTAGGAATTCAAAAATTTGAAATGAGGGTCTGTTTATGATGACCTCTTTGGAATTTAAATTGAGAATTGGGACACGAGCTTCTGAATTATTATTTGTAACAAGAGTGTTAGGAATGAGAACGTTATCACATATATTTAATTTCTCAACGAGTCCCTCTCTAAGTTTCCAACAATATCGACTTCAGCAATAACTACACAGCGAGGAGGTATAATTATTTTGTCGTCTTTGATTTCATTGTTGAAATGTATAGAGTGTCCGTTTATAATGACTACTTGGTCTGCATAATTAAGAATAGCTTTTTGTTCTTGGAAGAAATCGTTACCAAGCAATCCGTCGAAGCCAGTATGTATTTTTGCAGCGTTTATAACATTGAATTAATGAACAAGTTTCAAGGAGAATGCTGACAGGGATATTTCCGTTGTTCCAAGGGTACTGATAGGCATATTTGGATTTATTCCATTTAATAAAATTATATCGTTTTTGTCAAGATGAGTTTGGCTAAGAATAAGTGCATCATGTTTTAAAATAGAACAGGCCGCTTCGGTGTCAACCAGAAGGGTTACATATTTTTTAGGAGAATTAGGGATTTTGAATCTTAGAAATTTTAATTAATTTAACGAATATTAGATTTATTATGTTACACGAATTTCCGACGGCCAAAATGATGATCATCAGAAATAGGCGATAAGAGACGGAGACTGTATGCACGGGAAAAGGGCAGTCACCGACTTACACGAGTTGACGTCGGATCTGAATCATTGATATATATTGTGGAGTACCTATCTGGAGATTAACCAATATATTTCTATATTTTTAAAGTGGTTATTATTTTTGTGTTATAAATTCAGAAGTGGGATTATTCACGTTCAACCATGGGAAAGAATAAGAGGAGTAGAAGACGAGCATCCAGTTCGGATTCATCATCATCTAGTTCTGGTTCATCATCTAGTGATTCTAGTAGTGCCCAAAGACAAATAAAAAGGTTAAAAAGAATGTTGAAACAAAGTGAAAAATTACGCAATGAGAAAACTGTAAGTACTTATTCCAGTTTAAGTGTCGATGAATCGTTAATACCAATATTTGATGCTTCCAATGAGAAGATCACTTCCAAGGACTGGGTAACTAAAATTGATGAACTCAGTGAAATTTATAATTGGGACAATAAATTACTCATCAAACTAGCCACATCTAGAATGAGGGGTAATGCTAGAAAGTGGTATGATTCACAAAAAAGACAATTCAAAAAGTGGATCGAATTAAAATCATCGATTTTAGAAATTTTTCCATGTAAGATTAAGTTTGGAAAATTGTTTTGTGGAAGCTGCAAACTATGTACATATGCCCGATCAAAAATTGAGTGACTATTGTTTCGAAAAATTATCAAGGTTGCAGAAGTTGAACTTAAATATTCCTGATGTAAATTTAATGGATTGCATTATAGAAGGGATAAGTAATGAAAACATAAAACTGGCCGCAAGGGCGGCTCATTTCAACTCAGTTGGTTTATTGGTTAGTTATTTGGATCATGTAAATCAAGATAATTTTTCGAAAAAAGATAATGTTCGCAACTCTTCCTCTACCCAGGAAAAGCCGCGAAGTATCAATAGGGAAAAATCGATTAAACCAACACATTCTAGGAATAAATCATGTTTTAATTGCAGAGGACCACATTTTGCTAAAGAATGTCCAAAAACTATAGTAAGGTGTGATCTTTGCAATAAAATTGGTCATACAAAAAACCAATGTTATCGAAATAAGAATAGATCCCAGAATGTGAATACTATTGATTCAATAAAAAATTGTAATATTTATGCGAAAACTATCCTTATTAATGGAGAAGCAATTGATAAATGTTTAATTGACACAGGAAGCACTTGCACTCTTATGAGAAAATCAATTGCTGATAGGCTCAAAATCAAAAGGGTCGATTTTGATAATCATGTGTGTTTGAAAAGTTTTATGGGTGATTACATAATGTGTAACACTGTTGGTGAAGCCCAAATTAAAGTTGATGATTCTCTAGGAAATGTAAGTGCATTCATAATCAATGATGATTGTCTTTCCTACAATGTGATTGTCGGATGTGATTATTTAAATCAACCTCAAATAGCTATGTTCAAATGTAACAACACTTTCTGGCTCAAAAATATTTGTTCCATAGAAATCGATAATTCTTTGCAGAATCAAATAACGTTGGATTCGTTGAACTGTGGCAACGTCACAGATTCTGAAAAGAATCAAGTACTTGTACTTTTGAGGGAGTATCGAGACAGAATATCGTTCAACCTTAGAGAATTAGGTAAAACAGAATTGGTTGAATTAATAATTAATTGTAAGTCGAGCGAACCTATTGTTTACAATCCATATCGTATGTCTGCGTACGAAAAGGAGATACTTGACGAATTGTTACAAGAACTATTATGTAACGGAATTATAAGAGAGTCAAAATCAGCCTATGCTAGTCCGGTCCTGTTGGTGAAGAAAAAAACAGGCGATTATCGTCTTTGTATTGATTATCGAAAATTAAATGCTGTTACAGTTAAAGAAAAATACCCACTCCCATTAATCGATGATCAGATCGATATGCTGGGTGGGCATAAATATTTCATAACCCTAGATTTAGCGTCTGGTTACTATCAAATACCAGTAAACAAAGATTCTATTGAAAAGACCGCGTTTATCACGCCGACTGCACATTATGAGTTCACAAGAATGCCATTCGGATTAACGAACGCACCAGCAGTTTTTCAGAGGTTGATTAATATGGTACTTAAGGATTATTTGAATAAAATTGTTTTTGCCTATTTAGACGATCTTATAATTCCGGCACACAATGTAGAACAAGCTTTATCGAGATTAAGAATTGTATTAGATGCTTTAAGGCAGGGCAACCTCACACTGAAATTGAGTAAATGCAACTTTTTCCAGTCCCAGATTGCATATTTGGGGCGTGAAATAAGTTCCTCAGGAGTAAGACCTGGCAAAGAAAAAGTAAAAGCCGTTATGGATATGAAAGAACCAACTAATGTTAAAGAAGTTAGGCAGTTCTTAGGCCTTTCCGGATATTTTCGTAGGTATGTTCGGAATTATGGCCTGTTGGTGGAACCAATTACAAGATTGTTGAAAAAGGATGTTGCATTTGCTTGGTCAAGTGAACAACAAGAAGCATTTGCCAAAGTTAAATCCATTTTAATATCACGTCCTGTGTTGGCAATATTTAACCCAGAATTAAAGACTGAGTTACATACTGATGCAAGTTGTTTAGGATTTGGAGCTATGCTTATTCAATTCATTGAAAAAAGACCACAAGTTGTAGCATATTTCAGTAAGCAAACAAGTCCTGAACAACGAATGTATCACTCGTATGAATTAGAGACGCTAGCGGTGGTTTTAGCATTACAGCATTTTAGGGTTTATTTGTTGGGTATCAAATTCGAAATTTGTCGAAAAATATGTGGGATCATGTTTGTCATGTCTTTACTATAAAAATCCCAGTGGCAAAAAGGAAGGGTATCTCCACCCTATTGAAAAGGTTGCCATTCCATTTCATACGATTCATATCGACCATCTCGGACCATTCGTTAAAAGTAAAAAAAGTAACCAGTATCTGTTAGTTATAGTAGATGGATTTACGAAGTTTTGTTTCATAGAGGCTGTAAAAGATGTAACTTCGAAACATGTAATTAATGCTTTGACTAATATTATATTCATTTTTGGGGCGCCAACCAGGGTGGTGTCAGACAGAGGTACAGCATTCACCTCAGCGACGTTCAAAGCGTTTTGTGAAAATTACGGTATCAGGCATATATTGAACGCAGTAGCCACGCCGAGGGCGAACGGGCAATGCGAAAGATACAACCGCACAATATTAAACGCACTGTCATGTAGTGCTGCTGGTGTTGCTGAAGACCTATGGGATACCTTCGTCAAGAAGATCCAAAGTTCATTGAATATGACTTTCAATACTGCAATTAGTACGACACCTCTGGAAGCTTTAGCTGGTTATAAAGGTAAAAGCGTATCTGAAGCTTCTATATTGAACGCGGTTCAAAAGGAGCTGGATCGCACAAGTTTGAGAGAGTTGAGAGAAAATATTTCAAGGAAAATGACCAGTGACCAGAGAAAACAGAAAGTAAGGTTTGACAAATCTAGAAAAGCACCTAGATTATACAAGAACGGCGAAGTGGTAATGGTCATGAGAACAGATGCACCTTGTACTGGTACAAGCAAGAAGTTGTTGGCAAAGTTTAAGGGGCCATTTAAGGTGACTAGAGTGCTCCCCAATGACAGATATGAAGTACAAGACATGAGAGAAGGTTTTCGTAAGAGGAAGACGGTGGTCTCAGTAGAAAAGATGAAACCGTGGATTATTCTAAAAGGTAAGAATCCACATTTTGATGAAAGAAAAGTTCTAAGGTGAACCTGGATTGCAAGGTCATATAGTGAGTCATGTAAACTACGTTTACATGATATGCACTGACCTAAGGCAGAGTTGAATCATAATTGCAGGGTCAAATAGTGGGTCATGTAAACTACGTTTACGTGATACGCACTGGCCTAAGGCAGAGTTTAATCATAATTGCAGGGTCAAATAGTGGGTCATGTAAACTACGTTTACATGATATGCACTGACCTATGGCAGAGTTGAATCATAATTGCAGGGTCAAATAGTGGGTCATGTAAACTACGTTTACATGATATGCACTGACCTATGGCAGAGTTGAACCATAATTGCAGGGTCAAATAGTGGGTCATGTAAACTGCGTTTACGTGATATGCACTGACCTATGGCAGAGTTGAACCATAATTGAAGGGTCAAATAGTGAGTCATGTGAACTGCGTTCACGTGATATGCACTGACCTAAGGCAGGGTTGAACCATGATTGCAGGGTCAAAATAGTGAGTCATGTAAACTGCGTTTACGTGATATGCACTGACCTAAGGCAGGGTTGAACCATGATTGCAGGGTCAAAATAGTGAGTCATGTAAACTGCGTTTACGTGATATGCACTGACCTAAGGCAGGGTTGAACCATGATTGCAGGGTCAATATAGTGAGTCATGTGAAGTAAGTACATGCTATATGAGGTACTACGTTCACGTGATATTCACTGACCTAAGGCAACGGTGGACCATGAATGTTGGGTCAATATAGTGAGTCATGTGAAATGAGTACATACCAGGAAGTAGTACGTTCACGTGATATGCACTGACCTAAGTCGATTTATGTATAGTATTTGAGACGTACATATTATGAAGTACAAGTTTCAAATACTAAGCAAGATATGAAATTATGGTTGAGTAAATAATGTGAGATGTTTGATGAAGTACATACTAAGAGGTACTAAGGTCAAATATCAAGCATAAAAATGGGAGTTGGAATGTCCGATATGCCCACTGAACCATAGTTTTATTGATTGAAAGTAATCTACCAGTCTAATTGATTATGTGATATTATAAAAGTATTTCAATCTATTTCAGATGAAGATATGATAGGATCTGAGGACAGATCTGAAGAGGATGGCCGATTGTTACACGAATTTCCGACGGCCAAAAATGATGATCATCAGAAATAGGCGATAAGAGACGGAGACTGTATGCACGGGAAAAGGGCAGTCACCGACTTACACGAGTTGACGTCGGATCTGAATCATTGATATATATTGTGGAGTACCTATCTGGAGATTAACCAATATATTTCTATATTTTTAAAGTGGTTATTATTTTTGTGTTATAATTATGATTGCTAAGTCCTTTCAGATTTAATTGAATGACTTTTGAATAAGTTCGTCGAAATCCTGAGAATTCCTCAGGTCCGACGTTTCCCCGTTTAAATGATTTATTTTAGAATTATTAAATTCTCGCTTCCTGCATTCTGATATAATATGTCCTGATTTTTTGCAATACTTGCAAAACTTGTAGGTTTGAGAATTGGGATTTAAAGAATAATTAAAAGGACTGTTTTGTCTGAAAGTTGAAGGTTGATTATTAGCAATTGGATTATTTCTTGTGAAGTTATATCTGTCATTCGAAGGATTAGGAGGTCGAGTATTATAATTACGATTATGGTTCTGAAAATTACTACTTGTGCCATTCCTTTGATTATTTTGGAAGGAGGTTTTTTTGATTGTTAGGATCAGAATTTCTTTGATTATTTTCGAAGGAGGTTCTTTGATTGTTAGAATAAGAATTTCTTTGATTTGGCATATGATTCATAGAATTAGATTTAGATTTAGTATAGTTGATAATTTTTTCCTCTTGAAGAGCAATTGAATAAGCTTCATTATTCAAATCACCTATATTTCTCGCTCAAAGCATTTGACTTATTTCTGCCTCAGAATGAATTATGAATCTCCTTAGAGCTGTTAGTTGGATTGATCCAGGAAGTTCGTCAGGATGAGAACAATTTATAATTTCAGATTGAATACATTCATTTTTAATTTTTTCTAAACGTTTGAAAAAATCAATAACGCTTTCATGAGGAGCTTGTCTAATTGTTTCAAGTTCTTCATGGATCTGAACTAAATGTTTCGTCTGGCCATAAAATTGTTTCAGAAGAATTTTCAGTTGAGTCCAAGAGAATCGTGATTGGTGAATGATTTGTAGAGCTTCATCGTCGGAAAGGTCGTCATTAGAATGATTGCTTTTACTTTCATGTTCAGGATTAGACATATCGAAGGATTTATAGGAGGATATTGATTTTATTTGAGAACAATTATGTATAAATGTTGGCGATAAGGAAAAAACTGCACTTACGTTTATTTCTTCTCGACGGAATTAGGAATTTGAACCCGTGCGTAGACTCCAATAGTCCGGTGAATCTTGAGATCCAGTTACACAGGTGGATTCTTCTGCGTAGACTCCGATAGTCCGGTGAATCTTGAGATCCAGTTACAGAAGAAGAAAGCAGCTCTGGCTTTTAGCTTGGGGTCTTTTCCTATTAAGAGCTATGCTCATGGAGAGGCGGTCAAGGTGTGATCTTCGTGGCTCTGAAGAAACACTGTGACTGCAATCCAGTAGATATCCTGCAGGTCCTTGTAGGCTTTTCTCCAAATGCCCTATTGGTTCCCTTTCAGGTATCCTGTTGGCTCTTCTTTAGGTATTCCACCGCTCTGTCACCAATAATTTTGTTGTATTCCTCTTGGAAACACACTATTTGTAAAAAACTAAAGCAGTATCGCTGTCACCAGGGCAAATTCACAGGTAAAGTTCCGATAAACCTTTAATTAATTAAGTTGAGTAGGAAATATAAAAAGTCGATATATTTCACTAGATTCATTGTTTCTTTCACAACGACGGAAAATAACAATACGGAATATAACTTGACGTCACGGCAAATCGTTCAGAACTGAGTGCGTCGTACTGCTCCTTATAAAGACTATGAAAATGCTGACTTAAGCACAAATACCTAACAATAGGACTTGTGTCTACAGACTGACAATAATATCAAGTTGAAATTAAACTTGACAATGTTTGTTATGGTAGAGTAATGAAAGCGGGTAATATGTTTGTTGGTTTCGATAGTTGCAGCATTTTTGATGCTATTGATGTATACCGTTTCTACATTTGCAATGAGTTCCATCATTCTTCGAAAAAATGTAATGAGCCGGTAATTTGTCCACTTTGCGGTGAAAATCATGAAGTTAAAGCATGTAAGCCAGATATACGTGAATGCGTCAACTGCGCTAGGTTGGCCGAAAGGTCCAGTTCTAGAGTTTCCTTAAATCATGCAGTTTGGGAAAAAGATAAATGTACTGCTTACAAGGTAGCGTTAGAGAAGTTGAAAAATGATTTATTAGGCTCTTCATAGCAATTACTTTTTTCTACAGAGCTTCCTGATAGTTCCAACAATATCGTTTGTAACAATCTAAAATATCCTACGCGAAACAAAAACAACATCATTTTGTATTAACAAAACACCAGGGGTTTGAGATCTAAAGTATCACAGTTTTTCAATTCCATTTCTATTAACGATTATCCTATCATAACATTAACTGAAACCTGGTTAGATGATGGAGTTCCAAGTGTTGAGTTGTTTCCAAGTCAATATGATGTATATCGGTCTGACCGAAACTTTATTGGGAACAGGTGTTCAAGAGGTGGGGGAGTTCTTACGACTGAAAAAACGTGCGTCTTTCTTTCCGACTTATTTTTGGTAGACATCCTCATGGTTGAAGTTGTTACTGATTCGAACTCACTGTAATGAATATGTACGATCCACCTTCATTGAATAACGATCGTTATCGAATACTTTTCGAAAATCTTACCACCATCTTGTACACTTTCAGCAGGAATGCTCTTATTGTTCGGTATCTTAAAGAAAATCATGTGAACACCATGAATGGTCTTCTCAAAGATTTCATGGAAGTCAACGATATGTCGCAGTATAATCTCTTTGTCAATGATCACGGTAGAATCCTCGACCTAGCCGTCTTCAATAAAAATTACTGTCGTTTCGAAAGATTGACCCTCTTGTGTCGGAAGACGGATATCATCCTGCCTTGCTCATAGTCTGTGAACCTAATGATACCCATAACTGGAAAAGAAACTTCACAACATCGTATGTCCGTGAATATGATTTCAGCAAAGCTGACTTCTATAGCATGTATGATCTCATTGCCCACGTTGACTGCAATTTTCTTGACGGAGCGGATGATGCGTGTGGTTGTTTTTATAGCAGAATCTATAACATTCTGTATACATGTATCCCACTTAAGTCGCATAATAACGAGCGTGAGTACCCTGTTTGGTTTGATATCGAGATTGTCAGACAGATCCGTCTGAAGGCAAGGTATTGGCGGTCATTTAAAAAAAACAACGACCCTTATGATCGGAGTGAATTCATGCGTTTGAGAGCAAAAATAAAAACTGATGTGGACAAGGCTTTTGAAAACTTTGTGAAAGATGCCGAAAAAAACATTAAAAAAAATCCTAGAAAATTTTGGGCATATATCAGTAGTAAGAAGGGGTCCACTGACATTTCTGATCGAATGACTCACCAGAGCAGGCAACTGGATAATCCGTTGGATATTTTGAACAGTTTCGCTGATTTTTTTGCAAGGTCCTATATACCAAGCACATCGAGAGTACTAGGAGAGGAGGAACCCCATAGTAGCCTTATAAATATTGACTTTTTTGAGGAGAGTGAGGTGTTGTTGGCATTGAAGCAGATAAGGCCTAAAATGACTGCGGGACCAGACATATACTGGCAATGATTGTGAGAGATTGTGCATATGCCTTAGCTCAGCCACTCACGATTATCTACAATAATTGCTTGAGGTCATGTTCCATACCAGATTTATGGAAATTGTCAAGGGTGCGCCCGATCCACTAGAAAGGAGATAGGTTTGATATTCACAACTTCAGACCCATATCAATAATATGCAATTTTAGCAAAGTTTTGGAAATCCTTCTATATAACAGATCGTATCCGCACATCAGAAATCAAATAACCACCATTTTGATGTACGTGAATGAGAATTGTCAAAATTGAATATAATAGCTGTCATATTTGTCCAATTAACTACCGTTGCTGCCTACATTTTATAAATTTGAGGACTTTGTCAATTGTATATACTATTTTTACATGTAGACAGACCAACTGGCATTTCCAACATTCAGCACATGTCCACTATTCGAACCCTGATGAAGGCTTGTATTGTACAGCCGAAACGTTGGTTTAAGAATAAAAGGATATAACTGCTGCCGACTTCCTGATTAACCCCTTACTCTACCTACGTTAGAATACTACAGGATTACCTTTCACCAATTCACCAATTCAAATCAAATAAGCCCATTCCAGCATGGTTGCATGAAGGGTCGCTCGACGGTCACCAACATTTTCCATGTCACTCAGTTCATTTCTGGCAGTATTGATGAAGGAACACAGACTGATGTTGTCTATTCGGATTTTTCACAGGCATTCGACAGGCTTGATCATGGAATATTGTTGACAAAATTATTCGGGCAGTACAACGACGGTTTCTTAAGCTTCTTTCTTTTAGATTAGATGGAATTTATCCTCCTATCGGTTTTTCTCATAAAACCTTGTTGAGAACACACGGTGTGAACAGTTTGAGCATTCGTCGTCAGTGTCAATTAGTAATTTTCAAAATCATACACAACGTAATCAGCGACGCAATGATTCTGCAGGAACTCAATTTTTCAGGACCTAGACAGGCTTCTGGAGTTCAAAGTACATGCTATCTGCCAACTCCGCGAACGAATGTTCTGAAAAAATCACCTCTGCGCAAGTTATGTACTGCATGTAAGTCGGCCGGCTCTCAGTTGGATATATTTCATTGCTCTATCCCTGCTATAAAATCCTTATACCTATCTTAGGTAATCTTCAGTTTATATTGAATTCTTTGTTTGATTGGTTTATTGTTAAAAAATTATTTTTTTTCCTTATCGTTGTTCTATAGTTGGGTATTACATGTTGAACATTGTAATTAAATAAAATAAATAAATAAATAATTCGGTTGTCGAAAACCTGTCGCATATCAGATAAATTGAACTAGACACAAAAATTAAAAAAGCTCTTCTAATTGGAATACTTAGCGATAGAAAAATCCGTAAAGTACCTACTGGCAGCATTAGCTAATAGGTAGATCATTCAAAGCATTTCCAGATGATAAACCACTGATAAAATTTAATTTAGAGGTAAGAACGGAAGGAGAATTGTATGATCTCTCTTTCAATTAATCCAAATATGATTTTGAAATAATATACCGTCTAGGAAAAAAAATTAAAATCAGATTGTTCATGCAGAAATCCAGTATTAGAGTCTTGATAAGACTAAGAGGATGAATTCATCTTACGAAATAAAAGATGTTGTAAAAAATTGAAGGAGAAAACAAAGATAGACTGTGCAAAAGACAATCTGTACTATAAGATAAAAACAAAAAAAGAAAAAAATATACTTCCTGAAATGTTTCATAAAAAAAAACAACCACAAGAATTGTTACATATGGATGAAACGAATCCGGAGCAACTATTTATCATATTACACATCATCGAATATAGGGAAGACATTCACGAACATCTGAAAGAATATTAAAGTTTGCAATAATTCCAGCAGATCAAGAAGCCAAGACATCTCGATCATTCAATAAAACTATTTGAACTAGTTTCCTTAGTTAGTCATACTGAAAAATTTTAACATCATCCAGTAGACCACTTCACAAAATTTGCTTGTATATTAACTTCAAAACTCAAATGATTTTATCAAGCTGAAGAATGAAGTACTGATGGATCAAAACGATAAAATTATCCTAGAACATTATAATAGTACACACAGTAGCGGGTTTCGATTCGTCAGATACTTCTATATACTAAATGAATTGAAAAAAAGAACAATCAAGTACAATCTAGAACACGATGAAAATTGTCTCAGAAAACAATACGATATACAATTAATATAATTGAAAATATAGGAAAAGAACTAAAAGGAGTATGATTCCAACGTCGAGAATAAAGTATATGTAGAAACTGAAAGCCAGTTCATTTGAAAAGGATAGACCGATTAAGAATTAGTAGTTGAATGATTTGCATGAGAATATTTAGAAATTTTTACAGAAAACAAAATCAGAATCGATTTCATTTCATATCTTCAAACTCATTCTAAAATATAATGAGGATGCTCAGTTATCTACAAAAGTTTTTGTACGAAAAAATTTAATTTACTTGAAACCATCAATAATGATGAAGAACGATCGAGAAAAACATTTAGTACAACGCATTTCTGTGATCAAGAATAATGAAAAAGCCTTACGAAACATAAAGAGAATTCTTTTGAGACATTGTAGGGTAGATATGAATAGATGGCATTTCGTGTCTCTACTGCAATGAAAAACTGATTCTACTTCTCTCAAATAATTAATCTCTATGCGATTAAATCATTGTTTTCGAAATAACAGAAAAGAAAAAGAATTTTTGTTTTTCTCACGAACCAATATAGGTTCAGAAAAAAGTTATAGAAATTTTTGTTTTGTCGTGATGTTAATTCATGAGATCACAGTATTCCGAAAACTAGCCGTTATTATTCTCATATCGTACTACACGTGACATATGCTATGAAGTAAATATCCGATCTCAAAAAAAAAATTCAACATTTGTTTCTTTATCACTTCAAGTCAGTTCTCCTCTGATCCTTATTTTGAAAAGACCTCATATTGTCAAAGGTTGAAGTAATGCAACTTTAAATTAGTCTCAATAATGAAATATTATATTTATTTCGTTACGGTGAGTAACCCGCTCTTCATAAGGACATCGAGTTATTTTAATGTTTTTTCAGCTTTTTTGTTTGAAACTTCCAGTCAAAATGGAGCTGACAGAAAATTCAAACTTAATCGATACTTTAAACAATAAAATACATCAATTGAGGTTGAGACAACTAAAAGAAATAAAAACTCCAGGTGATATATTCGTTCGAAATTTCTGAGTGAATTTATCGATTCATAATTTCAGATTTTCGATCGAAATTCGTCAGTTTCTATGAGAACAACTACTATTGGAAATTTGCCTCCAGGATTTCCTTATTTGATAGAAATTTTATGATGTTAGACAATGAATTCCATTCATTTCTCGATGTGGAAAAATTGAATATAACAGCAGTCGCAACAATAATAAAAGGTCATGATCGCATATCAATCGCGGAGGTGATAATTTTTTGATTTCTTGAAGAGAAAAACTAAACTTTTGAAGTTATTTCTCAACTTTTAGTTGATGGAATTCGATGACCATGCCTTAATGATGCTAGTTGTGAACAAAAAAAAAGTGAGGATCATAAAATTCATCAAAGGAATTGACCAGCAATTCAGTTATCAAGAAATACAAGAACTGGAACAAATCCAAATTTCCGATGCTCACATGTTTAGAATTGCAAACAAACTATATATGATTGTTGCTAATGATGAAGGCAGTTATGTTGACGTTGTTAGGTTAATTATATTTTTTAACTTCCATAGTAATCAAGAAAATGTTATCCTCCCAGTTATCTCCTCTCATAATGTTCTCAAAACTTTTCAGATTATATGAATGGGCCGGAGACAATTTTTACGAAAAACACGTTCTATATACCCGAGGGATTTCAGAAATTAAAGTATTCGAAGATGGGAGTGCTATGATTTTGATGTTGAACAGAAGGCAAGGAGCCATGGTAGGTTTCATGTTTTTGTCCTCTTGAACTTTAAATTGACAGATATTTTATTCACAATTCGAAATTAATTTCCATTCGTTAGTTTTCAATTTCGATGTGGAACATTGAATTTAAGTCAATTTTCCTTAGATATGTTGGGAGACAAAGGGCCGTATCCATAGTCATGCCTCAAGATTAGGTAATTTCGGTAGAGGCTACTCAGCACTCATCCTCAGTGACCATTTCATAGAGCGAATAGGTTTGGCAAATGACAAGAATAGTCATAAATGCGCATAAAATTCAAGGGATCTTTTCCCTCAAGGGGCATCTCCAGACATCATCTTTGGTACATATCTCTTCAAACTTCTGTGATTTTGATATACAGGGTGTCCCACCGGGAGTGCCCATTAGGAGTTTATGGGGAAATAATAATTAGATCATTTCCAAATTTTGTGTGAAGATATAAGCCAAGAAGACCTTTATTCATGATATATTTTTTAATATGAATGACTTCCGTTTTCAACGGAAGTGGTATCAACATTCTTACTTCAAATGGAACACCCTGTACATTATGACTTTTTCGGATAGATTTTCGAATGCCATATTAATTTTATGCATCATTCCCTATAGCCATCAAGAGCCGTTTTCGAGTTATTCACTGTTTTTCGAAAAAATTTACAAATTGAGGCTTGCAGAACACTGAGAATTCAATGAAAGCGCAACGCGCAATCTCAGATCTGTTTTTTGAAAAGGGTTACCGACAAGATATTCACCATAACTCTGTAGAGAAAATAACGTTTTGATATACTGGGTGGTAAAATGAGAGTGTCAAAGTTGGAATCCAAAAAAGCCAAAAACTCGATTTTTTCAAATGGAAACCATATTTTTCCCACCCACATATCAATTTGTGAGGTGAAACTAGGTGGAGTTTATTCAGTGTTCCGTATATCCAAAATGTACCATTTTCGAGATATTCAGGAAAAACTGTTAATGTGTCAAAGTTTGAATTCCAAAAAAGGCAGAAATTTTCGTTTTTTCCAAATGGAAACCGTATTTTTTTCACTCCCATTTCAATTTGTGAGGAAAAAATAAGTAGAGTCTTCTAAGGGTTTCATATTTCTAAAATGTACCATTTTCAAGATATTCAGAAATAACTGTTAGAAACGAGCATATTATAATATGTGAGCTATCAATTATGATCTATGTTCACCCTTTCATAAGAATCTGTATCATCATCATCTGTATCAGTTTGTTCCAACTGAAGAAGTAATCGTGCAATGTATTGGCAGAATTCTGTTACAGAATGAATAAGGAAATCCACTAACCAAGAAATATTGGGAAGGTGGGAAACATGTTTGGAAGTAGGTGGACGAAATTTTCAAAATGTGTTATGATACAATTTTCTATTCTGATATATCTGAATAAAATTTCATTACAATTGCATTACAATTTAAGCTTTCGATATGTATGTCATATTTTCCGAAAAATATCTCGTTATTTTCATTATGAGCAGTAAAAAAACTAGGGGTCGTTTTCTTTGAACAATGAGATAAGTTTTGAGGAATATCAACAACAAAAGCATGGAAAATTATTCTGAATAAGGCAAAGATTTTTATGAAAGGGTGAACAAAGATTATAATCGATACCTCACATATTATAATATGCTCGTTGCTAACAGTTATTTCTGAATATCTCAAAAATGGTACATTTTAGATATAGGGAACCCTGAATAGACTCCACTTTATTTTTACCCCACAAATTCACAGGTGTGTGAAAAAAATACAGTTTCCATCTGAAAAAATCGAGTTTTTGGCTTTTTTTGAATTTCAACTGTGACACTCTCATTTTACCTCCCAGTATATCAAAACGTCATTTTCTCTATAGAGTGACGTCGAATATCTTTTCGGTAACCCATTTCAAAAAACAGATCTGAAATTGTGCGTTGCGCTTTCATTGGATTTTCAATGTTCTAAAAGGCTCAATTTGTATTTTTTCTTCAGAAAACAGTAAATAACTCGAAAACGACTTCAGATTGCTATAGTGAATGTGAGATTCGAAGATCTATCCAAAAAACTTATAATATACAGGGTGTTCCAGTTAAAATAAGAAAGTTGATACCATTTCCGGTGAAAGCGGAGGTCATTGATATTTGAAAATATATCATAAATGAAGGTCTATTCAGCTCACATATCCACACAAAATTTGAAATGGATCGAATAATTATTTCGCTATAAACTTCTAATGGGCACTTCCGGTGGGACACCCTGTATATTCAGGTTTTCGATGAAAATGGAAACTCCTAGATGATTTTTTCCATATTTCGAATAAACAACCAAGTAAATACCAACATAACCAAAAAAAAAATCCGGAACGACGGAAACGAATGATATGAAATAACCGAATTCTCATCTCAAGGGCGTTCTCGACTTCTCTTGAGTTGAGGGCGGTAAAAATCACACTCAACTCAGTGAGTATGGTCTATGAAATGGCGTCAGCGACTAGAGGGCGATCTCACAATCACCCTCAAGGGCGAATTATGAATACGGCCCTAAAGCTTGTATTTGAGGTCGCATCATCGATCTATCTTTTTTAATATAATACCCCGAAATCTAATCGAATGAAATTCAATTCCAGACAATCTGCGAAATTTACACATACGAGGATCAGGAATTGAGGAAAGCTCAAATATTGAAATTAGAAAGCCCCCAACAAATTATACCTTATAAAATAAAGGATGAACACTTTGTACTAGTTCTGAGCCCTTGGAAGAGTCACCTTTACTCATGGATCGGTAAGACGAATCTTCTTTCAAATATAGTGAGAAATATTGAAGAACGGTATTGCTGCAGGTGGAGAGCTGAGGAAAATTTCTACAGAATACACCAATGACAATGACTATCAGATGATCAAACTATCAGAAATTAATGGTTCATCTATTCTTTTTGCAAGCCAATATGTGAGTTATCGTTGCAAATGTGCGATTGAGAAAATAAAGGATAATATTAATTTTACAGAATAAAGTAGATATATTTGTATTGTCTACTCGAGGAGCAGTGTTCTTAACATCTCAAGAGTACTTACATAAATATTCAGCATTATTGAGTTTAGATCATTCAAAAATCAAAGGAAAGGATTACTTCTGCGTTACAGGAAATGTAGGAATCGAGGGTGAAATAGAATGTTATGAAATTGAGTTAACCATAAAACCAAAACCAGGTCAGTAAAGACTTATCATGTGTAGATCAGAGCAAAGTCTTGGGATAAGTCGTACTTTTTGAGACAATAGATGGTTTGTTCGCGGATCCAGTTCCGAACAGGTTCGTTACCAAGTCCAGAATTAATAAACTGAGCTACATTTCCGAAAATATTCCGAACTTTCTTGAAATGGAAAAAGGTGTGTGTGTGTGTGTATTCATTTTGATGATACAATTTTCTAGCTAGTTGCTCAGTTGAATAATTGTGTATTGGTAAGGTCTAAGAATACCTTTTCAAAATATGTTATATTCTTGGGAACTTCAGCAAATCTTAATATTTCCTGAAGATCTCCGTCAATTGACGATAAATTTTGGATGAAAGATACGTCTCATATTCACACGGGGCACAAAAACAAAACAAATTTAGGTAAGAAAAAGAAAAGTTCTTTTCCTTCACGGAGGCCACATCGAGAACATTTTTTAAACATAGATGAATTCAAAATAGTAATGAATACCATTTTCAATTCCCAGGCTCAGAGATCTTTTATCATGAGGTTGTAGAAATGATATTAGATTTTGTCACTGAGATGAGAGATATACCGGTTTCGGCAATCGGATGTCCCCACCTTAGTACTTTGTAATATTTCACACAGTACTTCACAACTAATTGCTTCAAATGTCGAACTTTTTAATGAAGATTTTGTCCCTGAGATGTATGGGATACTGATGAGGCCAAACAAGGCCGAAACCGGTATCTCATCTCAGTGAAAAAATCTAATATCATTTCTCCAACCTCATGATGAAACATTTCTGAGCCTGGGAATTGAAAATGGTATTCATTTCGATTAATTACTAATTTGATTTGATCTATGTTTCAAAAACTTAAAAATCGATTCGGAACTACCAGTTCTTGCTTCAACCCCGGAACTCTTGGAACTGGTGTAGGTGCGCTTGAGCACAATTTCTTGAAGAGTTCTGAAATGATTCTGGAGTAGAGTTCTGAAATGGTTCGCAACTCGACCGGCGAACAAAGCCATCAACCAATGATATAGAGTTTTTAGAGAGGTCGGTCTATTGCCCTTAAAGGCGATTGGCTATGTTAAAAACAAAATCAGACGAAAAATGTTCTTTTCACTCATTCTACAGACTTATTGTATTTTATTTATTATTTTTCAATATGCAAATTATTATTTCTCAATATTGAAATTTTGTTCATTTTCTATTTCAGAACAAACATCGCCAGTCATCGACCCTCTTGCTACTTGTTTAAATTCTCTAGAAGAAAATCTAGAGACCCAAAATGTCAATATGTTGATATATCCTGGTAAACCTGATTTGCGAACAAGGGGATCTTCATCATTCATGGCTTCATATCGATTGAGATCTGACGATAGTATAGAGGTAAGTTAAATAAATTATTCGACACATATTTCTTAAACGAAGCCATGAATTTATAAAGGATGTTTTGTAGAATTTTGAAGAGAAGATCAAGGATATTGAGGATAGAACTTCTTCCATATCACAAACAGCAAATAATTTCAAACTAGCCGAGGAAGAATTGGTAGGTTATTCTAGAAAAACAGTGCTGAATTTTACTTTCCAACCAGAATCTATCTCTTGGCTATTTCATAAGATACCTTTTCTGACTTTTCCTTATTTTATGTTACCGCTAGTCGTGATAATATTTTGAGATAAAAGAGAAAACACAATTCTTTATTGATACAAGTTGTAATAGACAACCCCTATATGATCTTTGTCCTTTTTGTAATAAAAAGTGACTTAGTTCATTCGAAATCTCGTATGATCTAGATAATCATCTAGATGTTAAGTGGTTAACGGGAGAGCGGCTTCCCGTCGACCTAACAAATAAAATTAGGCTCTCTCTCTCTCTCCAACTCGGAGAGAGTGTGGGTAAGGCCTTCTGCAAATGAGTAAGACTTCGTGATATTTTTCTGATAGAGAGTCTTCAGTTTCTAGGGATAATTGAAACCAGTGAAATAACTTACATAACAATCTATTTTCCGAAAAACAACAATATCAAAAATAATAAAGTAACTAATTATTCCATCTGTCTGTATCTCAGACTACCTAACTCCTTTTCATACAAAAAAAATATGAGTTCACTTTTCACTTGGTTATCTATCACCCCAAATCCAAAATAACATCATGAATAAGAAAATAAGATGTGAGGTGATAAGAGGTGAGAGATTGCAAGACTTTCAGACTGCAACAATCCTCATCAATTAAAATTGTATGAAAAATTCTGTTTTTTTTTGATTTTCCTCGTAGAAATATAATCCAAGTTCTCTGAAATAACCACTCCCGAAACGCTACACTCTCGTTTCGTAAGAACCTTAATTTCCGATCGCGCTTCCAGACTCGAAAATCCTAAATGAATAACAAGAAAAATTCCCCTATTTCAAAAACTATTTGAAACTACCTAATATTTCTCTACCTACAAAAATAAAGACTTTATATTTTCCTTTCGCGGACCTTAACCGTTTCCCGACCTAACCTTTTTCCGATCTTCGTCAGAGCAACCTTGGGACCTTCTTCGACCGTATACCCCAAATCTACTGAATGCTTTCTCAGGAAACCAATTTGCTTCCCACCTCTGGTGGGTGGTCTCCCGCACCTTGAATTTTTGGATAGTACCAATCAGGTTTTTTTAAATCAAAAATTTTTTCTCCTTCTCTAAATGAAGCATGGCTGACCATGAACAAATTTTGCATTCCAGCAAAGATTTTCCATCTCATGACCCCTTTCTGCTAATTTCGCGTTTTCGTGCCGTGCGAACTTGTTTAAAGATTGGAAAATTTTCTTATCTCCAGACGGCGGGTAGTTAACACTCCGCTAACTCTTCAATGGTCGGATGTCCATTCTCAGAACAAGTGGATTGGGCTATTATTAATTCTCATTTTTCTTGCCTTCAGTTTATATAAACTGATAAGCAACTAAAAGTATTTCCTTTCGCTTCCAATTCCGATTGCAACATTGATTCTGAACCATTGAAGTTGAGAAATTAATAATTCCCATGGTTTTCCACAAAGTTATCTTTGAAGGCTTTTAATTTTAAAGGAAATAAATGGAGACGTAGTTGTTGAGGGGGTAATCAAAGGTAAAAAACTCGTCACTGACAACATACAGGTTGAAACGATGAATAACAGGAGGTGGTTACCAGATCAGTGGCTGTCCTACTCTAAGAATCAAACGATTGCTGGAGGAAAAGATGCGAAAATTCTGAATGTGAAGGAATTGACCACATCTACAGAAATAGATCTTCTAGAAGGTAATTCACGTGTTAAACTTCATTATTTTACTTATATCAAAAACTTTCAGATTTACTGTTGAATAACACTGACGTCAGTGTTGGAGGTAGTTTCACTATTGAAAATCTCATAACGAACGAGATATCATTAGATGAAATCAATAATATAAGAATTTGGGATGTCTTCATGAGAGGAAGAGACACGAACATAAAAGGCATAAAAACAATATCAAATTTAACTGTCAGTACTATCGAAGCAAACAAAATTCAATTAGAATATGTAAGTACACATGAATCCCAATAGACCAGTTATAAAAATTTCTCATATTTTTTCCCCTCGATTTCCATTAAAGTAAATGCATACTTGGAATATTCATGAAAAAAATTACAATTTCTCTCTTAAATTCAGCCCACTGCAGAGTATACGCTGAACGAACTAACGGGAGAGAAGGGATTGAATCAGATTAAATTCGGACAAAGTGTTATGATCGACGAATTGGAAGTTGAGTATATAGATGGAATCAATTGGAAAACATTCGAAAGCTCAGTATTTCGTTATGGGATCACAAAAGAAATTCAAGGTTCGTACATTCCCAAAGATATCCAAACTAAATATTGCACATTATCCTCCAATGGAACATAACTTTTTCTGTGATCTTTAGATTCGCCGGCGAATTTTGAGTTGTTTGGAAAACAGCCATTGCATATTAATTCATCAATCTCAATCAGGTAAAAATTGCAGGTAATATAAGGATCGGAGCATTCGATACAAAAAACCTATACGTATCAAGATTGAATGAAATTGATGCAACTAACTTCATGACCAAGACAACGGATCAAACCATTAGCTCTTCGATGGAAATAGAGCAAGTTGATTTGAATTCAAACATGATAGTAAATCTCATGAATGGTATAAATCCTTCTGTGTCAATAGCTACAGTCAATAGTCCAAAAGTAAGAGGTAAGAACTGAAAACGAGATGAGCATCTAGCTCATACTTCTATAGATTTCGGTCGATACCTATATTGAGGTATGTATGTGTGAAGAAAAAGTTCGAGTAATTTTTGAACAAGCTGTTGCATAAATATGCAGCAAAAATAGAAATGATCGATGAGGTGTTTCGGGATTTTTCCATAAATATTTTCAGTAGGTAATCATAATAATGTATTAATTCATTCAATTTGGCTTTTACTCACTGTATACAAATTATTATCTAATAACTTGAAATACATTTCTTGAGTTATTTTTTCAATTATTTTGTTCATAGCATTAGTGTTTGCGAACGTGTTTTTCAGGTACTGTCACTATTGAAAATCTTCACATCATCGGTGACCTTACACTCAGTTATAACAACGATACCAATGAAGACCAACATATCGTAGGAACGAACGAGTCAGATTTCATGCAAAATTATCATAAAGATATCAGAATATCCGGTAATCTGCGCTTGAAAAATTTCAGAAACTTGGATTCTCTCATCATCGCTTTGGGTGACGATCAAGAGGAATTCAATCCAAACGATTTGAATAAATACTGGATGAAAAATGTCAATCAGGTATGTTGTCAGTATGACAAATCTGAAGTCTCTCTCTCAGATATTGTCGGATGCGACAATAGGTCCATCACTGCAATAACTGAAGAACTACTCGACAATGAAAAGTCACTGTGAAACATAAGCATTCACTTCTTCTGCCCATCCTCCTCTGTCATGATCCGTCTGTATCCAGTTCATCGTGATTCTCTATTTATCGTCTATTTCATATAATTGTGTTAACACTATTGACGATTCTGTCCTATGAACTGAAGTAAAAAATTATATGTTTATTCCCCCACGAAAATCAACAAACTTTTGGTAATGGATAATTGTTTAGTTTTGATGGGGTGCAGAGACAAACATTTTTGCTCAAATTTGAAAATTTTCATTATCAAAAATATCTACTTAGTACTACTTAATATGTATATATATATATATATATATACAGGCTGTACCAAGTTCGACGGCCTATTAGACGTTTCTGGAGAACTGGACCTATTTGAAATCTGAAAGTTGGGATTATGATATGGTTCGATATTATCTACCGAGATTAATATTCTTGCAGCCTGACAACTTTCATTTGAAAAAACAAATTTCTATTTTTTTGTTTCCCAATTCGATAGTATTCAATTGTGAATATATTCGTTCTCAAATCGTTGCATTCGTCATAATACTTTCCAAAATATCGGGAAAAAACTGAAGAAAAAGGGAGATAAGAGTATTCGGTATTATGTTTGTTATTCCTAATCTGAATATCTTAAGCACAAACCGTTTTCACATTCTTGAAATCGAAGACTATGGAAATATTGTACATTTTTAGAATTTTTAAAAACTCGTCACAGGGTGTTCCAAATGTTCGGTCAAAAATTGGGATCAAGATTGGCCCATAACTTTCATTTTTCAAATCAGAACCCTATTTTTTTATGATTGCGTTGGATTGTGCGAAGAAAAATGATAATAGTGTTTCAACATGTTAATGCTCCTAAAATGAATAATTCTTGAGTTATTTAGGATTTTCTGATTTAATGTCATAAGTAGCGTCAAATTCATAAAATCTGTTCCATATCAACAATGACCTTGGTCATAGAAGATAAATTATTCCAATAACTCACTTGTGACTCACCTCTTTTCTGAATTCATTAATCATTTTTGATATGGAACAGGTTTCATAAATTTGACGCTACGTACGACATAAAATCAGAAAATCCTAAATAACTCAAGAATTATTAATTTTAGGAGCATCAGCAAGATAAAACATTATCATCATTTTTCTTCACAGAATCCAACGGAATCATAAAAAATAGGGTTCAAATTTGAAAAACGAAAGTTCTGAGTCAATCTTGATCCCAATTTTTGACCCAACATTTGGAACACCCTGTGACGAATTTTTCAAAATTCAAAAAATTTACAATATTTCCACAATCTTCGACTTCAAATATGTGAAAACGGTTTGTGCTCAAGATATTTTGAATAGGACTAACAAACATGATACTGAATACTCTTATCAACCCTTTTTTTCTTCAGATTTTTCTCGATATTTTGTAAACTATTTTTACGAATGCAACGATCTGAGTACGAATGTATTCAGAATTGCATACTCTATCAAATTTGAAAACAAAAATACAGAAAAAAATTTTCATTTTCACTCCCTGTATAACTGAAAGTGGTCTGGCTCCAAGAATATTTTAGCTCGGTAGATAATGTCAAACAATAGCATAATCCCAATTTTCAAATTTCAAATAGGTCCAGTTCTCCAGAACCACATAATAGGCCGTCGAACTTGGTACACCTTGTATATACTGATTTCTCCCAAGTTTAAATTAGGGGAGTAGGTTTTCCTTGTTCATACCAAACAAGGAATAAGATCATTTTTGTTTTCCAGGTTATTCCGGTGCATGTGAAGGCGAAAGGTGGAGTGAGAACTCCGCATTTGCAAACAAAACTTCTGAATGGAAATTTGGTTTCCGACTTACTATTAAATGACACAGTTAATTCACTTCCAGCCAACATTGCTTTCCAGAACGTGACATTTTTAGGAAACGTACATCTGAACGATATAAAATCCCACACTCCGGATCTAGAACGGATAAACATGGAATCAGTAAAAATAAATGGAAGTTTTGTTATCCAAGGAAAAAAAGTGTTCAGGGACTCTCTGAAGATAAATAGTTTGATCGCAGATGAACTCAACGGGGTAGAAAAAAGAAACCTGGCTACGAAAAACGAGCCCCTTATATTTACAGGTATATACATAACAGTTATCCTATTCATAATTCTGGTTTTTAACGATCGATTGTATTGTAGGATCCAAAATTTTTGAGAATCTCGTGATAAACGGAAATCTTGAAAGTATGATGTTTTCCTTCGATGAACTGAACAGTGTAAATTTAGAAAGTTTGAAAAATAGCACTATTTATATCGATCGGCCGCAGAAAATGGAAAATCTTAGTTTCGTCCACATCTCCAGTAAGTTGGTTTCTGTATTTTACATTTTCTCGAAAAGATTGAATAAAGCTCCTCCAGCGTGATATTTTAGATGGAGCTTTCTTCACATATACATCTTGAAATATTCTGAAAATCCCAGATAAACATGGATGTTGTTGAAAACAAAATGTGTAAAATATTCAGTGAAATATGATTTTGGACCGAAATAAATGAAAAATTTTTAATAAAAATGAGTCCGGGTGTCCAAAAACGGTTTCGGAGATGTGCAAGATCAATTATTCATTCATTCAAAAAAACCGAAGGAGAAATTTCAAGAAAAACAAAAATTAGCATTATTGATAAGGTTCGCAAGAAATTTTATCCATTTTTAGTCAGGCGAACTCTTGCTAACCCCCGCGCATTGCCTCGAATTGAGAGTTAATATACAGGGTGGCCATTTGAAAACGAAACAGTCGAGATTACAGACGAAATAAATTATTTCGATAGAAATGCTCGGACAGGTCGATTTCTGTTTCGAGGGAGAAAACTTAAGATGTAGGTTACAGACGCATAGCGCTTCAACCCTTGCTACTACAACCCTCACCCCCAATTTTTGAATAGGAAAGATGGGGTGAGTGATACCTTCATTTGAAAGGTATTTTTATACTGATTTCAGCACAGTAATTGTTTTTTCATTTTATGCATTAGTTCTCGAAATACAGGATGGCCATTTGAAAACGAAACAGACGAGATTACAGACAAAATAAATTTTTTCGATAGAAATGCTCGGACAGGTCGATTTCTGTTTCGAGGGGGAAAACTTAAGATGTAGGTTACGGACGCACAGCGCTTCAACCCTTGCTACTACAACCCTCACCCCCAATTTTTGAATTGGGAAGATGGTGCTGAAATGAGTATAAAAATACCTTTCAAATGAGGTATCACTCACCTCATCTTCCCTATTCAAAAATACATACATAAATATGTTAAGGAATCAAGTATTACACGGTTTGTTGAAATCGGTCAATTTCTTGATATGTTAGAGCTGTTAGCATACGACCTGAACATATTATGTTTCGGCCAAAAATCTAAATAGTCAACACTGATGAGCTACAGCCAGTAATGTTTTGATATGATGTAGCTGATGACATACTGAACAAAAAAGTTATAGAGAAAAAGCTAATTAATGTACAGTTTCTCAGCAACAGGCAATCAAAATTCGGTTCTGCGCATTAATTATGGCCGGGCACTCACGTACAATTTTAACTCTCAGTTTCAACTGTTCATATGTCTCAGTTAAACTGTACAGTTGAAAAAATCGAGTTGAACAGAGACTGAAATACTCACCCACGTTTAGTTTCAACTGTACTCACGTAGTTTTATGTGTGTATCAGTTTCAACTCTTTAGGGTCCTCAATCTCTTCATTTTTGAGATACAGGATGTTGAAGTTCAAGGAAAAATTCTTTTTCTTACGACTTTAGGTGTTCCAATGAAAGTGCTTTGAATAATGCTGTTTTTGTTTGACACTTTGATCCAGTGGCGGAGATATAGGGGAAGTCCTACAATCTGACACCCCCAACTTCAATGCCTTATGTTTTTGATGAAATTGCTTCATATTTCTCATCCGGTATTTCTATGTTTTTTTCTGTCAGATTCTTGTACTTTGAGATATCTGAGTTGAAGAAAATGTATTTTCAATCTTAATGATAGCGAAATCTCACATGAATTAAAATTGTTTAATTTCTTAACAGAAATATGTATTTTTTCATTAAAAAAATTCAGAAACAAATTTATGAATTCCGAAACGTCTTTAAACACCAGAAGACATGATATGAAGACCACTGAATTTCAACACCCTGTGGTTCAGAAACGGAGAGGTGGATGCCTCTTCTTCAAAAACAAATTCTGTTTGAAATGGTGGGATGCGTTTGAATCCGAAGTTTTTTACACTTGGTCTGAATCAGCCTGTATCTAAAGTTCGATGCTTGTAGAATTTCTTCTTTGCTTTATCTATTCCAACATATAGAGAAGTGAAATAATGTTTCTAAGAGGTATTGTAGCTGTGATTTTCTAAATTATTTATAAATATCTTTCAATTTCAATGAACATATTTTACAAAGGATAATAGAATGAATGATGAAACGACGGTTGGTATTTAAGTACTTAGGCTTCTTCCTCTTCTGAAAATATTGCGACAGCCATCAGTGGGTTCGAATAGCTCTCTTTTGTTTCGAGATCTGTCATTTGAGAAGTTCATTCATTGTTGAGCAACAATTTTCTTGGAACTGATTATCTCCTAACAAATTAATGCACGAAATTACGTGAAAAGTGCAGAATCTTCCTGAAATTAATTTCCATATATAAAAGGAAAAATGAATAAAAACCCACATCTCCGCAACCACCGCTTTGCTTCGTTCATTAAATTCCATCTGCTTATTCTGATCTATAATATACAGGGTGACCCACGGTCGATGGTACGTTAAACGTTCAAAGAGAATGGAAAGCAAGAATTAATTGAAAATTTGGTTTCTTGGACAAGAACAGATGCTCTATCGATCAAAAATATTTTCAGTGTTGCGGTGTTGCCGCTTATGTCAAAAAGTAGTAACTACTTTTTCATTTCAAATGGCAGATCCTATATATTATTGCACTTTTCTATGCATCGTAGTAACACGATTATTTTGGTATCACTTTCTCATACATAACTTTGGTTAAACATCTATAACTTCATTACTATTAATTTTATAAAGCTGAAATTTCGTATGCAGAATGCTTAAATTCTATGCATACGGGGTCATTAAAAATTCGATGTTTCATCGAGACATACAAAAACGGTTGAAAGTGCATTTTTTCAAATAGGAGGTATATTTTAGGAAATACTGAAAGAAAATTGAATTTTCTTTTAAGAAATCACATTCCTATACCTAGATTGTAAGATTCTGGGTTGAACTGAAATTTTATAGTTGCGCACGTGCGAACCTGTTCATCAGGAAACATTTTATTGAATCTTGTGCATGTTCTTGCTCTTAATTGGTCAAATTGCCCATGGTGAATGAACAAATTCATCAAAATTTTATTTGGATAGATACTTCTTTCCATTTCACTCATCATTTTCCTTATACTATGAAGAATGAGCGAATGTATTATTATCAACAAACTAATTGTCAAATCAGCATAATGTCAATTTTTATCGTGGTAAGATATTTCATTGCTATCTACGATGAATACCTGTTCAGACAATTTGAGATGTAAGTGGATCAGAGATTCAATTTTTTTTGGCTAGAACCACCGAATCGTTCGAAGAATGAACATTATTAGAATTCATTCAATATTTGGTAGTTTTTAGCTCATAGTCATCATCAGCCAATCTTAGAAATCCACTGACTTGATTTGTATGAACCGCTCATTTTAAGCTTTTTTTGGTTAGCAGTTTCAAGAAGTGCTCAACTATAAAACGTGCGCAATTATAAAATTTCAGTTCATCGCAAACTCTCACAATCTAGGTATAGGAATTTGATATATCATCTGAAAGGAAATTCAATTTTCTTTCAGTATTTCTTAAAATTCACAGGGCATCCCATTTGAAAAAAATCACTTCGTCTCGATAAATCATCAGATTTTTGATGACCCTGTATGAAGAGAAGCGTATTTCGTAACACCTGCATGATGCATAGAATCTTAGCATTCTGCATACGAAATTTCAGTTCCTGAGATTAATAGTAATGAAGTTAGGGATGTTCAACCAACCAAAGCTATGGAAGGAGTGCGATTTGAATTAACAAAGTAATTACTACTTCTTGACATAAGCGGCAACACCGCAGCACGGAAAACATTTTAGATCGATAGAGCATCTGTTCTTGTCAAAGAAACCAAATTTTCAATGCTTTCCGTTCTCTGTAAAAACATCTAACCTACCATCGACCGTGGATCACCCTATATATTATGTAATGAATAATCAACACTCTTTTTGTGATAGCCTGAATGAGGACTTCCGAAAAGATTGTCAAATATCAATAAGTTCTGCTAAAAAGGGACAGTCTAGTACATATGTACAAAAATGTTTCAGCTGATAAGTTGGACATCGAAACTCTGAATGGCATACCCATAAATGATTATTTAACAGATGCGAAGGATATGTTGGATATCAGTGTAATTGACAGCCTAATTATCAATGGCAAACTTGCCATAGGGAATTTGTTCGGTCTGTCAAAAATAAATGACAAACATCCAGACGTGTTATTCACGAACGTGAGTTAACAATTGGGGTAATTTATTCTCGATATATATCATATTTTTATTAGAGGCTCAGATGGGACGATCAGGGAGTGTTACATGGTAATGTCAGATTTCTGGAGAACGTAACAATCGATAATCTGTCAGCCACTTTCATCAACAATATTAATTTTCAAAATCTGATCAATAAAATATTTTTCAAAGGAGGAAACCAAACCATCACAACAAAATATTCCTTCAAAGCTATCAAGACCAGTAAGTGAAATCCTAATCATTGAATGGCTGAGTGGAATTTAATTTGAGAAAAAGATCTAATACACTCTCTGTTTTTCCAGTTTATTGTTGTTTTTCCATAATTACCAATCATGCATCTACTATTTTATAGGAAATCTATTAACTCCGAAAATAAACGACATAAAAATTGATCCTCTGGTGGATATAAAAAGCAAGGACGGTCAAAAAATTATAGCATACAAAGGAGTTGAGTTCAAGGATAGTTCGTTAACTCATTTGGTAGCTGAAAACATATTGCCCTGTGATATAGCAGCTGCATTGAAAGTTATGAAAAATCCACCCACACAAACTTGGTCCAGGATCACAGTGCAAGGAAACGTTACGCTTTTGGATGTGGAAAATCCTCTTTACGATATATTTGAGAATGCTGTCGTCCTCAATGAAAAAAATATTATTCAAGCACCGGTATGATATTTATTAGAATTTGTGTTCTAACTATACACCTTATTATTCCTGCAATTCCACATTTTCTCTAGATAAATATCAAATACTTCGTGAATATATTACTGAATTGAGATCGAAGAACTTCAAAATTCTGAGAAATTAATAGTTACCGCTGTTACAAGTGGCGACTCGTAATCTTTTCAATTGAGAATAAATGAATTGAGGATGCTTGAATTTGAGGAGCTTTCGAGTCAACTCTTCTCATAATTATATTGATTTTCAAAGAAGAAGTTTTCAGAATATTCAGGGCGAATTTGATGATTGAAATTTCGACGGAATCGGCAGTACTCGTCGCACAAGTTTGAATTAGTTTTGACTCTCTAGGCTACTTCGAAAGTGGTTAGACCCCCTGTTTTTTCAAATAGGAATTCCGAATTTTTATATCTATTATCTCCACGAAGATCTAATTTCGAAATACTCCACTTGTCATCATTTATGTTTCTTTATGACGAAATTCACTTTCTTCAAGAAATCTCATGGTTATAATGGTTTGGACTAGAGATCAAATCTTGATTAATATTAGCTCTGTATATTTCGCCTTACCAAGGCATCTTCAGAAGCTCCATCCAAATTTACAGAATATATTATGCAACATCCCATTGTTTTGCTCCGACATCCTGGTAAATCAGATTTAATTCAGTTCTGCGAAATTAGAGGGTATAGGTATGTTGCATATATTCTGTGAATTGGTTGGAATTGGTGAAGATGCCTTGGTATTGCGAAATATTTTGAAGAAATATCAAGAATAAAAAATCCGTTCATATATGCAATCTGGTATTGTTCTTCTAATTATTATTGTTTTTAGTATATTAGCTACAAACATAATAACCGTGAAAAATTTTATTTTCCTATTGGGGTTTCAATAATTGAGAGGAAATTGAATGAATGAAAGATTTCTATTCGAATAAAATATTCTAATTTTAACGCAAATAAGTTCTGAGTTTTTCAGATGCTAATGATTTTTTTTCATAGGTCCACTTCAAAAATATAATTGCAAATAATGTTGACACCAACGAATATATCGATGGCATCAATCTCACACATATAATTTCTGATGCCTTATTGAAAAAAACCGAAACCGATCAGGTAAGGAAATGAAAAAAATTGAAATTTTACATTGACTGAAACTGAATGGACCTAAGTACATGATCTTCTTTGGGAATGCATAGGAGTCACAGAATTCAATGAAAATTATCAAATTATAAGATTCGTTTTTGAATTTCAATCCCCGTTCAGCCGACCATTTTCTTCATTCCTGAAGGAGTATCATCATTGATATTCAAATTCAATTCTTGCTTTTCAAAGGTTGTATCTGGTTTGAACGTTATACAACGCCTGGGTGTTTATTCCGCTACTGTTAATAACAATTCCGATATCACGGTTGTTAACGGGGTTGAATTTCCTGATATTTACAGTAGGGTTATACCTAAAGGAGCGATAAATATTATGCCAATAACAGGAAGAAAGACTTTTTATGCTGGTCTGCAAACTGAAAGGATCCAGGCAAGTTCAACATTTCAAAACACTCTAAATACATATTCATTACATCCAATAAGAATATGAAATAAATTGATGAACTATTATTTTCCAGAGTGAGAGAGTTTCCAACGTTCTGCCGGAACAATTGGTGACAACTGAAAATACGCAAAATATCTCATCCGCAACATTCGAAAATGTTGAATTGAAAAATCTTTCTGTAGAAAGCATCAATAACCAAAATTTCTATACCTTCATGAATGACAGAATTTTACTTGTTGGCCCTCCAATACAAGAACTTGAAGGATTTTACTCATTTCATGATGTCCATGTTGAAGGTAAATACGACAATTGTACCTTTCCATCAAACTCTTTCAATAATATTTTGTTTGATTAAATACAGGAAATATTGAAGTACCCTCTATAAATAACGTAGATATCCATGACATTGTTGTGGACATCCACAATCAGGAAATACCTAGCAAAAAAACCTTCGAGAATGACCTACTCGTTCATGGCAACATCAATATCGATATGTTGAATGGCCATTTCATATCAGATATTTACGAAAAAGCATTCTTGCGTAATGAAAAGAGCTATATAAATCAAAATGTGGTAATGAATAGCCTCGTTGAAATATCGCACTTGTTAAACTTTCATGAACTGTTTCAGAAAATAATGAAGCCCAGTGTCGTTAATGGAACGATTATAACTGATTCAATAAATGGTTACCCTGTGGACAAAATGAAGAGAGTTTTAGATTTCGAAACAATGCAAATCCAGGAGGAAGAAGTGAATAAAATAGTGCACACTATCGAAAAATCGGCTTTCCGCAGTTTCAAGCTAACACAAAGTAAAATATTCAGTTTACAGTATACTTTTACATCTTATTATTTCAAGATTTTTCATGGAGACATTCAGAAATTTTTTTCCTCAATCGCTTGAATCGATTGATATTTTTTCCAAGCTTGCAATTTCAGATAAAAGAGAACTTTTATCGAACAAATCCGAGTACAATGATTATATAGCAACCTTCTTGAACACAAGAAATTTGGTGACCCTTCTGCGACATTTTTCTCTAACTTCACGGAATAGTAGTTCGGAAAGTTAAAGTAAGAAAAAAAATATGAAAAACAAAAACTTTTTTGCTTTCACAGCGTTTTACAGAAAAGTTTTGAAATACAGGTAAATTGAAAATGGTTATCATCGGCATGAATACCGTCTTCAATATATAAGCTCACAGAACCTTCATCAGGCTGACTGGGAAGTTGAATGAGATGTTTTTGAGAAAAAAAAATTCTTTGCCTTTCCGGAAGCCACACCGACTTCACAGTCGCAAAAAGAATTAGGCTTTTTCCATCACTTTGAGAAACTAGCAATCAGGCCCTGAATAGAGCCACTGCTAAAATCTCATTCAGTGAAAGAGGAAGTACAGATTTCTTTTTTAGCATTTGATTGTAGATGTGGATCTTCATTTTGACACAATTGGATGTCACTGTTTTGTAGTTTTTACTCATTACATCACATCTAATTCGAAGTTTTTCATGAAGATTTTGTCTCTGAGGTGTATAAGATACTGATGATGCCAAACAAGGCTGAAACCGGTATATCTTTCATCTCAGTGACAAAACCTCATATCATTTCTCCAAATTCATGATAAAAAGATCTGTGAGCCTGGGAATTGAAATTGGCATTCATTTCGATGATTACCAATTTGAATTCGTCTATGTTTCAAAAATAAATCAGATGTTGTTACTGACAAAAAAGAACACCTGTTTCAGCCTTTTTAAGGCTGCCAGTATCTTATATGCCTCAAAGACAACATCCTGATAAAAAACTCCTATATTTATACCTTTTAGTAAGGGCCTCTTGAGTAACATAAAACAAATGTCGAGTCAAATGAGAAATTCTATCATTCCAGTTCGTTTACATCCTCTTCACTCTGAGAGTTCAGCAGAGGTCCAAAATCAGGGCCCCCATGCGAGTTTTTCTTAGTGATAGAAACGCTCAATTTTTTGCGTGTGACTTTTGTGACTGTGAGCATGAAATTTAAAGATGGTGTTTATTTCGATGAATACTATTTTCAATTTATCCACGTTTCAGAAAACTCGGTATGGTCTCTGTAAAAGCAAAGAATTTTTAAATTTTTTTTAACTGGCTTCACATTACAAGAAATTTGGCGTTTTCATCACTCGGAGAAAAGTGCATGTCACCCTGTTTTAGACGCACTTTTTAAATCTCCAGTAAGTGCGTCTAGGTGTATTCATTCGGTTCATGAGTTTCTGCCTAACCTTCCAACAAAACCTTGGAAATGACTCGTTAATATTGTGTAACAGATTGTCCGATTGACGACTGCCAAAATGAGTTCACATGTCCATTTTAAAATAAGATTAGTCTAAGGTTTTGAATATCCAGAAGATCCTCATTTTAAAATGAAAGGATGGCAAAAACTTATCGTATGCTTTTATTAATTCGATATTTCTCACCTCCGCACCCCTCTTTACTTTATTCTTTCAAATGGGAAAACCTATATGGATTGTGATACATCAAATTAAAGGTGATTTGTTTACCTATTCAGTGATCTGGCTAAATGTAGAATTCGGTTAAAAAAAAAAGATTTTTGGGGATATGCGTGAAAGGCAGGCCGAAAGAATATGTTCTCCAATTTCAAAAACTGTTTTTATTTAAATTGTTTCATGTCCTGATAATATTTTGTTCGCAGAAATGCCATCGGATATCATGTACCTCGAAAAATCTAATGTTATCCAATTGTCCTTGGAAAACGCTCTAGACGCCCAAGTGATTCGGCTGAAAGATTACGTTCTCCTTCACGTGATCGGCGAGAAGGATGGTTCCATGTGTGAATTGCCGAAAGAGTGTAAATGTCCTGTGCAGTACACTATTCAGATATCCCCAGAGAATTCTATCAACCCTTTCTTCAGCAAAGGATCGCAGAGAGTTTACAGTTATGACGATAAAATTATGACGGCCCATTTAATCACGAACAGCGTCAGCACTGACGCTACTTGCAGGTATGTTCCAAAAGGAAAATCCATTTTATCTATAACAAAATCTAAAATATTACTTAGTGTCCTCCAAAATTCAATAATGGAAATTTTATTGTGGGAATAGGACAATTATAATATGTCAGAGTGTCTAGTACATATATTTGGCGACGTTTCGCAAATTCACATATGCTTCCTCAGGCCTACAAAATTAAAATCATTAACAACATTTTCCTTCTCTTACACAGATACACGAAGTGACAGAAAATTACATACCTCAATATGTTAAAGGTTACAAATTCCGACCGTATAATGTAGAAAAATTTAAAATGTGAGTCAATCAAGGAAAATGACACATGTACACTAGATTGTTCAAAACAACAAACCATAAATCATAAATGTGAATAACAAGACAAGTCGTATTTTAGTTGTCGAATATTGAACTATTTCACGTTTGAACTAACTAGTTCATCTTTTTGTCAAATTCTTATACTTAAATAATATTGGGTTATATAAACAACTAAGATGATTAGTATCAGATCTAAAATTAATAGATTTGTTTAAATTAATCTCGAAAATATTTCTTTTTCGATATTGTTTTTCTTTTTCAAGAATTTTCACATTAGGAAAATCTAACCTGTGATTCTCTACGAAGAAATGGGAGCACAATGCCGTCTTTTCTCTGTTTTTTGAGTCTTTCAAGTCATATTCCTGTTGTTTCATCCTGTTGTTCAAATATTGCTTTGTTTGTCCAATATATACTTTATCGCAGTCCAAGCATGGAACTTCATATATCACCCCCGATTTTTGTTCTTTTTTAATAGGATCTTTGATACAGCTGTAAAACAAATCCACGGTTTTCATATTGTAAAATACTAATTCCTTGTTATCTGTTTTTAGAGTTCTTTTAAGTTTTTGTGAAAGTTCTGGTATATATGATATTTTATAGTATTTCTCAGTTGTTTCAATTCTGTTATTCTTTTTGTCTTTAATTTACGGTACAAGTTTTGAAATAATTCTGTTTACTTGTACCGAAAATTAAAGACAAAAAGAATAACAGAATTGAAACAACTAAGGAATACTATAAAATATCATATATACCAGAACTTTCACAAAAACTTAAAAGAACTCTAAGAACAGATAACAAGGAATTAGTATTTTACAATTTGAAAACCGTGGGTTTGTTGTACAGCCGTATCAAAGATCCTATCAGCCTATCATGCTTGGACTGCGATAAAGTATATATTGGACAAACAAAGCAATATTTGAAAAACAGGATAAAACAACATAAATATGACTTGAAAGACTCAAAAAACAGAGAAAAGACGGCACTATGCTCCCATTTCTTCGTAGAGAATCACAGGTTAGATTTTCCTAATGTGAAAATTCTTGAAAAAGAATAAAATAGAGTGAATGCGGAAGCAATTCAAAGCCCATTTCGTAGAATTTTGCCATTGCAGCCAACGATTTTTGACACGGGCATTGTCTTGTCTTCATTTGTCGTAGTTTTTTGGAGATGCCTTTCTTCGAACGAATATAATATTCGCTATTGATAGGCTTTCCTTTTTGAAGGAAGTCGATGAAAATTCCCTGCACATTCCAATTTGAAGGATATCAAAACTTGATTCCGTTTAAATGTGTTTCCAATTATGATTTTGTATGACCTACCGCCATAACTGTTGTTTTGATAATTTTGGTGGTAAGGGTAACTTCAAGAGCAGAGCTCTTAATTGTGAACAAATAATTGAAATTGCATGAAATTTTGACAGGTATCATTTGAATTCTGGTACTTTCGAAGAATCAAAAAAATGTATCATTTGTGACGACACATTTTATCCAGAAATCAAACTTTTCAACCAATGAAATATTGTATTGTAATTTTCGAAAATAAAAAATGAAATCATCGAAAATAAATAGGAAATATTCTTTTGGGTACTTTGCTTACTCTGGCTGTGGCAAATTTCTTCATCTCAGCAAAAAATAATTTTTTTCATGTCGGACTCGGTTTCAATGCAGATAATTGACAAGAATTATTAGTATTCAACTGTTTTAATAATTTGGAGTTTCATCGTTAGTTCATTCAAGGCAAATATTATCCGTTATTCAAACATTTTTTCATTGACTCAATTCCACAGACTGGGAAAAAAAAATCCTAATGAGTACAAGAAAAAAGTTGAATGAAGGAAATCTGTGTCTCCTAGTTCATTTGTTTCCGCAAAAGACTTTTTATGCTTTTCAGGAGGAATTCCACGAAAACTGAACGTTCAACATTAGCATGGAGTACTGTAACTCACGAAAACTCTACGGGCGGTATGTTCTCAGAGACGCTCAATTTCACCGGATATGTCAGTGCTGTAGAATTCTTCTCAGTCAATGGAACTACATATGTCATAATTGGAAAATATTACGACCCAACAACGAACTCTTATGATTTAGATTGTGTCATTTACAAGTACAATCAGGATAGGGTAAGGATTCATAAGAAAATTTCAACCAAACACATATCAAACGTTTCCTTCAAAATTTATTCAGGATATTCGAGATTAATGTGGCAGAATGTTGACGGTTTAATTGTTACATGGACAATCTTAATAATGAAGTAGCGAATACAGACTGAAAAAATAACAACAAAATTCATAGAATGTTTTCGATGAAAACGTTCAGATGCCCTTCAAATTTCACTTACAAATTTAATTTTAAAGAGTGTGGTCTTATTGTTCTAATTACTTCGCCAAATTTTTTTTACTTATGTAAAAAATCGGTATCGTGAAAAAAATTTCAGGAAATAACATATTCAATCTCGGAACTAAAAATGGAATTTTTATGAAAGAAACTAATCATGAAACTTAAACAACAAACAAGATGCTACAATTGTGCTTCCCCAAGTCCAGTAACTTTATACATCATAGTATGCGTCAAATCTACACTTCATCCATCGAGAGACGATACCGCTTCAAAACAACAAGGCGGAGCCAAATTCATCAGAACCGGGTTTTATCTTCAATGTTTCAGATTTCAGATTTTGCGAAGAATTATGTTTCCATGTTAACCATACGCTACATATAGATAGATCAGATTTCAGTTCAGTCGATAAATATCTTTCGTGGTGATTGCCCATATCGGCGTGTTCAATCGAACATATTGCGTGTTATAATTTCAAAAACAATGACAAGTTCTACAGATTCTGCCCAGGAATTTACAACAAAATAGCGATCAAAAAAACGTGCATTTAGTAGTACGAAAAAAAGCATTATAAATAATATTTATCTAACAAGGTTCAAGCTGCGATGGCGATGTATTTGACAGCTGCCATCACAACCATTGTATAAAGATTCCTATCATTAAAGAATGATCACAACGGGAAAATGCTCAATGGAAACTGTGGTTGAGGTTATTACAGGGAAATTGTATTTGGTGTAATTACATATGAGGCGTTTTACGGGCGCTTCTTTTATCCCCTCGTAAAAATGTGGTGTAATTTACCCTGAGAATTCTAGAATTTTTTTGTTTAACACTTCTAATAAGCAGCCCTCTGTATATATCAATTTTCTGACCACTAGCATCAAAATTGGCGGAAGTCTCATACAAACTTATACATCCCCTGGTCCTAAGGGTTGGGGGTGAAAGTTTCAAATTTAAGAATTTTTTCGTTGTTTGTGTATTGAAGCTGAAGTGTAGGAGCTATGCACTCAAATCTTTTCCACTTTTGATGAGTTCACTACTTGCATTGTATCCTGAGAATTTTGTTCATCTACTATATCCCAAACTCAAGTTAAGGAGTGTTCAAAAATACGACGAAACATTTCGATAAAAGATAGGTAGTGCCCCGGCGCCGCGCTTCGCTTGGCTCGTGTTGGCGACTTTGTAAGTACATACTTTGAATCAAAAACGACCAATAATTTTGAAATATACATTCATAAATAAATCACTCAATTGTCGTACCTAATACAGATCTGGAGAAGGCGGAGAAAGCAGTAAACGGGAGCCAATGAAAATATTCATAACCCTGTAAGCGTACATTTAGTTGTTGACTTCCACTATCAGATCTCGCTGGATATCGTATAGTTCAATTTTCCTTATTAGTTTTCGATTCAGATAATCAACTTGCAATTAATTTCTGCTAAGTCCGTACCATCGAAAATCCTCAATCGAAAAGACTAGACAAATATTTCATGAGTGACTTTAATTATTATTTATATTTTTCGATTTCACCCCAGACAGCTGTTACTGAAATTCAACGAATAGAAACTTATGGTATATGGCATTTGAAAATATTTCACACCCCACAAGGTATCAATTTAATAGTAGGAATGGTTGGTGATGGTCTACCGACGCATAATTTGGAGAAAACTTTATTCTTGAGATTCAGTGAAAATGAAGAACAGGTGAGTCTATTCGAATGTGTATAATGAAACCACTTATCACTGAAATAATATAAACATCTTATATACCTATTGCTTCTACCCAGTTTGGGCAAGACACAAAATATTAAGACGGCAAACCAAAAATAGAAAGAACACGAATTAGTGAATGAAAAATCATATATATTCTAAATTATCACTTTATATTCTGCCTGTGCCATTATTATTATTATTATTCTGAACAGAGTCGTTGCGGCTACGTTCAGTCTTCCGGGAACTTCGACCGCGAGGATCTTTTGTTCTTTACCCAACACGTTCATTTAATTCCCAAGGAGGCCATCAATGGTGTTGATGAACCCAGCGACCTCCTTAGGAGCCTTAGCTGTTACTTCATGTGGATCCAGAACCGACTTTCCTATGTGAATGGTTCTTAGTTCCGCCAGCTCTGGACACTTGAATACCATGTGTTCAGCCGTTTCTTTCTCTGATCCCCATAGCCTGCAGGTTTCATCTGCTGATTTTCCCCCATGCGATACAAATGATATTTGTATCGACAGTGTCCCGTCATCAGACCCACCATTACTCGAAGCTCAGCTCGTGGCAGCTTCATGAGCTTACTGGTGTAGGTCGGCGAGAATTCCACAAATCTCTTGGTTTGCGCAAGTCTAGGAGTATTTCTCCAAAGCGTTATTTTGTTTGCCACTTCCCATTGTTGGACCGCTTTCTTGTATTGGTCTTTTCCAAGTCCACAGAAAGGTTCAGGTCCAACAGGCTTCAGCCTTGAAGCCTTCTTCGCGAGTTTGTCGGCCTGCCTGTGCTAAAAACTTTTCTTCAACATTCTTAACTTACCTATTTCTATCTCATCATTTACGGAGATCATTGAAGGGTTTCTAATTTAACTTCTCAATTATAGATAAAAATCTGAGGATAATCAATAATATTGAGGAAAACTAAATTTTGGAATTTCATCCTGGAATAGAAATGTCATAAGAAAATTTCATTGACTTCTTTTTGGTGTTTTTATTTCTTGGAAAATCTAGTTGCCTTTTATTTCGTTTCTTTCGTGTTTCCCAAATGATGAAATATTTGACAACTGACCAGTTTCTTATGTTTTCATTATAATCTTTATGAGTAGCTGTAATAATTGTAAATTCGAACAAAAAGCAAACTTTCACACAGTTACACTCCATTCACTAAGATCAGAGAGAAAGTCATGTTAGATACGTCCTCTCTAACGTTATAAAGTTTTCATCAACTGTTCATGAATCCGTGCGTGTGCATTGTGATTTAAGCAAGAAAAATTTCAGGAGATTCACAAACATGCAAAATTTCAATTCTATTTTCTACGAATACGAAAAAAACATGTGTTATGCGTAAGTTCAAAATTCTTTTCCAATATATTGAAGAAACTGCATCTTTAATTATGAAAATATCAAGATTATTGCATTATTCTGTGTAACAAAATAAAGTAAACCAATGACGGTAGCGGAAAGGGATCGTTTCAGGGCTCACCGCATCTCGGGATGCCTGCCCAGTATTTACCGAAAATTGGAAATTATCCAGAATTTTATAACTATAAACTAACTAAATATTCTAGGAAGAATGTTTCTGAAAAGACATGGAGTGAAAAATAAGGGAAAACCGTGGCCGTGGCCTATTAGGAATTATTTCACCTAACGTTTCGCTCACAACTGCGGTGAGCATCTTCAGAGGATTCTTCGTCTGAGGTTGTAACTAGACCGCTGAATTTCCGTGTGATGCTGGATTCGATCCGTTGGCCCAACTTTTACCCTAATCATTGGCGGGAGAAGGTAGTGGGTTTACGCGAGCGATGTTCATTGGTCCATCGCTCCCACTTCGTATTAGCTAGAGTTTGGTCTTTTCCTACACCGGCAACCATGCGCTATGTGCCAAAGGAGTTTCTTCCCTTCTGTTCATGTTGTCCTTATGTTTATATATCACAATGGCTTCCATGTTCATCCTAGGATAGAATCTTTTTATGTTCGAAATAGCCTCTGCCTTTGAGAAAACAATATTGTGTCCATCTGTTAGAGCATGTTCCGCTTGTGCGGATTTCTCCGTCTGTTTGAGTAGACTGCATCGTTCATGTTCCTTAATTCTCGTATTGATACTTCGCTTCGTTGAACTAATGTAGACTTTGACGCATTCACAAGGTATCCTGTGAATACCAGGTTGAGAGGGTGGGTCGACTTTGTCTTTGGTAGTTCTGATTATTTGGCCATGTTTTTGAGTTGGCTTATAGACAATCTCTATATTGTGCCTCTTTAGTATTCTATCAATTCTATCGGTGACCTTGGGGGATATATGGTAAGATAGCTCTTCCATTGGGGGTGAGTTGTGACGTGTTATCATCACGTGTGGAAAGTTTTGGTCTTATTGCCCTCCGTATTTCCTTAGCATTATATCCGTTAGCGACGAATGCATGCCGCAGATGTTCAAGTTCATCCTCCAGAAATTCCGGCTCGCACAATCGTCGGGCTCTGTCTACGAGTGTTTTTATAACTCCTCGTTTCTATTGAGGGTGATGATTGGACTGCTTGTGTAGATACCTGTCATTGTTGGTTGGTTTTCTATAAACCCTGTGTCCTAGATTCCCATTAGGCTTTCTAGACGTCTAGAACGGGTAGAGCACCATTTTTTTCAATTTCCATAGTACATGCGCAACCACTTCCGGCAATTTTTGAGTTATAGCCTTATTCATTCAGTGGAATGAAATATAGTATGATGATACTATTTCTGGTACAACTTATGATCCAATTTTATACAGGGTCTCTGAATCCAAGCTCCAAGTGAGCTTTAATAAAACTATGTATCTTTCAAATAGTAAATATTGTAATTCCGATCTATTGTTCTTCAAAAACTACTGACAGTGTGCCAAACATATTTCATGCCTTTGAATTTAGTAGACTCACTTGAAAGCTCTGTTTCAGACACCCTGTATAAAATGTTCCTCACAAATTATAACAGAAACCAGAAATTTCATTCAATTGTTGCAAAAATATATATGTGCGTGTAGCCTAGTGGATAGGGCTCTGGACTCCGACCCGGCAACCCGGCAAGTCGGGGTTCGAGTCTCCGCCAGGGAAGAAATTTTCTGGTATGGAGAACGCGCCGAACCATTCACTGTTGGGTAAACAATTAACAGTGCTGTGCCTAAGGTGGCGTCGGGACACAGTAACAAAGCCTACACAGAACACACCCATCATTCTAACTCGCACAAGCTTTAAGTAGCTTCTGAGGGGTTTCACTGAAACCTAGAATGCATGGAAATACATACATACATACAAAAAACACATTTTACAATGTGGGGTTTTGAAGATATAAACACTAATTTGTGACAATCTTTCTGACAAAAATATTGACAATTAGGCTATAACTCAACAATGGTTTGGAGTGGCTTTATATCATTCTCAGCATGCGTTTCTGAGCTATGAATACCCTGACGAAATCGATGAAGCAACCTCAAAACATAATACTGTAGGCAAGATGACTAAGTTAAAATAGACATTCACAAAAAGTATGAATGGAAGATTTTTCTATTTTTCAGAAAAATTATTGAGATTATTCTTTAGAAGATAGCTTTTCCTACCCAAAATGGACGGGTGACTAGTGGAGTACCACAGGGATAGGTCCTCGGGCCGCATTTCTTGTTGGCTATAGGCATCTTATTTTCCCAGATTGATGGGCTCCAGATGCCTCGTCCGCTGACGATGTTAAGTTTCACGGCATTCCATCTGTGACTACCAACAATCTGCAGACTGATTTGGATAGGATTGCTCGGTGGGCTAAAGAGTGGTTGTTGCCTCTCAAGCTGGATAAGTGTGGCATATGCACATTGGCCAGAATAACTCTGAACTTCCATATGCGCTCATGGGGCGACATTTTGCGGTTTTCAGAAGACATCGGTGACCTTGACGTCGTGGTGAATCGGGAGCTAGACTGGTCAGAGCACATCACGACTATTTGTAATAGGGCCAGGAGGTCTCCCTTTTCCGTTCAGCGCTCTTTCAGACCTCCAAGTTGATAAAGACAACATACGAGACCACGAGTTCAAGCTACTATTCATTTAGTTTTCCTTAGTTGAGTGCATAGGTATTACCTGCCTCCACTCGAATCAATATTTAATAAATTAATAATAATAATTACAAATGAAACATCAATAGAACATCATATAAAAAGTTGTCCCACTTAAAAATTTCCAGATGGTTTCGAGGCTATACATAAAGTAACGAATCCATTTCTGAAATTTGTGGTTAATTTGAAAAAAGTTTGATTTATTCTAAATAATTGTTTTTTCTGCTTTTGTCATTTGTCATTTCAGATCAAGAATTGCTGGTAGATGGGCGAAGAATCTGTTTTTTTCTCTGTCCATGGATAGATTAAATGAAGATGTTCTCCTAGATCACTTTGAATTTGTCTTACTTCTCCTGAATATTTTCAATGAGTTCCATTATTCCTTCATATAAGCTTTCGATTCTCAGCTTGCGAAAAGTTCCATATTTTTCTGATATGGCCACGGATTACTTTATTTTTTTAAAAGTTCAAAGATGAATCGATTCACCCATAGAAGTGTGTTTTATGTTCCAAATATCAATTATTGTACTTTGTGGCTCAATACAAACATAATAATTAATACATTTGATACATAGAATTTACAAGAATTTTGGTTAATTTTTTCAGTTCAAGCTACTTAGGACAGTTGAAGCATATGGATGTTCATCCGCAGTTGGTATCCTTCTAGAATCAGAAAATTTCATAGCCCTGACGCATAAAATACATCCAGTATTAATTTTCAAATATGATCCTCATCAAGACAACTATATTTATTATCAAAATCTTTGGGATCGAACGCCAATCAGTGGAATATCAATGTTTTATTCTGGATGTAAGTATATGGATTCCGTTCTTTTCCAATTTGACTGACTTCTTTATTTTGCAGACTATGGCCGGAGTGATCCTTATCTATGCGTTATCTCGAAAAAAGGCGTTTACTCATTATATACCTACGAGTATGTTCAAGGGTGGCAGAGGAAATTTTTCAACGAAATCGAAGGATTGAGAAATTTAGTTCCTTTCGAATTAAATGATAAATTGTATCTTTTTGCTCTTTCTTCGAATATCAGTTTTGTTTTGACTGTTGTAAAATATGGATCAGATTAGAAAAATCCGCGTCACCTTTTTGATTCAAATATATGTCTATTTAAAGTGTATTTATGTACATTCTTTGTATTTGTTACTTGAATTAAATGTTTCAGACAAGTGATAGATTGTTGATAATGATGGAAACGAATCGTTCTGATATCTGGGACATTCGGATATTCGTATATCTTTTCCCTGGACTGACGCCAGCCGAATTGTTTGACTAAATAAATAACTGCTCACTTTGACCTCACCACTGTCGAAGTAATACTGGCCACGAATCACGTCGAGACTTGATTCTATTTTTTTCTGTTGAATCGTTGAACTCATTGAATTAATTCATATTCTTCAATGATGGGGTTGAGAGAAAAGTGTCCCCTGTTCTTCAATATTTATATCAATGAAATACTAAAGTTGAAATACGATTCAGATAATAGGGTAGTAGCCTATGCAGACGATACAGCATTCATATTCAGGGGTGATTAGTGGGAGTCTGTCACTAAAAATGCAGGAAGGGATTGATGGTGATCAGTAGGGAACTTTGGACGTTCAGAAAATGAAATTTATCACCTTTACGTTGACGGAAGCTACTTATCCAAATATAAAAATAATTAAAATACACAAGAAAAAGAACTGTGACCATAGTTCTAACTGTCAGAATTTTATTGAAGAGATTAATAAGACAAAATACTTGGGCGTATACATCGACCGATCGCTACGATGGGATGAGCATATAGAACATATTATGAAGTTACTCAGGTGCACACTACCAAAATTCAAACTATTAGTCAATATATTGTCACAAGGAACAATATTTACGATCTATTTCGCGTTATTGCAATCTTTTTTGGAATAAGGTATTGTTGGTTGGGGCGCAGCTTATAAAACTCATCTCGAAAGATTGGAAACCACTCAGAAATTTATTCTGAAGATAATAATGAAAAAGGATCGTTTCTACTCCTCTCACTCTCTATTCAACGAAGCTAAAGTGTTCACAATTCAACAGTCATTCCACAAAAATGCTATGTCGATGATCTATAAACACAACGAAGTATGAACATACCTATATGTAGTAATAGAAGTCAACGAAAATACGGAAAACAATGGCTCAAAAACATGCCTTACACGTAGGAATACGATAGTACAACGCCTTACCTCTGGAGATAAAATAAATAAATATCCTCAGACATTTTGTTAGAAAGAGCATAATTCTTAATTATTGAGGCTGTGCTGCGTTCATCTCTGTCGATGGGGCAATAAGATGAGGTAATACTTTATAGATGCTAGTAAAAATTAAAAACTGAAATAGGTTCATGTATGTGTAATAAGTTTTTTATTCTGTTTACCTATGTTAATATTGCTACTGTCAGGCACAAACCATAGGTTTAATTGGCAGTTCATCTGGAAAATCATTGTACTAAATTTGGTGAAATGAAAATCATCTTGGGTCTATTCACCTATATTTTCTAATTAATTGTTCAATTTTTCGTTTTTTTTTTGTCTTCATTCAGTTGATTTTGAATTTTTTCTATTTGAGATAATGAATAAAAGAAAATTCAGTTCAGTTTTCAATATTGGGACTAAGTATTTCCTCATATATTTTGGTCAACTTTCGCTCCTTTTGAATTAGTTGTTCTATAACTAGGTTTGCAATGGTGTTTTTGGATTGTGTTTTCGAACGTCATCAAATTTTCGAAAACAAATTTTTTCATCTATATTTCAGGGGTATTTTGAATTCAATCGAATCAATTTTCTTACTATTCAAATTTTCGATGGATATTTTGCCATTTCTATAATGATTTGTAAATGATCAGATCCTAAGTTCTCTCCAATTTCACAGTTTATGTTAGTATTCGAACCCTTTCTCAAGTCTATATCTATAATGTTTGGTATTATATGGCTGCAATACAGATGAGAATCGCCATAGGTGGTTAAAGATGACGTTTTCGAACCCGCTTTGTACCCCATGAAGCATTTTTTGTTCAAAAATCAGAGTTGGATTGCATATCTCACATAAGGCCCCATCGGGACCAAAATCTGATGGGCCTAATCGATCTGATAGGACCATTCGATTCCTCGGACTAAATTACTAAAGACCCCAGTATCAGAATTTCGATCTTTTAGCTATGCCCGAAATAAATTCACCTTTTCCAGATTTTCGAAACACCCGGTGCGTCAATTGATGTAATCTCACTTCTCTTCTCCTGAAAGAAAGACGATGACCACAATTCAATTTTTTTGTGAAGCCCTGAAGTTTTTTTTTCGCATCCTGCTCTCGAAGACGTTGAGCTCAGAAAGAAAAAATTATTTTCAAAAGAAAAATGTCAAAAATGAATTTCAAGTTAACTGACTTGGCTGAGTTTTGTTTGTTTTTGTCTCGGTTTTTGTGTTCATACTGAAAGTTCATCGTGAAGTTCCATAAGTCTGGACAGCCTATTAAAAACCACTATAAATATGGTAAAGCAAATTGCGATTGAGTAGGTATACCCATATGTACTCGTATCTTCACAAATGGAAATGATTTGAAACAGTCAAATCTCAATTTCAATATTCATTCATTTCAATGATTTTAACATACATGGAAAAAAACAGGATTGGGGGAGGCGAAATTTTTTGCTATAATTTGGGGGGTCGTGTCATCAAAGAGGTTGAAAAACACTGCGAAAGAGAATACCAGGCGTATCGTTCTTAACATTAAGAGAGTCTTCAGGGCTTATTGGCCGTGGTCTATTAGGAATTATTTCACCTAACGTTTCGCCCACAACTGCGGTAGGCATCTTCAGAGGATTCTTGGTCTGAGGTCTTGAAATTGTTATAATTCTCTTATAGAGAAGATCTGTTCGCGATGACGACCGGTGCAGACGTGTGTAAATTGTGTTCCGATAACTTCATTGTAAACTCGAAAATGATCGAGTGCAATATATGTGAACTTAAGTTCCATCTCTCCTGTGTATCATTGAAGGATAATTGGCTTAAATATATTTGTGACAATTCCAATTTATTGTGGATTTGTGATAGTTGCAAGAAAAGCAAGATACCAAAAAATGATGAGAATAAAATAATTCTCATGGAAAAGGAAATAGAATGTCTCAACAGAGAACAGGTCCTCTCCAAAAAATTACTGGAAGAGCTAGAATATACTAACCTGCTTCAAAAAAAGGTAATAGAAAATCTAGAAGAAAAACTAAATTCGAAGATGACCAAGTCTACTCCCCTCGAATGGAAAGTGGAACATTCCAAATATCAGGGTTCAACTAATCAGCAGACCTAACATATTGGACAGTCATTGACATCTGATAGAAATACAACTTTAAATACGAAAGAAACTGGGAATTCCTTCCAAAGGTTGAATCGCAATGTAAACAAAAACAATTGCGATGTTTCTCTCGCCGGGGAGGTTGAGGCGAGACAAGTCATTGATCTCAACACCGTTAGTGCTGTCATAAAAGATGCACAAACAAAACAAAAAAAAAGGAATTCAATCATCACACAGTGAAGACTACAGTCAGGCTGAGTGGAAAAAGATTGAACGACATCGTAAAAGAAAAGTGATTGTTGGTCAAAATTCTCAAAACACTGCCGTTCGGGGAATCCCAAAACATGTTTCTCTGCATGTGAGTAGATTGGAACCAAATACGAAGCCTGAAGATCTCAAGGCTCTACTTGTTACCAATTTCCCAGAAGTTATAGTTGAAGATCATAAATCTAAATATCCTGAACTCTACTCATCTTGCAAGGTTACCATCAAGGAGGACAACCTGGAGAGGGCGTGGACTGCTGATATTTGGCCCCAAGCAGCAGTAGTGTCTCGTTTTTTCCTCCGTCGGAGGGAACCTCCGCAAGGGACATAAGAAAAAAGTCTAATAATAAAATGTTCAAAATGTTATATCTGAACTGTCAATCACTTACTAGTATTAAAGTAGATTATATCACCTGTGATTTTATAGATAAGCATAAAGACTTAGAAATATTATGCATTGGGGAGACGTGGTGTAGTGAAGAAAGTATTAAAAGTGTTCACTTTGAAAATTTTCATGAAGTGTCTAATTTCTGTAGGTCAGAGGGTAGGGGTGGTGGAGTGGCTATCTGGTATAAAAATACATTAACTGCTCGACCAATTCCTCTGAAAAATTTCTGTAAAGACAAGGAATTTGAGATCTGTGGTATTTCTGTTGAAAAAGGTGAGACTAAAAATGTTATACTGAATTGTTATAGATCTCCGGATTATTCTTCCCTCAGAATATTGTACGACAGAATTAATGATATCATGGAGTATGTTCACAAACCTAATTTGAATATTTTAATATGTGGTGACATTAATATAGACCCTGGTAGGGATAATGATAGTTTTGTGAAAATTTCAAACATAATGACAAGTTATAATATGAAGAATACTGTTTATGAAAAAACCGAGGCAATTATACTCTTGATTATGTTTTTACCAATATATTGTCGGGTTCGAGTTCAGTTGTAGAACTGCATTATTCTGATCATTGTGCAGTTTTGTTCACAGCTCGGGACAATGTATCCTCAGTTGATATTAAATTCAAGAGAGACTTCTGTCAACAAAATATAAGTAATTTCCTGACTGACTTATCCAATGAACTTGGCAGAATGTGTTGGCTGTGAAGTGTGTTGAACAATCATTCGATACCTTTCACTACATTTTCTGCAGTTATTTCAATAAACATTTTTTTTTCAAAAGGTCTTGGGAAAGGAAGGGGAAGCATTGGGTGAATGAAGAGGTCCGGTTATCGAGTGGGTACCTGAAAGACCTTTATGAGTTGAATAAGGTATTTCCAGATTTAAAAAATCTATACCTCCAGGCTAAAAAGAAGCACTCTATGTTGATAAAAAATACTAAAAAATCCTTTTATCAAAATCTCATAAGCGAGTCAAATAATAACACTAAAGCATTATGGTCTGTGGTCAATCAACTCAGTAATAGAAATAATGTATATAGAAATTTAAGAATTAAACATGACAATAATACTGTATCTGATCATAAAGGCCTTGCTAAGAAATTCAACAAATTTTTCGTTGAAACAGTGTATAACTTACGTAATAACATACCGAAAATTGACTACAATGATAAAATTGGAATCTTTCGGGACTCAATGTTTCTGTTCCCTTTCACTCACGAAGAACTACATAGATTAATTAAAAGAAAACTTAGTCGAAGAAATCCTGTGGTGTAGATGATGTTAGTAGTTTCTTGGTGCTGTTAAGCTTAGATCACATATGTAAGCCTTTGGTACACATAGTGAATTTCTCTTTTGAACAGGCGATTTTTCCCAATACACTCAAAATCAATAAAATTATTCCTGTCTATAAAAAAGGAGATCCTAAAGATTTGAAGAATTACAGACCGATTGCCTTGTCATCGGTCTTCTCTAAAATATTGGAATACGCCTTTTTAGAAAGACCTTTCTTGGATAATCATGACATATTGGTAAAAAATCAATTTGGTTTCAGACCTAAGCGATGCACCATAGATGCAATTTATGAATTTCTGAAAGATGTGGTGGATTACATTGAGTCAGGGACTTGTCCTGTTGGAATTTTCTGCGATTTAAGCAGAGCATTCGATTGTGTGGATCGTAATATTCTATTGGGCAAACTTTATAAGTATGGTTTAAGAGGAAATCCACTAAATTGGATTTCGAATTTTCTAACAGATAGAAGGCAATATGTCTTTGTGATGCCCTCTGGTGAGTCGTCTCATTGTGATGTTAGATCTGAAATTATAAATAATGATGTTGGAGTGCCGCAAGGTTCAATTTTAGGGCCTATATTGTTTATTCTATATATAAATGATATTATGAATGCGGTTGAAGATAAGGTATATCTCTATGCAGATGATGCAACAGTGATCATCACTAGCAAAACTGAAACAACTTTGGGGGATATCATTCAGAGTAGTTTGAATCTACTGCGGAGGTGGTTCAATATGAATTTCCTGCATATAAATGAATCAAAGACAACATTTACCATTTTTCGAAATATTAATAAAAATATTGACGAAATTAATGTGAAACTGAATAACATGAAGTGAAGGAAAGCAGTAGTGTCAGATTTTTGGGAATTGAGGTGGATGAACACCTTACATGGAGAGTACACTGTGAGAATATCGGCTCTAAATTGAGTTCATTATTGTACCTTTTCAGAGGATTAAGATCTGTCTTGTCTTTAGAACAGTCTATGACATTGTATTATGCACATGTATATTCCAGACTTTCCTATGGCATTGTCTTCTGGGGTGCATCATCTGGTAGCAGTGACGTGTTTTTGATCCAGAAAAAATTTATTAGATGTTTAGCTGGAATTCCCAAAACCAGCTCTTGCAGGACGGTTTTTAGATCTCTTAAAATACTGACGCTTACTTCTATGTACATACTGGAAGTAACTACACTAATTTTCAAAAACCACGAACAATTCATCAGACATGGTGACATACACCAGTATGACAATTCTCGTAATATGTCTTAGTTTTTGTTCCTGAAAAATATTCTGTTTTCTTATGTTATAACATGTTTGGTTTATCTATGGGAGATGATTGCCTTTCATTGGGGTCCCGTAGCGGTCTTCAAACATCTGAAGTGCCGAAAAATCATCACCTGGAAGGTCGTATCTGGTTTGAAAAAACCCTCACGACCAGAGAGCAACAATTTGTGGATTTTGAATTTGAATATCGAAGGAATTTCGAAAGACAAGTGTGATTACGTCTCCAAATTAGCTGATGAACATGGTATCAAAGAGATTCTTCTGCAAGAAACCCACACGGCAACAGAATCGTCGTGAAAAAGGACAGTTGAAAGGTTATGTATTAATTGATTTTTTACAAGTTCAGCTTGTTAGGTTGGAAAATTATCAGTTACGTAACTTTCAACAGATTCGGAAAGGGGAGATTGATGGAGTTTTTTTTTTTTCATTTCTTTCAAATTTTGTGACATTTCTGTCATAAATATTTATAAATCTCCGAACATTATTTGACCAAGAAATCTTAATATTGATGTTTTTTAAAGTAGCAAATGCATTTCCAAAATGCCTTCGATTTATTCTGAATAATCGGTTTCTTTTCTGCTTTTGTCTTTTTTCATTTCAGATTAAGAATTACGAGTCGTTTTGGGAAGAATCTGTGTATCCGAGACCATCGACGAATATCATGAAGATGATCACACTGATGTCTCAAGATTTTCCTGATATTTTATGTTATTTTGTTTACGGGGAGGCAGGTTTTTTCGGCTGAGGTTTTTTCCCCTGGCTGTATAGTATCGTATGATACAAGTGTTGATAGTATCGTATGATTCTATAGTATCATACAAAGAATGTTATGATACCCCGTTCTTTTTTTACCTCAGCTTAGGTACTTTTTGTTTCAACATTTATTGTATTATTTTAGCTCTCTTTTTCATAAGAATATATATATATATATATATATATATATATATATATGATACTCGAAATAGAGAAAATCTTGTTATCCCAAATTTTAAATTCAGGATTGGAAGGAGATCACCTGTGTACCAGGGTATGGAATTATTCAATAAAATCGGTACCGAAATCAAGAATTCTGAATCGGTAGCCATCTTCCGATCTAGATTAAGTGAATTTTTGATAGATCAATGTTATTATAGTCTGAATGAGTTTCTAATGTTTTCTATATACCTATACTGTTTCGATAGGTTTCTTTTTAGTTTGTAGCACATTTCTGATCTTGTTTTCTGTTGACTTTTTCTATAATGTAATATGCATTCCACAGAAATAAATGTATCTATCTATCTATATGTGGACAAATTTGTGAAATGTTCTCAATTTCATAATTATTGTATTGTTGTGGATTTTACACAATCATTTCAAATAAAAATATAAAGAATGCAGAAGCGTATTTCATTTGATTCAAAACAATGTGTAGATGGAAAATATCATCCTGATCAAAATGCGGAGCCCTACTTTTATTATGTCGATCAGGATGTTTCTCTAAAAGCTCAACAAAGAAAACTCAACCTAATGGAAATTTATGAGAAATATTATTCGAATTTCTCACCTATCAAAATAGTTTTCTGTACTGAATAATGTTTTCAGCGCCATCTAGGTGTCAAAAATAAGAAACTAGCCAAAAATCGTGGTCAGATTTTAGTACCACAGATATAAAGGCGTTTCCTATCTTTCTAACTCTATAATCTTTGATTCAAATGTTTTGTTTAATTAGTGTGTCAAAATTTGTTAGTGGAAGCTGGACACAGATTCGAAATTTTATTTAATAGGCCACAGAATAATTGTTCTGGTCAGCCTTTATTCCTATTTTGTTTGTAAGTCGTGCGTGATCTGAGTTTCAAATTTATAATTATTTCATTCAATTATTTGTTCAATCGAACTGGCTAATTTCGTAGGTACACGTCCAAATACCGTGTAATCGACATCCAGTATCCAGCTCTATGGTTTCCATATTTAGTGCACCGTATTTGTGCATCATTGTGTTACAGGTCAGCCATGTAATTAAAGAAAAAAATCAAAATTTTGGAAAATTTTGGCGTCATATCAACAATTTGTTGTTGAATTTCATTTTGCATTAGTATGTAAACTAGAGTTACTATTGTAAGTACTGTTAAATGTTCAAACAGAAGGTGATTAACTTGTGATATTGGCTATGAGTAAACGTCGTTCATCCTGCAAGAAAAAACGTAACATTCCTAAGCTAGATTTGAATATGGAACCGAGTATTTTCGATCGACTTGCAAAAATTTCCCCTCAACATTTCACGACCAAAAAAGTAAGACGATTTCGAATGCATTATTTGCTAATTTCATCTTATTGAAATTTTTTTTAGGATTTCCTCACTCAGAATATTGTACCTGCTTGTCCTATTGTACCACCGAAACTACGAAGATGCTATGGGAAATGTTCATTAATCAATGAATCTTATGGAGAGGCTACACTCTTAAAATTCGAATGTGATAATGAAAGTAAGTTTTTCTTTAATTTCAAAAAGCATTCTGGTATACCTTCAATTTTTGTCATCAGCACAACTGAGTTCATGGTATCGTAGAGATGTACAAGACACCTATTTCGATCAAGTATTCTATCGTAAGCTGAAGATAGGAGAGGGTAGCTTTGGAAGTGTCTACAAAGCAATTTGTAGAGATGATAATAAATTGTATGCAATCAAGCATTTCAATGGAAACCATCCTAAAAGTAGCAAATATATCGAAGTGGAAAACATGAGTAAAGTAGGATGTCATGAAAATATTTTGCGATTTTTCATGGCTTGGGAAGAAGGAGATAATGTTTACATTAAAATGGAATGTTGCCAAATGAGTTTGGCACAGTACTCCAAAATAAACCATAATATTGAAGAGGGCCAACTTCATGAAATACTTCATGACGTTACTCAGGGATTAGTTTACCTCCATTCAAGGAACTTTGTACACTTGGATGTTAAACCTGATAATATATTGATAGATCGAGGTCATTATAAACTTGGAGATTTCGGATTGCTCTACCATATCAAATTTGTAAGTAATGAATTAGGTTTCTATTTTCTTGTTTTCTGACTGCAGACTGAATTGTTGATAGATTCTTGGGAAAACAATGTTTATACAGTAGAACCCCGATTATCTGAGGTCGCGTGGATAGCACACGATAGTTCAATTTCACACGGTCAAACTTTGCTCGCGCGGCGAGAAGTCTATGCTTGTCATTCGTGAAGGTACATATCTACCTACTTGTGTATTATTTACATATAATATATGTATTTAGTTATCTCTCTAGTTACTGTTTACGTAAATAAAACTCAATTTGATTAAAAATATCATATTTTTCTAGAGTTTTTTTATAAAGTCCGTATTATCCGAGTTTTCGATCATCCAAGGTCGGCTCGGTCCATAATAGCTCGGATAATCGAGGTTCTACTGTAATTAGTTGAACAGAGTTAATTCAACTACAACTCCTTGTAATTGTTTTAGTTGTCCTAAAATAAATATTCTAATGCTCATAATCTTTTCTCAATATTCAGACAGATAAAACTGATCGAATGTCATCTGAAGGAGATGCTAAGTACCTGGCTCCAGAAGTTCTGGGTGGAGTTTACACTTGCAAGGCGGACATTTTTGCTCTAGGGGTGACTTTGGTGGAACTTGCAACTGATTATATTATGCCTTCAAATGGATTCTTATGGCATGCTATGAGAGAGGGCCAAATTCCATCTATTTTGCCTGAAAGTATGTTCAGTTGTTATGATTTAGGCTCCCAATTGATTCTTTTTTTGTTCCAGAAATATCTCTGAGATTTTTGTCATTGATTTATATGATGATGGCTTATAATATTGAGAGTAGGCCTAGCGCATCTCAAATTGTGGAATGCCCACTAGTTACAGATGTCATGACTAGAGATGCACTTAATGAGAGAACGGATTACGCAGTAAGCATTTATGTGAATTAAAATTCAATTCTATTATATTCATCTTGATTATACTCAATTCTGCAACAAGATGTGTGCAGTTATATTTTATTGGGGCACAGAAAATCAACTAGTACATACTGTTCTTGTTAAACATTTTTAATATTCATGATAATTATAGGTTAATTGAAAGAAACTCTTATAAGGATTCTGTGGGAACATCTCTATTGGGAGGCTCAATAAACAATGAGGTTGTAGTGTAATGAAACTCCTAAAATCTACAATCTAAAAGTTTTCTCCCATCTATAACATTGTGGAGATTTCTGATCACAATATTGATTTTCAGAGACTTATTTCAATTGGAGGCCTTTCTTACCCCAATATATTGAATGCTGATCTGAGAAGAGTTCTCAACGACATTGCTGATGGACCCGGAGATATGTTTCAAACACCTGTCAATCGAACATTAACACGTAAAATGTAAGAACATCTTTGTACCTGATGAAATGTGTGATTTGATTCTCTTTGCTTGCTTGTTTGTACAAACAAGAGTGTTGTCATTCTGTCCAAAAAATGTCCAGTGCATTTCTATAATCTCATATTGTTTGTGTTTTTTCAGAGGATTTTCTGCTAATGGGGATTGCATTCCCAGACGCATTAGTCCTAAGAATGGCACTCCTACAAAGGAATTTAGGCGCAGTCCCCGTGTCAAGTTATTCTTGTGAGTCTCCAAGCAATTAATCACCGACACTTTGTTTGATGCCACCCTTTTTAAAAGAAGCACTTATTGATCTCAAGACCAAAGTTTGTTTTTTTCCATTGTTTAAGTGGTCTTACATTTTTTTTTAATTTAAAAAGGCTGGTCTTTTAAAATATTTATTTCAATGCATTTATGTTAACTTAGTTTTAAAAGTTTAAAATGTTTTTTCTAATATTTATTGATTGTTTAAGAAATTTTCAATTTTAATCTAGTTTGTTGGCATTGAATATAACATGCAGCTTCCATTGTGATTCACCATGCTGATGGTAAATCTGAATTACCTGCCTCTCACTTTGCAAGTTGCATATTAATTTTAATTCATAATAAATGTTGTGTACTTACGCGATTATCATATATTTATTTGTGCAAGAGTGATCCTAGTTCGAAATTCATTTTCGAGTTTCACTTGAGTGGATGGAAGGTGCTTCAAAGCAATGTTATTAATTATTTTTTTCTTCGAGTAAGTTTCACGGTCTACGTTATTTCTCTCAACAGTTAGACTTTGTTGTCCGCAATTTTTACAAAAACAATTTTGAATACTTTCGAGCAGAAAGAAGTGTTATGAGCTTTTTTTCAAATTTTTCAACTTGAAAAGAGAGGGATGAGGATTCACTTACTGGTTCCCTCTCCAATTTTCATTGAAGTTTTGATAGAATTTGTGAAAAAACTGGTTTCCATTTTGATACTTGTCAAATTATTATCATATATCAAAGCAAATGACAATAATTACATTTTTGGGCTTGTTTCTCTTTTTCATTTTGGTGCTTGAATTAATTATATTAAACGATAATTGTAGGTAGAAATGTGTGATATCTATTGGTGTGTTGTGCATCAAACAAAAAATGAAAACAGATGGGAGCCAGAAACGTTAGGAGGAATTATTATGTTTTTATACTACTAAACTTTTTTCCACACATGTCTGAGTAATTTGGATTTTATAATATTCAGATTATCTATTTGATAATAATTATCTAACTTCAAATAGTCAGAATTATCAATTTCGAAAATTTTCACTGTATCTAACTGATGGGAAAATTTTGCAAGACTAATGCCGCTAAGTGATTTTTATTTTTGATTATCAAAATATCCCAAATATATAAGAGAATGTAAATAAAAATATAATGTATCATTTGAATGAAAAGTTAATCCTAAGTTGAATAGTTGATAGTTACTCTCAACATTTCCTGGGATGTTTTATTTATATTTCATATTGAAAAGAAATGAGATTTCATTGCATTATAGATTCATCTTCATTAAAATTTCCATCTTCGATAAGATTAGTCTCATTTGAAAGATTTTTCAAATCTCAATATCCAATTTTCTAAGTTTTGAAAGAAGTTGTTATGTTAGTATAAAAAAAAATCAATTCAACTCTTCTAGTCTGAATTTATTTTATTATATTTGCTTGATTTTGAATTATTTTTTCCAAATAATTTAAAGCATTCATAATTGATTTTATATTTGTATTTGGTAATGATGAATCACAGTTTGAGCTTATTAGTAATCTCTATTTGGTCAAAATTCAATTCTTATACCATTATGTTATTACATCTACTAATATTTCCATAAAGCTCACAATGTAAGGTCTTTGGAGATGTTGGGTCTAAAAAATCTTTTTTCAATTTGTATGTTTTTTGCAGAAAAAACTTTGTATATTAACTTGTATTTACAGTAAGCCTAGTTGTCCAGAAACTATAATTCCCAGTTTGATGATATGAAAACATTTTTTTTTTTGTTGGTGAAATCGGTAGCTTTAAAAAGTTGCAATAAGTGTCACACATTCAAGGCACTAGAAAGGATTCAAGGAAAATCTTGATAACAGATATTTAAGTATTCTGCGAGTTTGTTCAGTGTAAGAAAATCGTATTTATAATCTTGTACAAATTCTTTTGTAAATTATCAATATTTTCCTTTCTAAATACATTCTTTATCTTGAATTGTTCCACTCCTGATTTTAATGAAATATTTGTAATGTGATTATTCTAAATCAAAACATATTAAGCTATATCTATGTTACAAGTGTACTTTTTTACTTTCCTAATAAATGTAATGATAAATATAAGTGTTTTTCTTCAGATATATTTGGTAAATATACACAATAATGAGGAAGAACCTATAGTCTTATATGATTTTATTGTTATAAAATTAAACACAGTGGAACAAATGAATAGTTTTCAGTCTATCAATCATACGATAATATGAATTTTATGTGCTCCTAGCTGTTGTGGCATGTTGAAAATAATTTATAGCAAACCATTCAACGAATTTAGACAAGAAATGCCATATTATTAATTCCAAGTAAACCTCTCTGTTATGTCAGACTCGCGATTGTTAAAATTAAAATAGTTTTTATTTGTATTTCGAGGTTCAGGTTGTTTCTTCGATTCGAGGCGAATAACATGAAATGTTCATAATTATGCTTTCAGTTATTTTTTTGAACATGCATGTCTTTATTTGAAGGCCAATTGGTATATCACTACTCAAAAAGTTTCTGAAAAAAGGCTTGCAATTCATTCGTCATAATAAGTAAGAAGGTTGGAGTCATTTCCGAGGAAATTCCAGAGTTATTACCCTGACAAATAATATGCATGGTTTGAGTATATACAGATATTTTGAGGAATTGAGATTGAGTCTAATCTCACTAAGTTCTCGTAGCCATAATCATAATTTCATCAAATGAAAACATAATAATTCATAAAAAACAATATTTCAAATTCTTCATACAAAAGTACCTCAAAATCATGAAAAATTTCAAAAAACATGATCATCAAGAATTAACCGCACTTATTATTGTGGGAATTTATCTGGTTAATCAGATGTTGGAACATTTTTTCGAATGATCTTGTTTTGGAGATTGGAGGTGAGAACCCAAAAAGTTTCAGAAAATTCGACCTGGATATTACGATTGCCATACCTACAAATTGTTTCTTTTATCTTTTCTTGACTAGATAGGCTATAAATTTTCAATAATGTAGGGGTATAACATATGTATAATTACTCAATGCTAGGAGTTGATTGAAAACACGTTAAACTTTTTCCAGTTTAATTCGGACGCATCAGCATCAAAACAAAATACAAGTAACTTATTTTCATACAGTTCCTTAAGCACTGGCGTCGATACGGGGGGGGTAATGGGGGTAATTACCCCCCCCAGGAAAATATTTACTTTCGAAATATAAGTCGTACAATTATTACATAGGAACATATCATGAAAATATACTCTATTCTAAGTTTTTTAACCCCCCCCAGAAAAAATTTCTAGCGACGCCCTTGTCCTTAAGTTCTTATTCATTCTTTTTCACATGGTAGAAACAATTGGAAACAATAAAGAAAAGCATGAGGGTATTACAACATGTCCAATGTCCATGCTTGTTGGTAGTTCGGATAATCTCGAATCAGTAGAAAAGAGGTCAGGATAATCGAGGCTGTTTACAATATGTAACGTAATGTTAGAAAATATTAAAAAACTGTCAACTTTAAAATTCAATCGGAAAATTTAAAAATAGGTGTAGATTATTCGAGCAAGTCCAGCCAAGAGCACATCTTTATTTCAAAGAAAACTCCCTCTATAATTTTAAAGCTCCCTTGAAACTTGATTTCAATTAACTAAATTATGTATGGTCTATTACGAATAATACCGATGAAACTTCAAAAGTATTCATGGTTTCATGAAACTGCACTAAATACTCAAATTATATGATGTAATTGATTTTAATACTTTGAAATAAATACTCAAAGTGTTCACCACCTCGTTCTTGGAAATAACACATCTCCTATAAAACTGTTTTCAACTTTGTTTAAATTTTGAGTTGAAATATATTCCGTATTTCCGTAATTAAAATCTCTTCTTTCAATTATGTGATGCTCATCACAGAACACAAATGATTATCGTCTGTGCAGCCAGCATAAACTCCACCATGGAGGTAGAACCTCCATGAACTTCACAGATTACAGGTACTAGATATGTCATTCCAAAGTGGTCGTCACGGTGAGATGACTATGTTTCCTCACGTCCTGATTTGGAACTCCATGAATTGAAAGAGTCTTTTTGAAAATTATTAAATTATATGTTTGTAGTTTTGAAAATAAGTTATTGTTTGAGTATTAAGTGATTTGTAGTTTGTGATACAGCGTGTTTAATGTGTCGATGGCGAGCAGCCAAGCACATGATAAAAGATTGAGACAGACAGACAGATGCTAGATACTAATCTGTTATCTGTGATAAACTTTATTCTTGAGATAACTGCAGAAAAAATTCTAAAAAATATTAATACGCAGGGTGTTCCATTTGAAATAAAGATGATGGGACTGTGATAGACTTGCGCGAATCACAGTGCGTTTTTAAATTTATGCTTAAGCAGCGCACCATTGAATTCAACAGTTGATATATTTCATTGTTTTCCATAGGTGGTTTTCACAACAATGTAGCACAGTATATGGTTTCAGTATATTATAAACCGTTATTTTATAAACGGCTTGTTTAGACCACCATTTTTAAAAATGTTGAGATCCTCATTAGAGGACTGAAAGAAGAATTAAATCGTATTCAATAATCAAAAAGTTTCGATTATTTCAACCCACACCAGACTTCATGAGAAATACAGTGGAATGTGCACCTCATGCTTTCCACTATTTTCAACAAATGGCTCTTGCCACTTGCCACATCAAAGTTCAGATGAATATTTCTTTTTTATCCCTCAAAGAACGGTAATTTATAAATATTTTATGTATAAAATTATAGTGGAACCAGAATATATTTGTCTTTGTGGAAGAATGGATTTGAGCCAAACTCATAGTCAAAGTATGCTAATGAAGGTTTTTACTACATAATCATTTTTGATAGAAGACAATTCTCAATTAAGCACTTCTAAATTGGGTTAATGAGTAAGGTTTTTATGCACACCATACAACATCTTCAAAATCTTTCTCACTGTATAACTCAGAGTTCTCTACTACTCGAAAACCTGTACAATTTATATTTTTTGCATAATTCTCTAGCAATGTTCTCCTCCAGTTATTACTGAAAAAGAATTCATAATTAGAGTTGATCTTTATTCATTTAAAATATTTCAGCTTGTTACCTGGATTCAAAAACCATCAAATTAACTTCCTGGCACAAAATACTTGTAACTTTTCCCATCCTGTACTTGAATTCAATTTCATCCAAAAAAGAATTGTAGATCAATCTTGAAGAGGAATCGTTGATCACATCGTGCGAATCAAAGTATGCAGTAAATTGATTGAATAAAGGTGAATCTGTCTTGAAAAATATGGAATCATTGAGATTCATTAAATGCTCCTATAAAAAAATAAATTAATTTCATATAATAAAATAAATTTTTTTGTTACCCTTTGAATCATGAAATTCAATCTATTTCTTAACATTTCTAGACTTATTTCCTCTGTATAAGAATCTCCAAACATATCTACATCGCCAGCTAAGGAGTTGTAGTATCGTGTACCTATATAAATAACCTCATGTTGTTGATATTTTAACAAGCGCTTCGCGCTGGTTACCCTCTGTAGCCATTTTAATTCAATAATATCAAATTTATTCTCTTTCATCATTAATTTTTCTACTTTTTGCGTGATTGTTCCCACAATCACTATATCAATGCTGTCATCTGTAAATTTAAATGGAAATTTTATGTTAAACAAATGAAATTTTTTCATGAAATCTATCGCTATGAACTACCCTGGAAGTCTTTTTCCTGGTAGTGAGTATAATAATATTTAATATTGACCTTGTGGATTGAGAAAAAAATCAGTGTAGGACAAATTACTGGTAGGAAGCAACAGAATCTGCAAAGCAGGAAAAGAATTCAGCATCTTCCAGGAACAGGGATGTTAGTAACATTTCCGCATTAACATATTCCTCAAATGGGTGTCTCAGAATGAATTTTGAAATACCTGATAGGAGAGCTTTCAGGAGCTCCGAAAAAACACAGAAAATTCTGCAAAACCCAGAAGGAGCTGTTTAAATTTAAATTTTTTTTTATAAAACATAGATAGTATAGCAAGGAGTAAATTATTAAAATTTGGAGAAAAAAAATCATGAAGGTTTTTTCATGAACACACCAGCTGTTCGAGTAGGTCCAAGGTCGATGTTTAGTTGTTAAAATGCCTAGAGCCCGTGTACGCGGAATTTATCGCCAGCTAAGTGAATTTGAAAGAATTCGAATTATTGGTCTATTACGGGAGCAAGGGTTTCATTCCGAGAAATCGCTAACTGTACGAACAGAAATCCAACTACTGTTATGAGATGTTGTCAAGCGTGGTTTGATAATGCCCAAAATCGAAGAAGAGTACACCGGACTTCGAAGGGGCACAAATAGAGTTCAAGATCGACATCTATGACGTATGGCCATTAGAGGAGAAAAATGCCATCCTGTTAGTGTCCGATCGGTTTACCGCCGCATATAGGGTTTTTTTGGACTGCAGCTTTATCGACCCCATCTTGTGTTACCTTTTACGGTTGAGCAACGATTACAGTGGTACAGAGAATGACAACATCGGAATATGGAATGGCATCAGGACGTCTTTTCTGAGGAATCTCGATTGCCCTTGGGTGCACAATAATGGCCATAGAAGGGTTAGACGACGTCGGGGAGACGTGAAACTCATTTTGATGTTTAGCGTCATGTACACCGGACAATAGGCGTCCTGGTATTGCACATGCAAGTAGGACTTTTTTTTTAAACAGGAGAAAATCCATCTCACGGACACCACCCGGCAGTGGCGTGTGAAAAGACTCTCCCCCCAAGTCCATGAGGGGCATACCCACTGAAAACTCCTCTGTTCCCGACCCCCACAGGGTTCGAGCACGGTTTAATTACCTGCAACCAAATTGAGATAGAATGGGGGTAGTTTTGCCCCCGCAAACACCCTACCCGACACCAATCCTCAGTCTTGGAACTCTAGTTGTCATTTGGTTCCATCGGTTCCAGTTTGTTGAGGAACCCTGCAGGACTCTCGTGGTGATTTCACTGAGAAGCCAGTTGGTACTGCCAGATCGTCAGTCAAGATGTTCGCTGACTGTTTCGTCCATACAACTCGTCAGAAGATGGTGCACGACGTTACTCTCACAGTAGAAGCTGGTCTACAAGTAAACCTGGCTTCTTCGTCCTTAATCGGTCGACCTTCAAAATGTGGTTGAGATCAAGCGGTGGAGCGCCTGACACGACCTGAGTCACACTCCCCTACGACAATCAGATCGGGTTTGCGAACGCCCACAGTTGTTCGCAGGCGAGGCTTGGTGAGCACCGTCAGACCCTTGTTCTTGAAAAAGCCTGAGAGTGTCTTGTACACGGCATCCTGTCTAAGAATCCTTCCTCCATGAGTACGTAAGCAACACTGGATTACGTGTGCCGCTGTTTCCGTGCTCGAACACCCAGCCCTACAATTGATATCCGTGAGGGCTGTTCTCCGACCTCTAGACTCTGTTTGGTAGACATGCACGTGGTGATATTGGCAATAGTCCCTTCCGGGTATGCCATAGAGATAGTATATACTATCTCTATGGGGTATGCCCATGCTGCTAGCATCAATCCACCGAGTGGAAGCGGTTACCATCTCTCTCCCTCAGCTCATAACCGTCAGTTGAGGCATAAAGCCTCGTTGCCCAGTATTTACTGCGCTGTTCTGCAGAACAGATCCTGTCACCGTCGATTGTCAGGACCTTTTCGACCAATCTTATTGTGAGCCCATGCTGTAGTAGAGACAGATCTGACCCGTCTGACCGCCCTTGATAATGAGTTCTTCAGGCGCCTCAGTCTTTCCCTTTAAATACCTGGGATAGTGACGGTTCTCGATGTAAATAGGTAAATAACTTGAGTGGTTGAATCTTCCTTTTCATCTTGATTTATTTGTTGCAATAGTATATTCAAAAACAAGTTGCAGAATCAGCTCCTATTCCAACACGAAGGCGAAGTTCCATAGCATGAGTGTTGGAATTGCCTTCTGCCACGAGTTTTAGACGATATTTTCTCTATTTCAGTCAAGTTTTGTAAAAATACTCTCGATTTTCAAATAAAAATTCAGATTAGTGACTTTTGCATTGTATCTTGGCAATTGGTGTGACTTACGAAATTTAACAGATTACGGAATTTGAATTAATTTGATAATTGATAGGATCGGAAGTCAGTACTGACAACGATTCATTACAGTACTACTTTGAGTACTGTAATGAACTATTTACAGAATTGTTTTCAGTTATATTTCTCGTTTTTTTGGTTGTCAGTACTGACTTCCGATCCTATCAATTATCAAATTAATTCAAATTCCGTAATCTGTTAAATTTCGTAAGTCACACCAATTGCCAAGATACAATGCAAAAGTCACTAATCTGAATTTTTATTTGAAAATCGAGAGTATTTTTACAAAACTTGACTGAAATAGAGAAAATATCGTCTAAAACTCGTGGCAGAAGGCAATTCCAACTCTCATGCTATCGAACTTAGCCTTCGTGTTGGAATAGGAGCTGATTCTGAAACTTGTTTTAGAATATACTATTGCAACAAATAAATCAAGATGAAAAGGGAGATTCAACCACTCAAGTTATTTACCTATTTACATGAGTAACACAGTATTTTTTAGGATTGATAACTACATGGGCGCCCGCAGAATTTTTTCTCAAGAGGGGCAAAAAAAATCATCGAAAAACGATAAGGCGCTTGCGACATCAGTATTCCATTTCTTTCTATTTCGTTTTTTATATTCATGCATGAGCGCCCGCATAATTTGTTAAAAATGATTACGTTTTCCACCTCAACATTTTTTCAACATCAACAATATAAGGCGATATGTATAAGATAATACGGTAACTGTTTTCTAAACAAATCACAATCCATGAAAGAATATTAACAGGAAAATGAAATATAAATAATATGAAGAAAGGAATAAAATAAATTGTATGATTGCTAATAACTACAGATACATCAACCAGTAATAACGAAATAAAAACAAATATACATATACGCTCGATAAAATGATATTCATAAAAACCATACATGAATAATAATGAAATATGAAATATAAATTAAATGAAACAAACCATAAATTCAAAACTAGAAACTCAGAGATTATTCGAAATAACACAAAATAAATATATTATCAAAATGAATTAATTATAAAAAAAAAATAAAAAAGACATAACACACACAAAAATAATAATAATAATTCTGAAAATAAAATACCGGAATCGTAATACCACGCATATTTTATTCTGAACTAAAAACCAGCCTTCTGTTTTCTGTTAGTCTCAAGAAATTCAATAGGAAGTTAATTCCTATATTTTTCTTAGATTGTTTCTTTATCAGTACACGAGGAACGAGTCTGCATTGATGTATAAAGGTTTATTTTTTGGGTGTCTTATAGCGATCGTCATCGGCATTCGATCTCCTTTGGAAAAATTTTAGAATATCCATATTTTCCAAAGGTAAATTCATCATATTATAAAAATATATGAAATATATATAGAAACATAAGTAAAATGACTCTCAAGAAACAAGAAAAAAACAGTCTTCTGGGACTGCTGATATAAGTGAAATCTGAGCAACTTGTAAACTGTATCGTCGAACTATTTGATTATCATTTTTGAAGTAATTTTGGTTTACAAAGGAGTGTTTATGATCAGGGATCAAGGAAGTTCAAATTGATCATTAATACTTCCTTACAAATCAAAAATTATTCGCAAATAATAATCTTATGGGTCGACGCTCTACGATACAATTCACGTGTTACTTTGTTTTCACTTATATCCGCATACCCCAAAGGCTGCCACATTTCGAATTTTTTACAGTTCTTATCAATAATCTACAATTATAATAGTTGAAATTTCACATTGAGAGGCGCCGAACGAAAAAATCATCTACGTAATAATCAAAGAAGTTACCCTCGATAACACAATTTGGAGTCAAAGACACTAAAAACGAAGAATACTCTCTGAATAGGATTGTTTCGAATTCGAATACATCTTTCTCTAGAATGAAAATACTAATGAAAAGATTCTATATTTCCGCCTTCTCGGAAAAAAATATTCTGATTGGAGAATGGACAATAATTATTGAAACATGATGAGAGTAGTCCCACCAGTCGCATGAAGAATCCCCCATCAAAGAAGCCGCCTAAAAAAACCGGTCATAAAACGAACATCTGGTAGCGATTGAAGAGAATGCCGATAAGCATGGGGTAGTTTATGAATTTATTACTTCGTTTTACGTAAACAAAAACATGAAATTCATCGTCTTCGAAAACTTTCCATGATTTTTTTCACCCAAAAAGGGCTCAACACGCCTCAGGGAGTTATCAATTCGATAGAGGATCAAAATCTCAGGGGGGGCCACGGCCCCCCCTGCGGGCGCCCATGGATAACTATATTTGAAATGAAGATGCAATTATGTATATTATTTACTGCAAATTTTGAATAATATTTCAATAAATAAAATATACAAAGTCTTTTACTTCAAGTAATATTTCGGAGTAATTTTGGTGGAGTTACACCTAAACCACATACTTTAATTAAATAAAGTTTTTTTTCAATAAATACGCATGCCCGTATGAGGGGGCTCGAAAACTAATTCTGCGGGGGGGCTTATCGAAATTCGTTACGCTACAGTATAGGAATGAACTCAACATGAAACTATCCTAGAACATGTTGTAAGATAATGGGTTCTTAGGGAAACAAGAGTTAAGACGTGGTTGTGATTCATGTGTTGAATGAATATTTATTTCTTAAACTACATAATATACAGGTTGTCCCGAAACTAGATACACCAAGATAGAGTAGACCAAATACTATTAAAAATAATTCTTCAACTCATTTGCTGTCTGGGATACAAGAGAAATTTGTGCAGCCATCTTTCCGGCACGGCGATTTATTACTCCATAATAAGGTGTCAGGAAAATTGGAATTTTCGGTAATCATAATGCGAGAGTACCACTCACTTTTGTTGTAATCCCGGAATTCTAATGTCTGTCGGTATCCACTGGACATGGTAAGGGTTGTACCCATTCATTTTTTATATTCTATAGGTAGTAGATAGTGGATTAACAGTTCGCCGCTCAATGTAGAGGTGTCAGCCTCTTCTCCAATTATTTCCAACACGGTATTTTCGTCTGGCGTTCGTGGTCGCCTTGATGACCATGGTTAACTCCGGGCATTCTACCAGCTCCTTACGGATGATAGGTGCTAATAAAGACGCTATAAGCGGGATGTTTCCTTGCGTTTTGTAGGCGACACAACCTCTTTGCGGCTCGAAACGGGTTTCTTCGTAAAGGAGATGCTTATCTACATACTATTTTGCAGTGTAAATCACTCGCTCCATTGTTAAAAAACACTAATCTCACCCACAATGAATCAGAATCCAAGTTAAAGCCAACGATCCACAGTTAATTGTTCAATCGTTAGGTATCGAGAAGACCAGTGGTCATAAAAAAATTACGCTCCGTGTTATCCAAACCACCAACATCCCGCTTATGGCGCCTTTATTAGAACCCACCAACCTTAAGGAGCTGCCAGAATGTTCGGAGTTGACCATGGTCATCAACCTGTGAGACCACAAACGTCAGACGAAGACACCGTCTTAAGCTGGGTTCTCAGAACTTCGTACTGTCGCAGGCGACAGCAATTCAGCCAATCAGAGTATGTCAACAAAACTTCCCCTGGCCCCTACCTTTTCATTTCTGGTTGTCAAAATCTGTCGCGACACGCCCTTTTGTAGTTGAAATAATTCAACTACACATTGGATTTCTGCGACAATCTCATGAAACAAGGAAGGGTGGGGATTGTCGCCTGCGACAGTACGAAGCTCTGAGAACCCTGCTTTAGAAATAATGGGAGAAGAGCCTGACACCTTAACTCGCAACATTGAGCGGCGGACTGGTATTCCACGATCTACCACCCATAGAAGATTAAAAATGTATGGGTACCATCCTTACCATGTCCAGCGGGTACAGACATTAGAACCCCGGGATTACGTAACAAGTGTGCCATTCTGTCGCATCATGATAGCAAAAATTACCGAAAATCCCAAGTTTTCTGACACCGTATTATGGAGTAACGAATCGTCGTGCCGAGAAGTTGGCTACATAAATCTCTCTCGTATACCAGACAGATATTAGGTTAAGAAATATTTTTGATGAATGGCATTCACCAATTTTGAATCTCCAGAAAATTGGCAAGTTTTTAAAACTGTTTGCAAAAAAATTGGGATAATTTTCTCAAACTAGAGTGGGTCTATTCATGGTAAGTAATAATGTAGAAAAAAACACGTGTAGCACTGGAGGACTGCCGCGGTAAAGCTATTGCATAGCATCTATTCAAAAATAAGAAGATAATATTGCTGATTTAAAATACTTTTTTTATTTATCTTACAATACATGTAGGTTATTCAGGAATGTTTATCATTGAAACTATAGGTTTATGGTAACTGAAATAAGAAGGATAAGTTTGAGACTAAATATCTGGAAAATACCGCGTCAATAGTGTTCCCATATTTCGTTGTGGATTCTTGTAGATCATTATTCATTTTTGAATTCAATTTTTCCGAAAGAAAAGTTGTCAACCGCTCTAATTTTTAATCAGCAAAGTTAATGTTGAAATCGCCAGCCAAGATTAGTGGGCATTTGTTACCATTTGAACCAAGTATTTTCGACCCTTTTTCAGTGTACTCCAGTAAAGTGCGATGAATAAAATGCTCTACCTCGTCCAATTTTGGATTCGGAGAAATGTAAATTGCTACCATGACTATGTGTAGGCCATTTATAAGTTTGCATAAGCTCATAAGCATGCACAAATATCTCCAACAAATGAGCGTCTAACATTAACATCGCTAACGTCTTCAAAATTTATTTGAATATTCTGAGTCATAATATTAGTAACATTATTACTATTTTGGTAAATAGCTGCCCCACACTTTGGAACAGTATCTCGTTTGAATTGAAAAATACAATTGAAATTAGGTCTTTCAATGGCATTATCACACGTCATGCATGTTTCGGTAGAATAACACATTGGTTTGTCTCGTAACTGAATCTTGTAAATCGTATTTGTGACTATGTAGACTTTGGCAATTGAAAGTCATTATTGAAATGCCATTTTTATTACTAATGAAATCTAAGACACTTTGAGCTATCGTCTGAGCACTATTCAGAGACAGTCTTTTGAATTCTTGCAACAAAGATGCAGTCGATGCAGCCTGCCTTCGATTATGATAAAATGATGAATTATCATCTTTTGTCGTAATATACGATTTTTCAATATTGGTCACCCGAGAGAGAGCAACATAGACGAGTTCCTGAGTATATGAGTATAGTAACTCATATACTATTTCGTCAAAAGTTCCACCTTGCAACTTATGTATAGTTAGAGCAAGAGCTGAAGTTAATAGAAAATGTTTGTGTTTGGCTATACATTTTCTATCAGATGTTAATGAAATATTTGTCGTTCGTAATTCAATGGGGAACAGCGAGATAGCCCACTCCATTTTGCACTGCTGACTGCTAGAGTGGCTGCACGCATCCGTCTAGTCGCAAGCACCCAAACACCGTGCCGAAGTCTGCCCTCTGCCGAACTGAACCAATGATACACAGCTGTGTTAGGTTTTTTCGTTACGGAATTTCTACATTTGGTCGCCGCGCTAAAAGCCTGGGGTAAAAGCTATGCAATAGCTTGAAAAGGATTCTCTTCTATCTATCAGCAATCTCAGGTATAGTCCCCTCCCGAAAGGCCGCCGTACCTCTCTAGATCTCCTCTATCTTGTGCTTAGGAGATGATACCTCTTCTTTGAGTTCTTCATAATTGCGTAGAATGAAGGGTACCCTCTTCAATGCCTCCTTGCAGTCGTCGTAGAAAAAGAACCTCTGCTTTTTCAAATCCACAACTCTTAGTTCGCTGCCTCCCAATGACAAACACCTGCTGTGAAACACCGCACCACAGGAATCACAACACACAGATGATTCATCATCAGAGGATCTCCTGCATGTGGCACAAATTGAACTCAGTATCTCGTCAAGATAAGAACAGCTGTTCCAAGGATGATACACGAACAACAGAATGTTATCGTTTAATGTAGGACGGAAAAAATCGCAAACCAAACCAAAAGTACGATTTGGAGAAGAACTTTTACAAAAGAATGAAAAATGAGGGCCAGAGAAACGGTAAAATCACAAAATAATGAAGGCAGGCTCAAAATAATCATCAGAACAACGCTAATTTAAAGGTGCGTACAAACATGCTCCGAACATCATACCGCACCATGTCGCGTACCCAAGTGTACATGGTATACAAGTGTTCAGAGCTAACGGAACTAAGAACCATTCACATGGGGAAGTAGGTTCTGGATCCTCATGAGGTAACAGCTAAAGCTCCTAAGGATGTCGTACTATCAATGCCATTGACGGCCTCCTTGGGATTTAAATGAACGAGACTTTACGATGAATGAAACATAAAACCCTTAAATTGCTTTATGGGACTGGTTTTATTTGTAAAGGAGGCTTCTCATGGAAAAGGAGAGATTATGGAACTTCAAATAGGGTTTGGTATTGTGATAACAAACAAAAATTTAAATTCATCATTTCAATCTTACCTATGTGAAGAGAGAAGGTACCACCATGGCTTTGTATAAGTTCTTCTATTTTTGCTACTGATAATTCTTCATTCCCAGTTATAACAAAAAAATTCAAGTCCCTCAGGAAGTTATCCACCCTTTTCAAAGCATTTTTATCAATGTTTATAAATTTGGTTTTCTTTCGTCTCTTCAGTGTGAGAATCTCTTCCAACTCTAGATGCCTTTTATTGAGTTTAATAACTGCCTTATTTTTTTGGCAAAGTTCCAACAAGTCATTCACTGATAAGCAATCTTCATAAGACTTATCTTCTCTCATTTTCAGAACTCTTGGAAAACGAAATGTGTAAGATGTTCGAAACGAATCATCACTGCATCTTATCATTTCTGTTGCACGTACCTAAATTAAAGAAATGTTCAGTTAGAGTACTGAATGTTTAACAAAGCTTACTTTGAAAATCAAACTGTCTTCAGGTTCCAAACAAACATCTGGAATATCTTTACCAAAAATAAGCTTTCCTTTAGGTTCTTTTTGGAACTTTTCTTTGAGAATACCTCTATCAGAAAATCTTTTACTGACAATTTCCATTTCTTCGAAATTCAACCCACTTGAAACCTTTCCGAAGGACAACACACTTCCTTCTAAAATTAATGAATCAGTAAGGAAAACTAATAATATTTGAAAATTTTCAGACAATAATTGGGAGGTTTTGAGCCATCATATATCAGGATTTTCACCATCTTCTCTTCTTCATCTGCGGTGCTTTTTCTGGTAGAACCGAGACCTGTTTATATTAGACCAATGGTCTCTATCAAGAACAATCACTCTATGGAGAAGGGATGCATTAGCATCTATCACCAATTTGAGAGCTCCCATAGCTAGATTGTTGCTTTGATTTGAGGAACAATCCTTGTTTCTGTTAGACTCTACTGTAGAGTGGCCCAAATCAAAGCAACAATCTATTAAGGTACAACCACTGAAGATAAGTAATGTAGTTGAAGGGGAAGTGTTTGTTGAAATACCTGATAGACTACAGCTGAAAAGCCTAGAATTATTCTGTGCCCACATTATAATCTTAGTCAAAATATGTTTATAAACCTTTTTCATTGGAATATACCCCCACAAGGAAGGACTTTAATTCTTTCGAAGTTGCTTTGTAATAACCTCCCATCAATATTAGATCCAAATCTGTGACAACATCTTCGAAATACTAAAATTGAATTAGTGAATATTCAATTGCACTTTATTTTAATATACAAACCTCCATTTTAATTTTGAACCAACCACCTTTTCTATCTCTATATTTGTAAATGGATTTAGGATCTTTAACAACTATCCCTTCTTGTTCTGTATCCATTGACTCATTCAAGATATTGATAATATCCTGACGGTTTTTGGCTTCTCGATATTCACTCAAAAGTAAGCTTCCTTCAATAGTTCTCTTCACCGTTTGACGTAAAAGTTTCAACCTTTGCGCTAATTCTTTATTGGTCAAAACTTTGCCATTAAGAAAGACAATATCAAAAATACAAAAGCAAGGTTGATAGTATTCATCTGATTCTTTAAGTTTCTTAACATCCAGCGTCATCCCTGAGGAAAAACTTCGATATCATGGTAAAAATAGCTTAGAGTATGTACTCAACCTTTAGACCCAAATTTTTTCTTTTTTTTGTGCCATAACATCATTTCTCCATCCAATATAATATTCTCAACATTATCATGAAAAACATTTTTCAATTTTTGAGTTAAAGTACCACTCCTGAAATTTTCTCCAAATGCAGCTGTAAAATCAAAACCATTCCTCGAGAAATACATGAACTGCCCATCTTTCATATGCAGTTGAAACCTTTCACCATCGAATTTAGTCTCCACAAAGTATATCTTATTTTCAGTAAAATCTCTTGTGAAAGTTTGTGCATCACTTCTTTTTGAGAGCATTGGTTGAAAGGACTCAAAAAGATTCAAATTTAATTCGTTTAGTTTTACTGATGGATTCCAAAGAAATTCACACACCTACAAAAATTTTTCATCATTGAAAAATTTATTTACTGATTCCAAAACTCAGCCTTCTCCAAATTGTTATTAGACCTGTAGTAGTCAACAGCATCTGGATGAAATATGTTGAGTATTTTATTATTATCAATGCCAAGCTTCAATTTTTTCAGCATTATCCTAACAATCCACTTGCTTTCCAGACTAGATAATTTTCTGAACATTTTCAACATTATTTCATCTGAAAACATAATATGAATTAATCTGGAAATTGTATCTCTAGGCACCTCTGAATACCTAATTCTGTATCTGAGGTACGATTAGCTATAAGATCAAGATCTTTATTCAATTCTAAAACAGTAATACCAGATTGCTTTCCAGAAATATACTTCCTCAAAGTTGTATGCACAATATCAGCAAAATCTATATGAATACAAGAGACATTAGATATTTTATTGGGATTGAGTAAATTTTTTTTATCATTTCCATCTCCTAAATTCAACATTTTAATAATTGCTCTGCCTATTTTAGTTTCCTTCATGTTATAAGATTTTCTCCCATGATCCAATTCAGGAACTATAAGTCTTATTCCTTGATAAAAATGTTCATAATTTGTTCTTATGTTAAAATCGGCATCGTTTCTGAATTGGGCCAATCCCTTATCCAAAATTTCCAACTTATCTTTTTGGTCGGGGTGGTTCGTACTTTTTCCAGTAAGTCACAAACAACCTGAAAATAAAGCATTTTCAATTTTCAAAACACATTGATTACAAAGCATAAATGTTTTGAAGAGAAGAAAACATTAAACATTCTATTTTGGGTCATAGATTTGAATATAAATTTTTGGGTTCTTGTTCTTCTTTTACATGTGGGTGGCTGCCGAAGCCATCTAGACATCATATACGATTCAAGGGTAGGTTGCGCCCTCTGTAAACATTGAGTTTGCTGAAACACTCCGTTAGTGCCGTTTCTTGTTTATGAATATCTTTAAGCGAGTTACTTTCCTAATATTATCTTAATTTGAATGATGGATTCATATGAAAATAGAGTGTTCCTTTCTTTAAATGAATACTTCACTTATTTGGAAGCCGTTCTAAATAGTACGAGCACCTTAGAAGATGGGTACAAATGAATTATGAAAATAGTTTTCATTTAACATTATAGGAGAAGCAATCCCAAAGGCTTTGGTCCCGTGAATTGGTGGTTTCAATCAATCAATTCGATGGGGTGACGAAAATGCCTTAAGCGTTAGGTTCTTTCGCACCATATGTTTTCACTGGCGCCAACAGATACAAACAGTAGAGGTGAGGATTTTCTTGATTTTCTATTTTCTCATTATATTGAAATAGCGAATGTAGGTAATAGTCCAACCTCTATGAACGTGATTAGAAGGGAAGTAATAGACCTCACGCTGGTTACACCATATATTGCTGATATGGTAGGAACTGATGGAGGGTTTCAAATGAACCATCCACGTCGGACCATATGGCAATAGAATCCAAAATTGAAGCAATTGCTTCGACAAATGTTGTGTGCAGGATACCCAGGAAGACCGATTGGGAACTTTATGTAGCCCATCTAAGGTCAGAACTGGAAGGTTCTGTATATAACATAAGCTCTATAGAAGAGCTTGAAAATGTTTCTGCTCACTTTGCATCATGTCTGCGAGGAGAATATGAAAGAAGCTGTCCACTCAGGAAGAAAACGATTCATATAGACGTTCCCTGGTGGAACAAACAATTAGAGAACCTCAAGATAACGGCTAGGAAAGCCTTCAACAGAGCCAAGCGAAAAGGTAGTTGGGATGCCTATCGAGTGGCTTTAACAAACTATAATGAAGAGGTCAGAAAAGCCAAAAGGCTGTCCTGGAGAAACTTCTGCGAGGGAATAGATAAGACAGCCCCCGCAGCTAGACTTCAAAAGGCAAATTAAAGATCATCATAACTCAATCGGCCAAATAAAGAAGCCATGTGGGGACTTCACAAGTGATCTTGAAGAGAGCTTGAGAGTTTTGTTAGAGAGCCACTTTCCTGACTCTAAACAGAGATTAGCACCAGCGACTCAGTCCTTGTCAGTGACTGGGAATTTCAGGGAGCTGGGAGATCATTCACACAGAAAAGGTTGAATGGGAGATAAAGACCTTACAGCCAGGGCCGCCGCCAGACATTTTGCCGCCCCGGCAAAATAAAATTTTGCCGCCCCGGAAAAATTATATTTTGCCAACTTGCTGCGATGTATGGAGTTTGGGACTCATAACAAACTCTTTCACAATTTGATGAAGGGGCAAAAAAAAATCAGAGACGAAGAAAATATAACTATAAATATGTATTATACAAAATATATATTAAATAAAAAATAACAAAAAGAAACATATATACCGGCCATCGCATATATAAAAGTGAACTAGAACCATCAGACTAGAATGTATATCGAGATTATTGACTATCTCATGTTCAATGGATATAATGGCTAGATCAGATAATCTATCTTGGGACATTGTTGATCGTGGAAAATGTGTCATTTTCAACTTTGAAAAGCTTCTCTCGCCAAAAGTATCCCAAAAGTATTTTCCATATTTAATAAAATCATTATATGACAGTTTCTTCGATACACGATACCGATAAATATAAATGCGTATGTAAAAATTATCAATCAGGCGATAAGGTATCATAATAATAATAAAATAAATTGATCGATTCAAGTACAAATGCATTTTTATAACATGTGTTAAATAAAAATGCGGAATTCTAAAAAGCATTCACATACAACAAAATATCAGGAAACAATGAAAACGCTCTCTGCTTTTGAGTGTACGAAACTAAATGAACTCATGTTAAAGGATTTTGATTATTACTAATTCTTCGTTCCAAGGCAACACAGTTTTCGTGTGTAAGGAAAATTCTAGACAATGATATACGGATCAGAATAAGGTACATGTTATTCTTACTTTTTTCGTTCTGCGATTTGACCTTATGATATTTATTTCCTGTTCTTAAACTCTAATATCTGATTAGATAAATGAAGTATTCACCTGTATCTTATAATTATTATTATAATAATATTGATATATTCCCTTACTATGACCATTATCCAATAAATTAAGAATACTAATCTGCCTCAAATTTCAGCGAGGCATATTTCCAACTCATTTAAAGGCGCCTTTTCGAATTATTGAAACGACGCTGTATAGCTTTATGAAAAATATGCGTATCTGAGGCGATCGATGAAAGACTCAAAAAAATCACCTACATCACTGTTAATAAGCAGAGAGAACTTTATACTTATTATCGTTTAAATGTGAAATCCGACGGTGAAAAAATACCGAATTATAGTATAGAACTCACCCTCAATTTTGTAGGGTCATACAGTTCGAAAATCAAAACTCCGAAGATAGATTAAAGATTTCTGTTATGTAGCACTATATAGTTTTGCAAAAATATTGAATATTGTGACGACACACTAACGAGTTGATACCCCTATTTCTCGAGTATTATAAACCCCTCCCGAATATCAAAATTTATATTTCCGAATGGCAAACTGAAAATAAGAATCATTACTGAATAATCCTAGAAACCCTTCCAAAAACTTTACAGTCCCAGCTGTTCATCAAAGGGGCCGACCGTCTTGATAATAAACTCGTAAACAAGCGAGTGTAACTAGAACCGATTTCAAGCGAATAACCAGTAATGACCGCGGTTATCTACGTCCTGCCAGCGGTTATCTACGGTTATAGTCTTCAGGGATATTCCTTGTAAATGACCTACAATGACCGAAGTCGCTTGAATGCAGTTAGTCCTAGTTGGTAATTACCAATGAGGACCAGGTTATTCGCTTGAAATCGGTTTAGGATATCAATGGTTATGGTTGACGACCTTAGAATTAATTCAGAATTAGGGTTGATAGGTTTCAGGTCGAAATTTCACAAAAACAAATTCAATAACTGCCGACGTTTCGGTTTATTTAAAACCTTCTTCAAAGGCTCTGAAAAAAGTGTGGGTATTACAATTGGTCTTACCTATTCGGCGTTACACAGTTAGTGAGAAGACAAATAACAAAAATAGAAGAAAAAGCAAAGAACAACAAAAATTACAGAGTTAATAAATAAATAAAGTAATAAATAAAATAAAACGAAAAACACAATGTCCAAAAGGGGACTACAGTCAATCTCAAAAAGAAAAAAAAAACTAAAAATTTGGCACAATTGACAAAAATCTCAGAAATCAAGAAACAGTGCAGAGCCACACACATGGAATCAGGTGAGAGAAAACTTACATTATTATTTGGTCTTGTTCGTCAGAAAAAACATTTGTTGAGGAAAGAGTGGGAACAGTCGAAAGATAATTTTAACATTTTCAAACGCATTCATTCATGAAACAGAAAGAAGTGAGGAAACAATGACGTGGAATTAACCTGTTTTCTTCGCTATCTATTACATGTGTTGTGGGACCGAACATAATAAATCATTTCTTCCTTATTTTTGAAATTAGATTGAAATATGACGTACTAAGGTTCGCAATATCAGTTCTCTTATTAACTGAATTTCTATTTCTTTTTATGGAAATCATTTCATGCAAAAGTCTCTTACTCAGAAATCGTTGAGTTCCTAAAATCTTTACGTCGTCGAACCTGAAAGAATGAAGTTGTTCATTTGTATGATCTACGAGGGCTGTTACATTTTCTTTTCTACGTGTTGGATCATGTGCATTAGTCATATCTCTCCTATGTTCTGTTAGTCTTGTCTTTAGATAGCGTCCAGTTTGTCCAATATATACCTTCTCACAGTCATATATACCAGATACCGTTATATACCAGATTCAATGTAATGACTGTGAGAAGGTATATATTGGACAAACTGGACGCTATCTAAAGACAAGACTAACAGAACATAGGAGAGATATGACTAATGCACATGATCCAACACGTAGAAAAGAAAATGTAACAGCCCTCGTAGATCATACAAATGAACAACTTCATTCTTTCAGGTTCGACGACGTAAAGATTTTAGGAACTCAACGATTTCTGAGTAAGAGACTTTTGCATGAAATAATTTCCATAAAAAGAAATAGAAATTCAGTTAATAAGAGAACTGATATTGCGAACCTTAGTACGTCATATTTCAATCTAATTTCAAAAATAAGGAAGAAATGATTTATTATGTTCGGTCCCACAACACATGTAATAGATAGCGAAGAAAACAGGTTAATTCCACGTCATTGTTTCCTCACTTCTTTCTGTTTCATGAATGAATGCGTTTGAAAATGTTAAAATTATCTTTCGACTGTTCCCACTCTTTTCTCAACAAATGTTTTTTCTGACGAACAAGACCAAATAATAATGTAAGTTTTCTCTCACCTGATTCCATGTGTGTGGCTCTGCACTGTTTCTTGATTTCTGAGATTTTTGTCAATTGTGCCAAATTTTTAGTTTTTTTTTCTTTTTGAGATTGACTGTAGTCCCCTTTTGGACATTGTGTTTTTCGTTTTATTTTATTTATTACTTTATTTATTTATTAACTCTGTAATTTTTGTTGTTCTTTGCTTTTTCTTCTATTTTTGTTATTTGTCTTCTCACTAACTGTGTAACGCCGAATAGGTAAGACCAATTGTAATACCCACACTTTTTTCAGAGCCTTTGAAGAAGGTTTTAAATAAACCGAAACGTCGGCAGTTATTGAATTTGTTTTTGTGAAATTTCGACCTGAAACCTATCAACCCCTAATTCTTTTGAATGTAACTAGGATGAGAGGCCCGTTGAGGCGTTGGCGAAATTTACAACCTAAAGGTAGGATTCCTAAGCGACGACTCTAACGACTACAGCCGCGCGGCTGCAGCCTCGCTTCCGTGGCGGCTAGAGCCGACAGGGGCATTCCTATGCCGCGACTAGAGCAGTAGAGATAGCAGTGTTGGACGTCCTGGCAGTCGCATCAGTTTTGAGTTATATGAAGAATATGTCATGAAGAAATCATACATACATATAGGAAACTATTCTCATTTGAGGCTAACATACCCAACCCTGCATGAGACTCAGCCATGTCGTCGAATGTGATCGGATTACACCTACATAACTAATTTTTTGAATTGTGTTCCAAATTATTCTGTAACTTACATGTGTTTTTTCAATGGAAAATTCATTTTAATTTGTTCTAATATCTCTGTAACTCAGATGTAGAGGGTATCCCAAATTGCTTGATTTTCGCTGTTTCTGGTACTTCTAGACTAGATAGGAAAAAACCTTGAAAGAAATCCTGGGCTCGATTTTCGTGAAAACACCAGATGTGAAAACCGTTTCACGAAATCTTCATTTGTTTTGAGGATAAAAATAATTTTGATATTTTATCGATTTCGAAATTGTGTCGTAATTTTCTCATTCTCGAAAATATCTAAAAACGACCAAAACTTTTCATAACCACTTTTCCACTCTTAATTTGTTTGTTTGATATGAGATGAAAAAGAATGCGTTCGTATTTGAAATGAAAAATTTGTTTTTTTCCACCCTTAGTACACGAGATAAAAAAAATTGGATATAGTATCTTATTTTCAGTGAAAAAGTGCCTCTAAAAAGTTTTAGGGATGGTTTCACAAAGCTTTAATTGTACGATTAAAAAACCTTACCTAAATTCGAACCAATCGAATTACTCGTTTTGAAATTTCAACGAATCGCGGTGGCTCCAATTAATTTGACGGTACAATCAAAGTTCTGTGAAGCCGACCCTATATCTTTTTCAGATATTTTCGTTAATGAAAAGGTAATGGCACATTTTCGAAATAGATAAAATATCAAAATTTAGTTATATCTAAAAAAATATGAAGATATCGTGAAACGGTTTCGACTAAAGGTGTTTTCACGAAAATCGAGCCCAGGACTCCTTTCAACGTTTTTATCTTTCTAATCTAGAAGTACCAGAAAAAGCGAAAATCAAGCAATTTGTGATAACCTGTATAGAAATTCTTGAAATATATTTATTTGAAAAAATATAGCAAATATAACGGCGTGTTTAATCATTATCAATTGATTTGAAACAATGTGTAAGTGAAAATCAATTCAATTAGTTTAACGTCGTCCATTATTTCATGAGAATAAACACGAAAACTGTTAAAACAGATCCCAAGTCGTCGCGGCTGTTACGACTCGACTGCTCATAGAGACAGTCCAGCCGCGCGACTCGGGCCGCCTCATTAGAGCCGCCTCGATCGCGCGGCTCCAGTCGCGTCATAGGAATGGGTTTCGTTTATTTACATGGGAAGCAGTATGAGTCATAGTCGCGCGGCTGCAGCCGCGCGGCTGTTGTCGCTAGAGTCGTCGCTTAGGAATCCTACCTCAACAGGGATTATTATCTGTATCTTCCATCGTTTTCGTTCTTCCAGTATATACTCTTGTATTGGTTTAATTGCATTTTTATCTGGTTATTTGTGTACACGTGTGATTTATTTGGTTGACCAGGCTCAAAAAGCCGCCCCTGAATTTGGTTGTGTTTTCGCTTTCACTTTCAATAACAGGTGGGTTCTCGATTTCCAAGGAAAAAAATCTAGTATGACGAAACTGATTTTGCCGCCCCTAGAATTTGCCGCCCCGGCAGACTGCCCGGTTTGCCGGCCCTGGCGGCGGCCCTGCTTACAGCCCTTCAAATCTGCAGGCATGGATGGTATATTCCTGGTCATGTTTCAGAAGGGTGGTGATTTCATTATACCCCAGTGGTTAGAGTTTTTCAGAGTCAGCTATATGCACGGGGCTATATATTCCAGAATTATGAAGAAAAGCAAGGGCAGCATTTATACCCAAAATGGGGTGAAGATGTTCCTCAGAACCTAAATCATATCGACCCATATGTCTTACCTCCTTTCTCCTGAAGATCATTGAGCAAACTGTTGGCAGCAACATAAGGTCATGTTTGAAGCTCCATAATAAACAGTTTGCCTATAGGGCTGGTAGATCTACCGTAGACGCACTACACCAACTCCTGGTAGAAGTGGAAGGAACTCTCAATTCAGAGGAGATTATGCTTGCAATGTTCGGGGACATTGAAGGGGCTCTTAACAATACCATACATGTCTCCATATGCACCTACCAAAAGAAAAGGCGTGGAACCCTCAACTGTGAAATGAATATCGTCAATGCTGAAAGGACGAACTGTCCCCTATCTGGGAGAAATTGAGGTGATCTCGAGTAGGGGTACTTACAACCTTACTTTGGAGCCTGGTCATTTATAGTCTCTTGGAGAGGCTCAGGCATACGCTGACGATAAAGTGGTAACTGTGAGAGGTAGGCATGAAGACACACTGAGCAGCCGAATGAAATCTGCCCTCAGTATCATTGAGAGGTGGTGTGAGGAAGAGTCAATCCCTCCAAGACAACCCTGATTCACTTCACCACAAGAAGGAATTTTAATTTGATAGCTCTCTAAATTCTCTCAACCCCTCCAGCGAGTGTAACTATTTGGGAGCCATCCTGGATAGCAAACTCAACTGGAAAAACCTTTTCCAGAGCCACGGTGGCCATGTGGGCTTGCAAGAGGCTCTTTGGAAAAACATGGGGGATGAGACCAGAAATGGTACTGTGGTTATATACTGTAGTAGTACGCCCCGTTGTCACCTATGCATCACTAAAGCATGGTGGAAAAAAGAGGTCACAACTCGCGACAAGCTCCAAAAGTTGCAGCGACTAGCTTTTGTGTTGGGGCCGCAGGAGCTATGTGTACAACTCGCAGATCAGCGCTTGAGGTTACACTTGATTTGTCTCCCCTACACCTGTATGTAAGAAAATGTAGCCTACTGGAAGCCATAAAAATATTCCTCAAAGAGAACTTCCTATCTAGAAACTGGATATTCTGAATCAACTAGACTCAAGCCTCTTGGCAAAACTATCAGATGTGATGCCAATCATATACGATTTCGAAACGGTCATTGATGACCGTCTTTGTGCAATGAGCTTCGTAAATCGTTTAGACAAAAAGTCATCCATATGGTACGCTGGTGGATCGAAAACAGAAAGGGGTACAGGTATTGGGGTACATGGACCTAAATTGAGGATATCCAAGCCCGTTGGAAGTGAACCCTCATCTGTTTCACAGGCAGAGACACTAGCTCCCTATAACTGCTTTCCTGCGCTCAAGAATCATATAGCCATGAGTCTCGGCTGACATGATAATAAACAAATTTTATTTCAAAGAATATCACAAATACAATATTAAATCACATAAGTAACGTTAACTGAAATAATCGTCAAAAAGGCAAAAAAAGAGAGCCCTACAGAAGGAACTCATCATATGAGTATGGTTCAATTGTCAAGAGGAGCATAAATACTTTTTTTTAAATGAATTGAGAGAACTGATTAATTTAATATTTCGTGGTAATTTGTTGAAAAGTTTCATGCAGTTATAAAATGTGCTATTTTCCGTGACTGTAAGTCTATGCTGAGGATAGGTAACACATATTTCTAGTAGAATAATTTGATTGTGGCTCTAAATGTTCAAACAGGGTTTTATTCTTGAAGAAATACAACAGACATTCTTGTATGTATATTGCATGAAATTTTATTGGCGGTAAATTTTCCTCTACAGGACTCCCGTGTAAAATTCTCAATGCCCGCTTTTGTAGCCTGAACACTGCATTGGAACTCCTTCCTCTTCCATAAAAAATTATACCATATCGTATCACAGACTCAATGGTAGAGTGATAAACAGCATTCAAAGCATCAACATTCAGGCACGGCCTTCTATATCCCCTGGCCCGGCGCCTCAAGCGGCAACGCCGCAAAAGACGATGTTAAGGAGGTATACTGCTTACGTGCTTAGCGTGAGAGATACGATATTCTAAACGTATCATTTCATTTCCTGATGTTGATGAATGTGTTTTCTGATGAAAATCTGAAAAAAGGGTAGAAGTATGCCCTACTCAGTCAATAAATTGAATATAAATGAAAAACAAAATTGAAATCAAACCGAATTGGTTGATGTTTTATTCAATTTATTGTCCAGCAAGAACCGCGGGGAGGAGTAGGGCCATCTCTCGCCAAAAAATGTTAACTCAAATATAACTCTCAGGGCCCGTTCCACTTGGCGATCACAACGCTCACGCTCACGACCGCTCTTTTCCCCATTCCACTTGCTTGCTAGCGCTATTATGTTAACTCAAGTGGAACGGATTATTGGGCGTTTTGGGCTGTCATGAAAGAAATGACAAGATTGGAAAAAATAGAAGTTATTCTAAACAATAAATTTAATTAAAGTGTACAACAGTTAGAAATATTATAATAAATATATATCTAAACTGTATTCTGAACGTCCATTTTCACTTTCATGCATCTATTGAGATAGGTCGTCACAGAACATCGAAATGTGTGGGTCGATTTGAGCTTGGAGTGAGCGATGATTTTGTCGCGCTCACAAAGACCGCGGTCGTTAAGTGGAACGGCTAAAGGAGCATTTTGATCGTTGTGATCGCCAAGTGGAACGGCCCCTTAATAGAATTAACTCCAATTAAATTCTCTGTATACATAACAAGATAAATTGGAATTCTCAAAAAATAACGTAACATAAATTTCAGATACATTTGAGAGATAGTTTTTATTCCCACTATCCGAATTTGCAGAAATTTCCATAGACGATGAAATTGATCTCAAATACCTCTTATTTGCAAGAATAAAAAACTTTCTCATCAAATCATAACAAGAGGCTGACTGCGAATATGAAATGAAAGACATTATGATTGTACTTAATGAGTACCTAATTTTATTTCTACTTATCTGCCTTAATTGATCGATAATGATTTCGAGTTGCCTGAGTTGGTCAAAATTTTCATTTTTTTTACGTGATAAAAATGCTTCTAATGAAGTCAAGGCATCTCTCAATAAATCTGATGCAGATTTACTGGTATTTTCATTAGAAACATTTTTATAACGAGAAAGCAAATTCGTAACTTGAGACTATCTGCTGAGAATCAAATCAGAAGGAAATATCCATTTAAGATCATTCGCAGAAATTTGGACATTTTCATGAAATATTTTGATCTGGAGACTTTTATTAATTTCTATTGAACTTTCAACGGTTAATGAAATTTCATAATTTAAAATAAAAAAATATACCGCGTTATAAAATTTTTAATTTCCCATCCAGAGATATCAATTTTAGCAGAATAATTTTCAAATAAGTCTTTAAAATCTTTGATCAAATCGGAACTCAAAAAAGCTTCTGTCTCATTATGAATCCTAGTAACAATTGCTTCCCTTCTACACTGAGGATCGGTCTTTTTTAATTGCGTTGGTTCAGTAAAATATAAGGATATTTGGAAAAATTTTTGGAATGGCGTATTCTTTCAATTTTGGAAATCTCAAAGAAATTAATTTAATGGTTCCATCTGCTTGCAAATGCTTATCGAACTTAATGATATCATCGGAGACAAAATGTTTCTCGCAAACAAAACTATTATTGCGGTAGGAATGAAATTTCGCGGTATGGCCCTCATCCATAAAAGCTTACGCTGTTCATCTTTCGGAAGTCTGAAACAACTAAAATATTCGTCATTTTTTGTAGACGGATAGTTACTTTTACAAGATGGAATACAACACGTTTTGACCATTTTTCAAAGCAGATGATCTCAAGTTAAAGTTGAATTTATAAGTTAGATACTCACGGATACTTACAAAAAATCCAATAATCCGTTATTTCAAGGCAAATCAATATCACCAACACTTTTTCTTTAAACGGTAGTCGAAAAATCACAATAGATAACCATAATTCACGTATTTTTTGACATAGATTATCGGAATAATAACCACTAAAGTAAGCGGACGCTACAAAAACGCGGCACTTATTTACCACAAGATCGGCTTGCTTCCACGATACGTCGGGTGGCTATGCCTCTGTGCAGCGTTTCCGCTCTTGGCAATAGAATAGAATAGAATAGAATAATTTATTGATCCTTTCAGATATCACAAAGATATATAGGATAGGTCAAAAAACAAAAAAGAAAAACAAATGCATACCATAAATACAAACATCAAATTAACTGATCAGAGAAATATTCTCTTGGCTCATAAAAACCCTTAGAACATAATAGCATTTTTATCTCTTTCTTAAATTGTTTCTCATTCAGTGTCTTGAAACTGTTGGGTAGATGATTATAAACGAAATTCCGGCAAATTTAGGCGAGGCCCTGTATTTTGAAGTTGAGTGCTTAGGTATATTCAATATATAGTGATGTCTAGTTCTATAGTGATGAAAGTCTGAACATTTTTCCAAGTTAGATAGATTAGATCGAACGTACAGTAAACAATTTAGGATGTAGATACACGGCAACGTTAAAATTTTAAAATTTTTGAACACTTCTCTACAAGAGTCTCTAGGTTTTAGACCAAAAATTAAACGTAAAATCTTTTTTTTGCGTGATAAATACGCGATTACTCTCCGATGATGCTCCCCAAAGGAGAACATTATAATTAAGATGACTGTACACCAGAGAGTAATACACGTTAAGGAGGGTCTCGCTAGGAAGTGACTCCTTTAATCTGTGTAATGCGTAGTAAGATTTGTTGAGAGTCTTACACAAATGATCCACATGAAAGTTCCATCTCAAGAACTTGTCAACGTGAAGACCAAGGAACTTCACACTGTCAACAGTTGTTAGATTACCGCCCAACATACTCAGCGTAGAGGATTGTCCTAATTCACGATTTTGGAATTTTATAATTTGGGTCTTATCGAGGTTCATAATGAGCGAGTTTTCGCGACACCACGCTTCGAACCGCTGAATAAGTTCCTCACAAATTCGTTCCAGTCGATCAATACTATTCGCTCGTACTGCTATAGATGTGTCATCTGCAAACAAAATTACGATAGATGCCATCAGGTATTCAGGCAAATCATTGATAAATAATAAAAAAAACAGTGGTCCCAAAACAGATCCTTGAGGAACGCCTATATTACAGTAATATCTACTGGAGGAACAATTATCATAATCAACAAATATTGATCGATCGGATAGATAACTTAAGATCCAGTTAAGGAATACTCCTCTGAAACCCATCTGATAGAGTTTATCAACGATAAATTCATGCCTTAAGCTGTCAAACGCGCGGGAGAGGTCAAAAAAAATCCCCACTACATGTTCACCCTTGTCGAGGCAAACGTGCACAAATTCAATAAACTCAGAACAGGCAGTTTGCGTTGATCTGCCCACCCTGAAACCGTGTTGATGGTTAGACAGAATAGAAAATTTCTTCAGATACTCGTACATACGCTGATAAACTATTTTTTCAAAGATTTTCGATAATGGACTCAAAATTGAGATGGGGCGATAGTTAGCTATATTATTTTCAGCTCCTTTTTTATGTACCGGTACTACTCTGGCAAGTTTCAAAATCGATGGGAAGTATCCAGAATCAATCGATTGATTGAAAGGAAAAGTTAATTGATCAGCTATGAGAGGGGCGATCGTCTTAAATATTCTGATCGAGATACCATCATGGCCTGTGCTTCCACTATTTTTTAAACATTGAATCACAGAAATGACTTCCTCAGTGGCCACTGGAAAAAAGAAGAAGTTATGGTTGACCAGTTTTTGCAACGTACAACCATCTGAGAGGACATCACCGTAATGATCACGAAGAGATCGCTCACTTATCTCCGAGAAGTATTGACCGAATGCCTCACAAACCCTTCGAGGGCAGGAAATTACGTTCCCATCCAGGCCCGGGCCTGGGGATTTAGAAGGTCGTGATTCAGGTAACGTGAGAGGATTCTAAGGCAGTAGCATGCTTGCTTGAGTTTACTGAGTATATGTATTATATGTTGATCCCACGTTAACGCGTTGTCTAGGTGAAGACCCAGAAACTTCACATTATCGGATAATTCAATTGGAAAATCGTCATTCAGTAACATGGTTCTTTGGACTTGAGATCTATTTGTCATGAAATACATTAGTCGGGTTTTTTCCTCATTGAGTTTAAGTTTATTCGTATGAAACCAGTTTTTTGAAAGCTGTAATAATGAATTGAGACTGTTTACCACGTCAGGCATTAGTTTTCCTCTAACCAAAAAATTAGTATCATCCACATACAAAATGGGATTGAAAACAGCTGGGTTGATAGACTTTATCATTTATGTAGAGTATGAATAATAGTGGTCCAGCAACACTTCCCTACATCGAGTGTCCGTAAATTAGATCGGTACGCTGTGAGATCCCTAGTTACTACAACACGTTGCCTTCTGTTGTGAAGAAACGATTGGGGCCATTTCAGGGCCGGTCCTCTGATGCCATATCTCTCAGCTTTTATGAAGATTATGTGATGGTCAAGACAATCATACGCCTTTGACAAATCGAGAAATACGCCTAGACAAATTTCATGATTTTCCAGAGCATCTACCACCCTCGACAGAAAGTCGAATATGGCAGTCTGGGTGGATTTACTTTTCAGTGATCCATGTTGGTATCTGTTGAAGGTATTATTATATTTAAGTCATGCTATTAGTCTGTAACACATAATCCTCTCATAGATTCTTGAAAAAGACAATATAAGACTTATCGGTCGATAATTGTCAACATTATTCGTATCACCCTTCTTATGTATAAGTGAAACCAAAGCAACCTTCAATGCATCCGGAAAAATGCCATAACACATTGAATTATTAATGATGAATGTAAGTGGTTCGAGGATTGATGGGGCACAATATTTCACAATAGAATTCGGAAAATTGTCTTCACCTCTGCTTCCCCATGGGAATGCCATAATGCAACAAGGTTCTACTATGGATACCAGGGCATTGGGGTATTGAAGGAAATGAAATAGCCGATTAACTTACGAAGAAAATGAATTGGTTGAGGCTTTCGCGGCCATCGTTCAATGTGACATGTTCTTTCGAGCATTTAGGCCGTCGTCGTAGATTAGTTCTCGACGTTTCGCCAGTTCGAGTGTCTGGCATCTTCAGGAGTTATATTTCAGAAGATTTTCTCACTGGACTGACCTGCCTGAGTGTGACGGGGACGCAGATTGTACTTCCTTATATAACCTCGGTCGGGGGGCTTGTTTTTTCTATGTCATTTTGGTTAGTCTCTTCTGTACCACTTTCGTCCTGTATATCTGTTTCAATCTCATTTATGACTTCTTGTGAATTCGTTTTCTCTTGAACAACCTGCATTATTCTCTGTTGATCATCATTTTTTGTAATCTGAGTTATTTCCTCGTAATCAAGCTGTGCCTCATTAAATCTGACATCTCTTGAACAGATAATTTTATTATTTTCAAAATCCCACAATCTATATCCTGATCCGCAATAACCTATATGAATACAAGGTTGAGCTCTCCTTTCAAATTTACTTTGTCTTGGCAAAATTATAGCCCAAGCCTGGCTCCCAAAAACTCTCAATTTAGATAAATCATTCTTACCATACCAACGTAGAGATGGTGTTTCTCCATTATTGGCTTCTGTAGGTGATCTGTTTATTTCATATGCTGAACATAGGACTGCTTCACCCCATAATTCTCTTGGTAGCTTTGTTTCTGCAAATTTTACTCTTACTTTGTTCATGATTGTTCGGTTCATGCGTTCTGACACACCATTTTCCTGTGGTGTATATGGCATCGTGTATTCTATCTCAATACTTTTTTGCCTACAAAAATATTTAAAATGATTTGATATGAATTCTCCACCATTGTCAACTCGTATTCGCTGTGTTTTCAATCCATGTTGTGTTTTAATTAACTTTATAAAGTCAATTATATTTTGTTCAGCCTCGTTTTTATTTTTTAATAACTTTACATTCAAAAAATGAGAATAATCATCAATCAGGACTTGAAAGTATTTATAACCTTCTGGAGTAGGTGTTTGAGAAGGACCCATAACATCAGAATGAATCAACTGACCGATTTTGGCTGTTCGTTTTTCTACTCTATAAAATGGTTTTCTAGTGCTTTTACCTTCAATACATGTACTACAAACATCTTTATCTATAGGTAAACCTAATTTACTTAAGCTATACCTATTTAAATGTCCTAATCTCTCATGCCAAATCTTTTTATCCTGATTTGTCCCTACATACAAATTCGATTTATTCCCTTCATTATTTTCTTTTCTAAAATCAACACTTAATAGAAATAAGTCATTAATTGAATTACAGTAAAAATTAGATCCATTCTTACTCAACAAAGCCTGCTTTTTGCCTTGCCATCAGTTATCAAATATAATATTGAAATTTTGATCTAATAATTTGGATACAGAAATCAAATTATGTGACAAACCTGGTACAATCAAAGCAACTATTTTGATATCTTTACCCTGACATACACCTCTCAACGTTCCCTTTCTGTTGACATATAAAATCTGGCTGTCTGTTGCTGTTCTAATCTTAACCATTTCAACATCTTCAATTTCTGACATGAATTTTTCCATTTCCCCCATTACCATATGCTGTGTGCATCCAGAATCCAACACAAAATCATTTACACTTCTCTTAGATTGCTTTGTGTTACTGCTTGAAACGATGAATGAAATCTCCTGCTTGTTTGTATCTGTTGATTCTTCTTGGTTTGAAAAATTTGCTTGTCTTCTTTGAGTGTAATTTCTTCCTCTTGGTCCACCTCTGCTACGTCTAGGATAGCTCTTCTTTAAATTATTCAACATCTCTTGAGCCGTTGCAGCATCTTTAATATATTCCAAATGCTTATCAGTGATACATTGTACTATAATGCATCTAGCTTTTGTATCATTTTTTTTGATATTCAGTCTTGTCATCAGCTGACAAGTTGTCAAGTTGTTCCTTTTTCATATCTAAGACACTTTTGACACCTTCATTTTCCAAAATAATTTCCACTCTGAATCTCCAATTACTATAATTGTTGTTTGTGAGTTGTGGAAAAGGTATAATTGATGCCGTCGACATTTCTTCTAATTCCTTCTTCTTTCTTCTAGAACCTTCTTGAAGTTTTTTTTTTATTTTAAATTTGATCAATGCTCTTGAATTTATTCAGACTCAATAACTCTTATGCCTCTGGGCCCATAACCTATTAAAGTATATGGTTGGGGGAGTTGAAGAGTTATGAAGAACTTTTAAAATAACGTATATTTCTTCTCTTCAACATTCATCATAACAAACATACGTAACTATATCAACACACTTATTTTTTATATCATTGCCTACTAATACTAATACCAAACATAAAACACCATAGAATAATTCATATTTCAACACAAATGTCAGCACAATAGGTTCTCCAACATACAACCTAACAAAACATCTTGTCACAATCCTACAGCCACACGTCGGAAAAACAACTTCGTACATAAGAGACTCCGCTCACTTCATAGAGAAGATCAAAAATACCGAAGTCGACACCAATGATATTCTGGTCAGTTTCGATGTGGTTTCACTGTTCACAAAAGTCCCACTGAATGAAGCAGTGGTAGAGATAGAACAGAAATTTCAAAGGGACACAGCGAGCTGTTTAAAATATGCCTTACATCATCCTATTTCACCTTCAACCAGGAAATATACGAACAAACCGATGGAATATCAATGGGTAATCCACTGGCCCCAGTGGTAGCGAACAACTTCATGGAGAAATTAGAAGAGAAAACTCTGAATACCGCACCTCTCAAACCGAAAGTATGGTTTCGATATATAGATGACACATTCGTCATATGGAGTCATGGAAGAGAAAAGCTCAATGAATTTCTGACACACATAAATAACATGCACCCAAGTATACAGTTCACAATGGAATTAGAAGACCAAAACAGAAATTTGGCTTTCCTTGATGTACTTGTCACACGGAAGGAAACTACTCTAGGACACACTGTATACCGAAAACCTACACACACCGACAGATATCTACACAACACCTCAAATCATCATCCATGCCAACGTAAAGGGATAATCAAAACGCTAGTCGACAGAGCGAGAAGAATTTGTGAGCCAGAACAACTAGCAACCGAGTTAGAACACTTGAAGCGCGCTCTCATGGCTAACGGCTACACGAAAAACGACATCGATAGATACATCAAACAAAGGCCTGAACACAACAACGACAATGTATCACGTCGCCAAGAATCGGAAACAAAAGCATTCTTGCCAGAGACAATCGAGACGATCAACTCCCGGCCTAATTTTGTCCGAAGTTAAGAATTTATTCGCATCTCTGTCTGTTCCGTGAGAATTGTATAAGTCTATCCTTGTTTAAAAGTTTGCGATATCAATTTTCAGGTGGCGCTCCCACCGCATGCGCTTTACAATCCTAATCCCTAACCCCACTTTAAAACATAATCAACAAAATTTGAAAATGTATAAATTTCTTCCCATTTCACTAGTGGTTCCTTTAGTGTCCAGGTTGAAATTCAGAGAGTGTAAAATATTTTATCTCCATCATGGCGACTAAAAAGTGTATAATATGTGGAGCTTCTGAGTCTGAGGTTCTGAAATTGTTTTGTTTTCCATACAATCCCGAAAGGTAAGTTGTTTTTTATTTGATACGTGTTTTGAATTTAAAATATATTCAGCCACCTGAGTCTTTTCTGAAAATTCTCTTGCAGGAAGCAGTTATGGATGCAAACTCTTGGAGTTAAAAACATACGAAAGCAACACAGAATTTGTAGTAAGCATTTCAGTAGAGAATCTTTCACAAATGAAAGTTTGATGAAACTGAATAGAAGTGCTATTCCCATGCCTTGGGTCAACCCTGCCTTTCCAGGTATTGTTTTATATAATTTCACAATTAGATAGCTATTTTGTCCCCAATTCATTTTTTGAGTTTCATTCTAATTGTTTGTTAATTAATTTCAGAAAATGAGGAAGGAAGTCACGATCCCCCAGATGTAGAGATGCATGAAGATGCATCAATGTCATTATCAGGTATTGTATTAACTTTAATAAAATATCAATTTCATGCATGAGTGTTAAATTCATTGAATTATGTAATAATAACGCTATTATTCTAATTGTATGTTAATTCATTTCAGAAAATGAGGAGGGAACTCATGATAACTCAAATGTAGAGTTTCACGTTGATGCATCTTTTCCATCATCAGGTATTGTTTTTTCTCCTAATAGAAATTATTTTATTAAATAATTCAGTTAGACAAATTTTGTCTCGATTCTCCAATTAATCAGAATACATGTTCTAATTTTTGCCATGATATGTTTGCTGAAAAACTTATTTGTTGATTTTCAGAAATCAATGAACCCATTGCAAGCTGTTCATTGCCTCAAACACCAAAATCTGGGAGATCTCGGATGTTCAGAAACATTGAAAATATGTCCTTATCACATTCTTCCCCAAGGAAGAAGAAATTGGTTGAAATCATAAGAAAAAAAGAGGATCAATTGAGGAAAGTGAAGGCTTTGTGCAGATCAAAAGTTTCTATAGAGAGCATAACAAAATTATCTAAATCTAAATTAGTACATAGTATCTTCAAAGATGTTCCTTCCATGACGGCGAATTTTATGATAGCCCAAATTAAAAACTACAGTGTCAAAAACGTGCAAGGAAGAAGATGGACCCTGGAAGATAAAATAATTGCATTATCACTTTTCAAGAGGAGTCCACGATGTTATAATCTCTTGAGAAAATTCGCCTCCCTACCCAGCAAAAATACAATTATGGCTCTATTGCGACGGGTACCATTCAAAATTGGAATCAATGAGAACATCTTCGAACAAATCGATACAAATCTTCGCAAGGCGAGGAAAGATGCTGTGTGCTCCTTTTCGACGAGATGGACATCAAAGAAGGTGTTCAATACGATGTTGGGGAAGATAAAATTTTCGGTTTTGAAGATTTTGGTGGTGCCAACTGCAGTAATCGTTTCGCAAGTAAAGCCTTGGTTTTTATGTTGGTAGGGTTGGCGAAAAATTGGAAGCAACCAGTGGCATATTTCTTCAGCCACAAGGGTTGCAATGCAGGTGAATTAAAAGACTGTTTGTTAAGGGTACTCTTTGCAGCAAAGCATATAGCTAAAGTGGATGTTGTTGCTACAATTTGTGACATGGGCCCTAGCAATGTCAGGTGCGTAAGAGATCTTGGTGCTACCATGGAGGCACCTTTTTTTTTCTTTGAAGAGAAGAAAGTATTTTGTATGTTCGATCCACCGCATTTGTTGAAATGCACCTATTCCTTACTTCGGAAGCATAATGTGTGCATTTCAATGAAAGTTGGTGAATCCATTGTGCAGAAAATGGCAAAATTCGAGCACATTGTTAAAGCTTATAAAGTAGATAAAGAAAAACCACTAGGGTTCCAAATGTTGTATAAACTAAGCAGCATATACCTGAGACCTGTCTTGCAGTATGCAATGAAATGCATATAGCTGCCAAAGTTCTGAGTCATTCTACTGCAGCTTGCATATTCTCGCTTATCAGTGGAGGTAATATATTTCATCAACCTAACTCTATGAACCTAATGATTTGTATTTTTCTTTTCAGGGCATCTGGACTCTGAGGCTATTGGTACTGCAACATTTGTAACAAAAGTGGACGAACTATTCGATAGTTTCAATGGTAAAGCAGATGTTGGTCCTCGTGGAAAAAAGTTAAAAGGACTTTTACAATCAGGCTCCCCACATATGCGATATTGGAAGAATGAGTATGAAAATATAAAGAATTGGCAATTTATGAGATATACTAAGAGTGGCACCATCAGAAAATCTATGCCTCCTTCCCAAACAGGTTGGCTCCAATCAATAAATGCAATTCGCTGGATCTGGAAATATTTAAGGAATATTGGTTTCATATCCCTGAAGCCCAGATCTTTAAATCAAGACCCTCTGGAGAACCTGTTTGGACAAATAAGGAATGGTTGTGGATGTAATGATAATCCAACAATGCAGCAATTTATTGGATCTCTGAAAACACAACTTCTCAATGGTTTGGTTAACCAATCTTTTCGAGGGGGAAATTGTGAAAATGATGAAAACTCACTTTTATGTAGTTTGAAATCATTGATCAACTTTCCTCCAGAGACTGCGGTAAGAGGAGTACGTGAAGAGACTTGTACGAGCAATACGCTTCCTCAGTTTCAGACATCATCTGAGCAACTGATGGCAGACATTGCGAGTGAAGTTTCTTCTGGAAGCCCTAGGGTTTTATCAGTAGCATATGTGGCTGGAGCGATTCTGAAAGTCGTTAAAAAGCACATATGTTGTGCCTTATGCGATAATTTGATCATTTCATCCTCTTTAGAACCTCATAATTTATTCATCATGAATAAGGAATGGTCCGATGAAATATCCCTTTTAACATACCCAAGTCAGAGTTACAGTGTTGCTATAGGATGTGGAATTACAAGGTTGGAGGAATTTTTGAATGACTCTCCCTCACATACAAAAGCATCAGTAACCGCACTAAGAGTACTTGAATCAGACATAAGTTTTGAGAATTTAGGATGTCCTGATCATAAGAATCGTATAAGGGACATTACGCTTGCTGCTATATGTAGGATTGGCATTCCCTGGTGGTGCAAAAAGAAAAATGAAGAATTGAAGTCAGAAGCCAAGAAAAAGGGATTTGAAAGAAAAATGAAAAAAATACGTCACCAATGATTGATTCTTGATGAAGTCGAGGGCCTGGCAGTGAGAAGGAATTATTGGTGATATCAGGGAGCTGATATGCTGCGCCTAGTTATGGGAAATTTTCATGCTCATTTCTAAAAATGCATAAATGGATGCCATTTTCCAAATTGAATATATTGTAAATATTATTACGTTCAATTTCTGTATTACCGATATACCAAAATATATGTATATATTTTTCTATATAATATACTTGTCCTTGTGAATTTAATAAATGAAGTCTTTGAAATATTTTTTTTTAATAAAATTCAAAAAAATGATGAACTTTGCACGTGAGGAACACCTTTCACTTTTTATATTCAAGATATTTTTTGTATAATTCGAAATTGCGAGCGCCTTGAATATCAAAAGTGAAAGATGTTCCTCATGTTTGCAATTTACGAAATATTTAAAATTACAATATAGAAGGACGGAGATTCAAATTTCCCGCCACTCCTCCTGAATCGACTCCAGTGCCATCTATAAAGTGACGAAGTAAAGTTAGAAAGAGATGAGAAATAACTTCGGACATCAAATTAGTTCCTAGTTGATCGTCTCGGTTGTCTCTGATTCTTGCCGTTTATCCCACGGGTGACAGATAGAATCGGACGAATTCTGGGGAAACATAACATTAAGACAGTATTCAAACCGTCGAAGAAGATCAAGGACCATCTCAACTCCCCAAAGGACAGAAGGGATGCACTCAGTACACCAGGTGTATACCGAATTCCGTGCAGCTGTGGAAGTGTATACATCGGTACAACGAAGCGATCCATCAATACGAGGATCAAGGAACACAAGGCCAATTGTAGACTGGGTCATTCAGAGAAATCCGCCGTCGCAGAGCACACACTGAACAACACGAATCATGCAATAGAATTCGACAAAACCCAAGTGTTGTGCACCACTACCGCATACTACCCTAGGCTCTACAGGGAAGCAATCGAAATTCATAAACACCCAACGAATTTCAATAAATCGGAGGAATCTTTGAAAATCAATAGAACATGGGTGCCAGTACTCAAAAACACAAAACCACTTCCCTATAATAATAACCGGGTTCATGAAGTGAATGAAGATCGGGAACCGGTTGTGAACCGGTCGGACACCGGTGCGCGTTCGTTGTCGGGGCGAGACCGGTCAAGCGCAGCCACGCCCCCCGACCGAGGTTATATAAGGAAGTACAATCTGCGTCCCCGTCACACTCAGGCAGTTCAGTCCAGTGAGAAAATCTCCTGAAATATAACTCCTGAAGATGCCAGACACTCGAACTGGCGAAACGTCCAGAACTAATCTACGACGACGGCCTAAATGCTCGAAAGAACATGTCACATTACGAAGAAAACATCAAGACTTGGCCTGTTGGACCTGGACCTTTCTGTGGGCTGGGAAAGGACCAATATAAGAAAGCGGTGCATAAGACAACGCTCTGGAGAAATAGTCCTAGACTTGCGCAAGCAAAAAAATTTGTGGAATTCTCGCCGAAGCTCATAAAATGAAGCTGCCACGAGCTGAGCTTGGACACTGCCGATACAAATATCTTTTGTATCGCATGGGAAAATCAGCGGATTAAATTTGCAGACTATGTGGATCAGAGGGAGAAACGGCTGAACATATGGTATGCAAGTGTCCGAAGCTGGCGGAACTAAGAACCATTCACATGGGGAAGTCGGTTCTGGATCCTCATGAGGTAACAGCTAAAGCTCCTAAGGATGTCGTTAGATTTATCAAAGCCATCGACGGTCTTCATGGGATTTAAATGAACAAGTTGGGTATAGAACAAAAGATCCTTGCGATCGAAGTTCCCAGAAGACTAAACCCAGCCACAACGACCCCTGTTCAGAATAATAATAATGGGTCTTTCGGAAACTGACGAGTGTGGATTCTGTGGGGAGGAGGAAGAAACTTCTATTAACCTAGCCCCGGAATGATTCGCCATCGTAAGCTGAAGGAAACAATGCCTTAGTCTAGAAACATGTAGGAGTGAGAAATTAGCCTCGCTGAGGCCTTGCTAGATATTGGGTTTCCTTAGATCTCTGGAACTGGGTAAAGGGTGTAGTGAGAACAGCTTCATCAGATGGCACATAGACCATAAGGTCGCAGTGGACTGTAACCCTTTAAAACTTACTGACTAATTCATCTTAACTCATTTGAAGAAGTGCCCTGCATTCTATAAAAAATTTAGAATTTTTAACTAAATACTTTTTTGTGCTTATGAACTACGATTAAACTAATTTCGACAATTCCAGGATTTGATTTCAGCTGATGGGAATTTCCATATCCCTGATATACGTCTGCATTTAAAATTGAAGGCTTCAAAAAATTGAATGTTTGTGAAAATACATAGGTGAAAAATATTCATGAAGATATTAAAATTCAAATCATTTAATCTATGGAAAAATTTATAATTTACATTACATGTGTATAAGGATGTATGTTTCAACTATGACCATTAAATTTATCAAAACTCAAATTATATGGAAATCTCAAAGTAGTTCACACAATAGAAGAATCTCGGCGACACATTTGCTCAAGAACTAAGGTACTTAAATGAATGAATTATTTGATATACATATTTCATAAACATTACCATAAAAATTGAACAATGCTCTGAAATGTATTCAAGCTTTGTATGTACATTATATACATCATTCCCACTGTCTTGAATTCACATATTATATACCCCATATTTGCCTTTTTTCACTTAATTTTTTTTTCAAATAATTTTACAGAGGATAAATATCGAGCTTGAAGTCCCATGAAGATAGAAACTTCACTTTTCGCTCTCCATGCATAAATATCAAACAAGAGATAAATCATTTTCGAATACTACATACTTTAAAATCTGCAAACAGTTTAACTACTCAAACATTTTTTGTATTGGAATTAGCAAGTAGGTTGAACCTAGTGCCTTTAAAGATAGAGCTCAATATGTAAACATACATAACGATAATATGATTGTCCAACATAAAGGTTATACATGAAATGATTATATTATGTAAAAATCTCATATGTTATAAACTCAATCATGAGTTATGAATAAAAATAAGATATCCCTTGACTTCTAGATCAAACGTCTACAATTCTATAGGAAGATTTTCATGTTATGTGTACATTATATCAGAGAAACTATTCAGAACATTATGCTTTGTACTATATAAACAATTCAGATGCTCGAAGGAGAAAAAAAGAATGATTAATAGCACAATTAAATTATTATGGTACTGTAATTGCAGACGCTTGAGAAGGATATAAATTATATTGTCATAACCAAATGAGCAAAACATGCATAACAATATTTTAATTATCGAAATTAAAAATGTTCTTGAAAACCCTACTGATAAAAGAGAAAGGTATTTCATGAGTATTGCTCAAATACAAACAATCGAATTTCAAAAACATTTTACAATTTAGAATATTATTTTTCAACAAAAAATATGCAGATACATTGATTCTGCATTCTGAATATAATTATCAACATTTATACATGCAGACACTGAGGAAAATAAATATGAAAAGGCTAAAAAATTGCAAAAGTAAATACCTTACAAAATATTTCACAATATAATATGAATGAAAGTTTGACCTACTAACATTTTGTATTTTTCTTTCAATCATTTTACAAAGGCCATCGAAGTTTGATTCTGTACTAAAATACTGTAACAACAACAAATATTTAGAACTGATCAATGAACAAAAAACACAACTGAATGAATTGAAAATTTGCACAGAACAAATAGTACGTTAATTTGTTATCCTATTCAACACAAATCCCAGTTAATGGAAGTTGTATTCATTATTAGACTAGACATGAAAGATGGAATTGGTTCATTAGCAGACCGAACAATTGGGTTTATCATGCATATTTCCATCTGCTTTTTCTATTTCCAGTAGAAGTTTGTGAAAAACATCTGATACAGCCTAAAAAATTAATTATTTATTAACAGAGAAAAGTGAAACAGAAGGTGTTATTGCTTACCTCATTTTGTTTTGCCGATGTTTCAAGAAAAATAGCCTTCATGTCTTCAGCTAATCGTTTACCTTCATCAGTGGGAATCATCCTTTCCATGTGTAAATCTGTCTTATTTCCAACCAATATAATCGGTACCCTAGGAACGAAAATTTTAAATTAATATATAAAATTAAAGATGATTAACAATGAAAATGAAACTCTTGATACTTCCATAATATTTTTCTCAGGAAATTACTTTTGATACAAATTTAAAGTAAAGGAATAGGATAAATCTATTTGGATAGGACAATTAAAAGTCATTCACATTGAAGTCTGATGAAGCAGATATAATGAAACTGACATTATCCTATTTCTGAAAGAGAATTCTGAATAATTTACCCCATGAATGAGATCAAAAATGCTCGGGTTTCAGTGCCAAAAGAACAATGAAAGCTAACATTTCTCCAGGAATAGAGTGGGAAACAAGAAGGTCAAGAAGAGTTAGACCAGAAAAAAGCTCTCTTAAAAAAGCCAAAATCATCTAGTAAAGAGCTTTTCACTTGTTTTTGCAACAGTTGTTTCGAAACAAGAATGTCCAACTCAAAAATTCAAAGCAATGCTCCTGTTGAAACTTTTCAAAGTAGTATCCAGATTCCAATAAACAGATATTTGGATTGCTCATAGCGGTACAACAGTTCAACTTCATGTTATTGTTAGAATCTGCAAATATATGAACCCACAACATTGATGTTAAACTGTTTGTGAATGATGCTACATTTACCAGACGTCAGAAGAAACCTCTTTTCGATCACTATCACAACAACTGTGAAAAAAGGCATGCGCTGATTGGACAGGAAAGAATGATAAAGACTTCAAGAAAAGCATTGTTGTGAAGTCAGGAGATTATGAACTGTTGTTAAAATTCATATAATGCAGTCTCATACAGCATCTTCACATCTAGAACTTTGGCTTTAAGTCTAATCAAAATCATTATCTTAGTTTTGTTGTATTTCATTAGTGCAGACATGTACAAATTTGTAATAGTATCTGCTACGCCTTCTGGGTACCTCAGAAGCGACTCAAAGCTGGTGGGAGAACAGTGCCAAGTACTTCCTCATACAAAAAGGAAAATTTAACAAACACTGATACTCATTCTTTCCAAGAGAAAGAGGTTCCGTTTCATGCAATATGTATTTTATTTTTAGTTCCACAACACTCCCAGGAAATATACATAAATTGAGTCATTAAAAAATGATTATTATAAATATTATTACTTGTTCCAACGAAATCACTCTTTGTTCAATTAGCGTTCAATGAAAATGGCTATCCTGGGATAGCAGTCTTTTTTTTTGCAGCAACAAAAAATTAAGAAATTAATGGAGTATGAATCACACTGAAGATAGGTGTTGTGCTCAAACTGGAATGTAAATTTAAAAAAATCAGTTTAGAATCTGCATTTGATGTGTTTGAATTTCTTGCCTTTTCCCTCATAGATCAATAAAAATTTTCATGAATGTTAGAACTAAAAACATAATTTCCCTGAACTATGTCAATAGCCCAATTAATCATCCTATAATTAATCCATTATTCAACATCAACAGAACATTAGATTCTAACAATATATTAGGAGTTCTGAAATGGAATCTTTATAGTATGTTATACCTGCGTATAAATCAAACTCCAAAACTGAACAATACTTACGTTACTTTGCCAGTGATGTCCAACAATTTGTCATAAATGGATTTCACTACTTCGAAAGACTTCAAGTTAGTTATACTATATACAAGTACGTAGCCATGAACATCTATGCTGTATTGTGAAGGAAAAATTGAATATTCATCTTGTCCAGCAGTGTCAACTAATTTGAGTTCATAGTCTTGGGAATTCAATCGTGTAGATTTTGTGAAAGCTGGAAATTTAATACATTCATCAAATGACATTCCACAAGAACACTAAAACTTACTGTTTTCGATTGTGGGGTCATAGGAATCAACGAATTGACCTTCTACGAATTGAATACTAAGGGAAGACTTCCCTGAAAATGAAGTATTAGAATTTTCTATCTATTAAATATGTGATCAAATTCCATACCAACTGATCTATAACCCATAACAGCTATTTTGCGTTGTTTAAAAGGCATTTTTAAGATTCAACTTGTTACAAACTGACACGACCTTCTTCCAATTCTTGCTCACAGTAATTCCCATAAATGAAACGAGGAACCAGACACGAATTACAAACATGCACAATTAAACCAAAATATTGAGTCTTCAACAAAACATTTCTGATTTTTCTTTTAGAACAAGTTAATTACCGATTATCCACAAAAGATTTATGATAGCAAGCATAGAAGGTTATTGACAATATTCAACAACGTGATTCTGTGATTCTCTGAACTAATTCCCAAGAATTGACTTATTCCAAACTTTTCCAGTGAATTGAATTGCAGAAAATACAAAAGCCGTATATTCTAAAATCGATGAACACTGTTCTTATGACGATATTTCCGAGTGAAATTCATTCATCGACGGGGGTGCTATTCTCAACTCAACTCAAACGTTCCTTGTTCGTTGTCGTAGCGAAATATATTATAAAATATATATACTGGGTGTTTCACGAATGACTGTACAGGCTTTCAATGCAGATGCAGGACATTATGGGGAGTCTGAATCAGTGTTATAAATAGGTCCTTACTATATTCGTTTGAAAGATACTGGATATTTTATGTATTTTATCAAAATCTTTCAATCGACATCTCTTGAACGGCTCAATGGATTTTCATGAAAATTTCAATAAACGGTTATGGGACAGGATAATATTCGCTCATAAAAAGGTTTGTCTAGCGTAGGTCCGGACTGAGAAAATTAAATTTTGCATTTCACATCTCCTGAAACTTCCTGTACATCAAATTTTCCAAAAGTGGAATTCTTCTCATAATATACACTAAATAACCTTTTAAACAAGCCTATTTCCAATAATTGTCCACTTCTTATTCCTATCTTGTGTTTTGTGTATCATCGAATATCGGGAATTTACTATTTTTAATTAACACAGACCTGTGATTCTCCGAAATATGAGTTAATTCTTTTTAAGTAAACGAAATTTCTGAATTGACTTTGTTCAGTTCTAAAATTTAAATTTTGAGGGGACATTTCCGAAAATATCAGTAATTTGAGAATCGAAGTCGTATTTAGAGACGAAGTAAACGTACCCATTTCTAATTTCAAGTGGATATTAGGTGACAGGTATATATGTGACTTTTTTTCCTCTTTTGATGTTCACCTACTTTATTCGCTTCAGAAAGTAAAACAATTTTCATTCTGATTGTAATCTTGTGGAACTCAATACAACAGCTAACTCCTCGTGGTGAGTTCTGGATTATTTGCTATAAAATATTAAGAAATTATTCGCAGATAAACGAAATGCTGTTTTGTTTCCTCCCTACAGTTCTTTATTTAATTGTGAATTGAAATAAAGTCGAATTTATATCGAAAACTGTGCGAATTGCACAAGAAAAACGTATACTTTCTATAACCGATTTCAAGCGAATAACCAGTAATGACCGCGGTTATCTACGGTCCTGCCTGCGGTTATAGCCTTCAGGGATATTCCTTGTATCATGATTATAACCTACAATGACCGAAGTCGCTTGAATGCAGTTGGTCCTAGTTGAGGACCAGTTTATTCGCTTGAAATCGGTTTATATCATTGACCTATTATACTATGGACTCCTTGTCACGTGACTTTTTAGAAGAAATCCGAGGCAATCTCCATAAGAGAAAGAAAGACTCATACAGTTCCCATGAAACGAACAGAGAGGATCCAACTTAGGGCGCTGTCAAAAGCACGTGTTGGAAACAAAACAATGTTGTTATATAAACACCATGATATTGTCATAGTTTTGTGATTAATACTGAATGAAACTAGTTTATTTTTTTGCAAAAATTATTTCAGCAGATATCCTAGATTAAAAATATAAAATTTGGGCGAATTCCGTTAAATATTTCTGAAGTTGAGTTTGATCTCGGAAATGTTTAAAAGTCACAGGAGTCTTATTGAGGAATGTTGATTTTTTCTCTGGTTCCCAATCCGTTAGAGTAAATATTGGTTTAAGTGTCAGAAAAGAGAATAATCATGCTAGGTTTTTTATGAAATTTGTAAATGCAAGAATTTCCATGGTGTTGGAATTCAGAGTAAGTATTCAAAAGGGGAATTCTATACCATTGTCGAATTTGATGAAAGAAAACACTGTATAATAGGTCAATGGTTTATATCTACGCGTGCCACTAGACACGTTGCTGGTTGCTGGTCTAACCTTCCGGCCTGTTAGTAGCAGGGTTGCCAATTCAGCATTTTCAATGCTAAATTTGGCATATTTGGTTCATGTTTAGCATATATTTTCAGCGTTTAGCGAATCCAACTACCGTTGAGGGCGCTGTAAATACTTGTTTTCTAGGTTCGAAATTTAGCCACCAACCTGAGTGGCGCTAGGGGATTGGTTTGTAAATTTTTAAATGACAACGGAATATTTATATGATTTTGTGTAATAAATGAATAGATTTTCATTTTGAGAATGATTTAAAGGCTATTTAAGGTGGTGGCGTGTGTTAATGGATTTCTGATTGTACATTAAGTGTAGCGAATTCAGGAATACAATTCGTTTTCACAACGAATGATGAAAAAATTGTATGCACAGATATTTAAATTACTTGGAAGAACAATCATTTCGATCAAATGAATATGTATAAGACTTTTCGGGAGTACACTAATGTCGTAAAATAACATGATAGGAAATACTTCCTAGATCCATGAGATCCGTTAATGAATGGTATTACCTCCAAGTGATATCCAATTGAAGCAGAATCATTCGTGCTGCACCCAGGTTCAGATGCATCTGTTGAATTTGGAAACCTACGACTTCATTGTTATTAAAGTTTATCCGAATCATTTTTGAAAGCGAGTGTTTCATTTTATCAAAATTACGAACAACATTTGATTGAGAACATTTCATTTAATCATTTCTTTAATCATATGTTACAAAATGAATAAAGTATTCTGAAATTTTTTATAGTCTTTATTTGTGTTCAAGTGGTTTCAAAATGGAAATTGTACATATCGTTCATCACACAATATTAAGATAACAATCGAATATAGATAGAATGTTTGTTTACATTGGAAAATTTGCCAGAGATGATACCAAAAAGTCAGGAGAGATGTATGTAATTGCAAAAATAAATATACAAGAACCCTTCGGAAATTCATACAATATTTAAAAAATTTTACTTGTTTGAAAACTTATTTAGAGCCAAACCAGTTCAAGAGTTCAATTCTTTCTCATTTTTAATGGCGTTAGCAAAATTTCACATCAAATCACCAGTGTTCACTTAAATCCCGTCGTCTTCAGATACTTTTCAAATCTCACAGGTTGCATGTTGGGGGTGCCAAATTTAAGGGGCGCAGGAATGTAGGGGAGTATGAACGGTGGAAAAAATATCGCACAACGTTAAAAATTGTAATAAAAATGGGATTTTTAAAAATTTCTTGTTAACATTTTGACTTTTGAGTTATTTATTTTATTTGATACGAACATTTATAAGCTTTCTATACCAGAACTGAGAGTGAGTGGTGTTTTGCATTGTGTATTTCTTCTACAAAATGCAATACAAATTCCACTACTTGCACAAAATCTTCGTCTTCATTGACTTCCGAGAATATTACGCAGTTGCGAATTCATTTAATTAACATTATATTTTAATAATAATTATATAATAATACTATTGTTTACTTCAGTTGACTCATATCATAATTCAAAATTTACGAGACACCAAACAATAATTCAAAACATGAAACATAACCTCAATTTGATGTGACGTTTCATCTGAAACAGCTTGAGCCGTAGATAACTGGGCTTGAGCGGCCGAATTCGAAGGCTCAACTTGAGGGTTAGTTTGAGGGCAGTTCAGAGTTGAGCTCGCACTGTACAACGGATTTATCGAATTTAAGTAGGGTTCAGTCTTGAGCTCGGTTCTTGAGCTCTTGAGCTCGGATTGTACAACCGGGCCTAAAGGAGCATTTTGAGCGTTGTGATCGCCAAGTGGAACGAGCCCCAAACCACTTTTCACACAACAAATTATCGTTAGGAAATCTGAAGAAGTTGAGATTCCGATTCAAGGAATGTCCTCTCTTACACAAAAAGCATTTCATCCCCATGTTTCTCAAAATTTTACTTTTTCCTGTAACAAATACTATTGATTACAAGGATATACTGTAATGCAATCCTTTGAAATAATTATTCGCTTGCTTGTTGATAATGCGATAAGGATCTTATTCTTTATCTTGTTCACTTTGTAAACAATATGAACACAATGGCTGACGAAATTAATTTCAATACCGCTCTGTACAGAAATGATCGATGCGCTTGGTGGCCAAGCTCCTATTGGTCGAACAATGTTGCTTCAGAAAATTGCAGGAGTGATATAACTTTTTATATTTCTAAACTGTGGTTTTTACCAGTTTTTACTTTGTTATCTGTGTTTGCCGTTGCAAGAATGATGTCCGAAAAGTTTAATGAATGTTTTCAACAATGTGCTGATTTACTGCCAAGTATGGAAAATAAAGAAGAATTTGAAGTGACTAAACCGTCTAAAAATAAGATCCTAGTCATAGACAGTGGCGTAACAAGACCTCAATTATATGTGGGCGAGATAAAATTTGCGAGGTCCCTTCATGAAAGAAGGTTTTCATAACAAACAATCGAAATTGTCTAACATTCAATAAAATATATGTGACGAATTATGAATATTCCTGAAAACTTTATTTGGGTTTTCTCTCCTATCAATCTCTGAAACAAGAAACAATTAGAAATTTTTTTTAAATAATAGAAGTGATTTGAGCACTAATTTGTCAGGGGCCAAAACTTTACAAGAAAAAATTGTTGCCTAACAATGAACAAAAAGAAAACACTTTGAACTCTGAAGCGTAACGTTTCGGAGTCTAAATCAGACTCCTTCGTCAGACAATTTCTATTTTTCATATAACTTCGTAGAATCGTGACAATATTTTGATTTTTCAATTGAAAAATAAAGTTTTCAGGAATATGCAAAGACCTCCCAAACAATATTTCAATAGATATACGAATTATGAAGTAAAAATCAAATAAAAATTGCCGGCTTCTAGCCTCACTTAACTGCTTAATTATAATCATAATCCAGCTGGGATGTTAAATCAGTTTCGATAGAGAGGATTGCCAAAGCAGAAAGTCTTTCCTGATACATTGTATTTCGCAGATTTTTTTTTACCAGCTTTCATTTTGAGGAACTTTTTTCATCAGATGCTGTACTCACCGGTATGGCCAATAAAATTCGAATGGATAAACTTCTTGCATGCTTTTTTTTTGCTATATATTGAAAAAGCTGTCTCACATCTTCAATGAAGACTGTACATTTGTTCAGGGTATTCCAAATTGCTGGATTTTGGCTGTTTCTGGTACTAGATAGATAAAAACGTTGAAAGGAGTCTTGGGCTCGAATTTCGTGAACACACCAGTAGTGGAAACCGCTTCACCATATTTTTATTTGATTCGAAGATGTGCCATAATTTTTTTTCCAAAATATCTGAAAACGATTAAAACTTTCTACAAGCACTTTTTTACTGGGACTAAGACACTTTTTAAAATTTTCATCTCTATTTTTTTTTATGATATGAGATGAAAAAATGCGTTCGTTTTTAAAAGGAAAAAGTTATTTTTCCACCCTTAATTGTAGACGGGACAAAAAATGAATATAGTGTATTATTTCCTGTGAAAATAGCCTATAAAAACTTCAATCGTTGTCACATATTTTCGTAAATAAAAAAGATATGGCACACTCTCGAAATCGATCGAATATCAAAATTTAGTTATATCCTAAAAATATAGATATCGCGAAACGGTTTCCATTTATAGTGTTTTCGCGAAAATCGAGCCCAGGAAAATTTTTCCCTATCTATACCTTTTCAACTCCAAATTGAGACTTATCACATTCAAACTGGGATTAAATAATTTCAAAATGAGAATAAGCAACTTCAAAATGGTAAACACAATCGAATTGAGAATAAACACATTCAAAGTGGGACTAAACAATTTCAAAATGGTAATCTCAATCAAATTGGAATTTAACAAATTCATATTCACACTAAACTATTCAATATTGAAAAAAGTCGTTTTATTTCATATTCCGACAGAATTGTTCTGAAGTAACTGAGAATCGAAATGAGGAAAAAATGCAGAGGTGTATAAAAAAAAGATATCGTTGAAAAATGTGAGAATCAATACTCTACAATCTTCTGAATTTTATTTAAGGTTTTCCCTTCCAGTCTCTGGATCAAAAATCCATTCAGAAACTTGTTACCTCACAATAGAAAAATAAATAACACTTCGAACTTTCAAAGATTGTAGCAAATTTTATTCATGAATGTCTTCAGAATCATGACAATTCTCTATAAAAAAAGACATGTCATTTCCCAATATGAGATTGTTTAGTCCCATTTTGAATTTGTTTATTCCCAATTTGAAATTGTTTAATCTCAATTTGAATGTGATTAGTCTCAATATGAAGTTGAAAAGGTTTAGACCAGAAGTACCAAAAACAGCCAAAATCAAGCAATTTAGGATATCCTGTATAGGTTCATCGCTGCTTTCATAGTCAAATATTCTTTCTGATTTAGGGTGGTGGAGATACACTCTTGTCACCCTCAGGTGGCGATCAGAGTAAACTGATGAATGTAGGTATTTCTCGCACGATTTAGGTTTGTGTGAATTTCTGCAAATATATTGCGCTATAGAAAGTTGATAAGTAAGCTGAGAGGTACGAAATAGAGGTAAGAAAAAAGTCTTCATATAGATTCATCTGCAAATAAAATGATTAATCTTAGAGGAAAAGGAGATCATTGGGCCGCGAGGTCCTACAGGACGCGAGGCCGTGGGCGGTCGCCCACGTCGCCCACGCCCAGTTACGCCACTGGTCATAGAGGATCAGTCTGCTCACCAAGAGATAATAATGCCACAAAATGATGAATCCATTAATCCACCAAAAAACAAAAAGAAGAAAACGCCAGAGAAGAAAACTAAATATAAAAGACAAGCCGCTCAATTGAAGGCTAAATATGAGGCACACCTGAACTTGCACCTCCACCAAGCAAGAAAGAAGATAAATTAAGTGAAAACAAGCCTGTCAAACCAGGCACCCCTTTCATGCTTTATTACAAATATCAGTGTACAAAAGATTTCCCTGTTCTTGGCCGTGAGGTCCCTGTTCTTGGCCGTGATTTCCCTGTTCTTGGCCGTGGGGTCCCTGTTCTTGGCCGTGAGGTCCTTGTTCTTGGCCGTGAGGTCCCTGTTCTTGGCCGTGAGGTCCCTGTTCTTGGCCGTGAGGTGCCTGTTCTTGGCCGTGAGGTCCCTGTTCTTGGCCGTGATTCCCTCGGAGGCAACAGCATAACGCTGATGAGCCTGCGCAGCCCCGCCGATTACAACATCGACGAACCTTGTCGACGTTGAGATACGCTCATCGGGCCAGGAAAATAAAAAATTAACCCATAATTAAACAAGATCCTCAAACAGCCCAGATCGAAGAAATCAAGAAAACCGTCAAGATGCTACAGCTGCAACTGTTGGGACAAGGTAAGATTGTCAAGAATGATTTCATTAGCGATTTCACGATGTCTTTTCAAGGCGGGCCCACGGTTCCCTTGGAGAAGATAACGCAGCTGGAACAAGAGGTCGCGGACCTCACGGCCAAGAACAGGGACCTCGCGGCCAAGAACAGGGAAATCACGGCCAAGAACAGGGACCTCACGGCCAAGAACAGGGAAATCACGGCCAAGAATAGGGAAATCACGGCCAAGAACAGGGACCTCACGGCCAAGAACAGGGACCTCACGGCCAAGAACAGGAAAATCACGGCCAAAACAGAGACCTCACGGCCAAGAACAGGGAAATCACGGCCAAGAACAGGGAAATTACGGCCAAGAACAGGGACCTCACGGCCAAGAACAGGGACCTCACAGCCAAGAACAGGGACCTCACGGCCAAGAATTCCCTGTTCTTGGCCATGATGTCCGCGACCTCTTGTTCCAGCTGCGTTATCTTCTCCAAAGGAACCGTGGGTCCGCCTTGAAAAGACATCGTGAAATCGCTAACAAAATCATTCTTGACGATCTTACCTGGTCCCAACAGTTGCAGCTGTAGCATTTTGAAAGTTTTCTTGAGTTCTTTGATCTGGGCCGTTTGATCTTGTTTAATTATGGGTTTATTTTTTATTTTCCTGGCCCGATGGGCGTATCTCAACGCCGACAAGGTTTTGTCGATGTTGTAATCGGCGGGGCTGACGCAGGCTATCATCAGCGTTATGCTGTTGCCTCCGAGGGAATCACGGCCAAGAACAGGGACCTCAGGGCCAAGAACAGGGACCACGAGGCCAAGAAAAGGGACCTCGAGTCCAAGAAAAGGGACCTCGAGGCCAAGAACAGGGACCTTAGGGCCAAGAACAGGGACCTCGAGGCCAAGAATAGGAACCTCGAGGCCAAGAACAGGGATCTCGAGGCCAAGAACAGGAACCTCGAGGCCACGAACAGGGACTTCGAGGCCAAGAATTGTCATAGATTGAATATTTTATTCACAAGTAATTCATCGAAGATGTTGTGATATCATTTTATTCATTATTTATATTGTAATTTGTCAAAAATGATTTCGTTAGCGATTTCATGATGTCTTTTCAAGGCGGACGGCTGCTGGAGCAGGAGATCACAAATCACAAAGCCCGACTGCCAAGAACAGGGACCTGAAGGCCGAAAACAGGTACCTGACGGCCGAGAACAGGTACCTGAAGGCCGAGAACAGGTACCTGACGGCCGAGAACAGGTACCTGAAGGCCGAGAATAGGACTGCTGACCAATCGAAGGTGGGTTAATGAATAAATTTTCGAAATTTTTCGGTGATTTTCAGCAGGCTGTATTTTCATTTTTTTCCCAGGATATTAGTACATGATTCGAAAATTCCCATAGAATAGTATTCAGAAGACTCAAGGTAGGGGTCAGGATTGTTTTAAACAGGGACCTTGAGGCCAAGAAAAGTGACCTCGAGGCCAAGAACAGGGATCCCGAGGCCAGGAACAGGGACCTCACCCGCTGCAACGAGGACACATCATATCCAAATATCACCAACTTAACAAGAAAATTAAAAAATGTATTTAGAGATGAACATATCGAAATCGCAGTTTATAACCAAAAAACGATAAAGTCATTATACAGGGTGACCATTTGAAAACGAAACAGACGAGATTACAGACGAAATAAATTTTTTCGATAGAAATGCTCGGACAGGTCGATTTCTGTTTCGAGGGGGACAACTTAAGATTTAGGTTACGGACGCATAGCGCTTCAACCCTTGCTACTACAACCCTCACCCCCAATTTTTTAATAGGGAAGATGGGGTGAGTGATACCTCATTTGAAAGGTATTTTTATACTGATTTCAGCACAGTAATTGTTTTTTCATTTTATGCATTAGTTCTCGAAATATTCATGCGTTAGTTAATTTTATCACTTAAATTAATTTTTTACGAATAATTGACATCTCGTACTTCCGAAACACCAAAATTTCCGTACTTGTATTTGAAATTGCAAAACATCTACCACTGGGCAAATGAAGTCATACCGTACGTGTTAATGCTATACTAGGGTCAGATGTTCGACTAGCTGTTTTATTCACTGAAATAATTCTCCAACTGTACGGTATCAGAACGAAGTATTGATCTAAGAAATAAGACTTTTCAAAGTAAAGTACATAATTTATCAAAAACTCACATCAATTAATTAAATATTCAAATTGTTCACCATAAGCTTCCATACAATGAAATAAGTTTTGTTCGAAACGATGGCGCACATTTTGCAGCATTTCTGGAGTGATTTGACGACATTCGTTCACTATACGTCTTCTTAAATCTTCTATGGAATCGGGCTGTGTAGAGTAAATTTTACTCTTCAAGTGGCCCCAAAGAAAGAAATCTAGTGGTGACAGATCTGGCGATCTGGCTGGCCATTCAGTGGGATCCCTTCTTCCAATCCACCGATTTGGAAATCTTTGATCCAGATATTCTCGAACTGGTAAGGCGTAGTGTGGAGAAGCTCCATCCTGCTGAAACACAATCTGATCTTCCACATAATTTCCAGCATTGTTTTCAATAATTTCCGTCAAATTGGATCAATGTGATTTTCCAATAAGTCCAAATACATATCTCCAGTAAGATTGCCAGGTAAAAAGAACGGGCGAACAATGTTGTCACCAAATATTCCAGCCCAAACATTGAGTTTTTGTGGTTGTTGAGTATAAACTTCGTGGAACAATCTCGGATTAGCATCGGCCCAATAACGACAACTGTGTCGATTTACTGTGCCGTTGCCGTTTAGAAAGAACGAACACTCATCAGAGAAACAAACATTGTACAGATAATTGGGATTAGCAGTTACTCGTTCACTCATTGTATCACAAAATTCAACACGACGGTCAAAATCATCTTCGTTTAGTGCTTGTGAAAGATGGATTTTGTAAGGATGGAATTTATGATGCTTCAAAATATTTGCAATTCGAGTTCGTGTAAAACCAGATTCATGTGCTAGCTGCCTCGTACTCGTCATTGGATTCAGAGCAATCTGCCCAAGAACAGCTACTTCAGCTGCTTCATTTCTTTCCATGTTTCGTTTTTTATTATCCACGGACCCGGTTCCTTGAAACTTTGACACTAATTCCAAAACATACTTCCTATTAACATGTTTATCTAAATGTCGTTGATTGAAGAATTCTGCGGTTCTATTCGCACATTGATTGTTTGCAACAAAAAGTGAAATTATTTCCACCTGCTCTGCAATTGAATAAACCATGTCGAACAATGAATTATAACACATACAAGTCTCGATTCAAAACTAAGAATAATTCACATGTCAAAGAACCAGTAAGCCAACTTAATGATCTGTTCGTAATAAATAAAAAATTATCGATTCTCATTTTTTTTGAAAAAGTTTTGAATTCAATAATCATCAAAATGAAAACATTATTGAAGCCAACTGAGAAAACACTTCATAATTAAGTCGGAAATCGTTTCACGAATTGGGACTGGAATATTTCTGTGGCATCATTAATGATTTGATTTTCTTACCTGGTAATCTGATTAGAGATATGTACGTATTTGGACTTTTTGGAGATTTCTATCGATCAAGTGTTACCGCATGTTATTGGAAATACTGCAAATTATATCGAAGATAATTTAGATTGAGTTTCAGCAAGATTGAGCTCCTTCGCAATACGCTTTGTTTGTTCGACATCTTGATTAAAGATTTCTATGTCAGTGGATTGGAGGAAGGAAGCCACAGTCATGGTTGTTTTGAAGCTCAAAATGTCGATTTTTCACAAAAAAACACTACAAGTGCCATGAAAACACCACTTCATTTTCAAATGCTTAGTTAAGAATATTTCGAGAACTAATGCATAAAATGAAAAAACAATTACTGTGCTGAAATCAGTATAAAAATACCTTTCAAATGAGGTATCACTCACCCCATCTTCCCTATTCAAAAATTGGGGGTGAGGGTTGTAGTAGTAAGGGTTGAAGCGCTATGCGTCCGTAACCTAAATCTTAAGTTGTCCCCCTCGAAACAGAAATCGACCTGTCCGAGCATTTCTATCGAAAAAATTTAGAATGGCGTTACATAAATCCGATTCAATAAAACACCCCGAAAGATGTGCTTTGGCTGCTCATGTACACAATCTCGATCATCAGGTAAATTTTGATAATGTCGAGATATTAAAAACGGAAAAGAATTACCAGAGTAGGTTGGTACATGAAATGATTAATATGAATAAAGAAGAAGAAACTATAAACAGGAAGATGGATACAAATAAATTGAGCTCCATTGGAGACGATTAAGATGAAAAACTTCTATGACGGTCCTGTTGATGAATGAAGAAAACCAGAACACCGAGTAGAAAAAGGAAGCGGCGCTCCATGTAAGAAGACATAACCCACAAAAAGAATATATGTCGGTAGATTACATATCAGTTCACTAAGCTGATGAGGTTGAAGACGAAGAGAGAGAGAAAAAAAATGTTTTCGATCTTTTAACAGATCAATAGTATGAAAAGGTACAAGAAAATTGGTAGAGATTCTGTGAAAATTCGGTTTATGGCAAATCCCCATTTTTATAAAACCTCATATTCAGTAAGTTGTCAGTAAATTTAAATGTGTTTAAGCAGTTTGTATTAAATGTATTGTTTGTCTTATAGAAGCCCTGAAGAAGCATTAAAATAAATGCGGAAGCTCGGCACAGAGTAAAGAGTACATCATTTCACTCCCCATAGAGAGTCGATAGACCCTTCAATATATATATATATATATATATATATATATATAT